>CM028355.1:5259727-5609122 GCA_016618105.1 Dendrobium huoshanense
GGGGAGTGGGTTAGTGAATGGTTGAGTCCCAATCATTCACTAATCCTTTCTTTAGGTGTCTTTCGTCGCACCACAAGCACTTAGTCTAGGCTCTCCTAGATTTAAGGATATGGCGTGTTTATTTTGTTTATGTACTCCATGCATTTACTACCTTGAGGGTTAGTACGAACTTCAGTTTAAACCCACATAACGTAGTGACACCTTAAGGACAATAATTAAGGACCCGTCTAGCGAACTTAGAAGTTTTCTAGGAGCTAGGATAGATCACTGATTGACACCAAAACCTCAACATTTAAACTTAGTGACATCATAAACCCCTCAGAATTTTATAGGAATTTTTAAGGCTTGTTAGACCCTTTAGTTAACTAACCCTAATTAACTTGCTAATTAAGACCCCGAGACCTTCCGAAAAATGCCATAATTACATATTAGGTCAGAAAATTACCCATAATAGCTTGATTTGTTCAGAATCTGACCCTTGACCTTAGATAAATAGGGCTCCCTAGTTTGACTTCAGGTTGACCCACAATTTGACCCTAGGTAGAAATTACCGTTTTGCCCCTAATAAATCATTAAAATTATTAAAATTCCAAATTCTCTCCAAACACTTGGGAACACTTTCTTAGGTCATCCCTGATCTTTGGGAGTGATTCAATCAGTTTGGAGCTTGTTTGGAGCAAAATAGTAAAAAAGGGTCCTTTCCTAGTTAATTTAGAAAATCCTTAATTACCCTATTTTTAGAAATTCATAACTAATTGTAGAAAATTCCAAATTAGGCAAACTCACTTGCATTAGACTCCAATTAGGGCCTAGTATTTATTGAAAATCTTAGGATTCCAAAAATTAACCCAGATTAGAAAGTCAACTTTTTGGTCAACCGTAGTTCATTTAGGGCCTGAAACTTAGAAAATTCGTAACTTTGCCTAGAGAGCTCGGATTTCAGCCTACTACCTGTCTAACTACTCGTATTAAGGTCTAGTATTTTCCTAGAATATTAGGAGACTCAGACTTAACCTTTTTCTCATAATGACTTTTTGGACCCTTAGTCTAGTTCCTAGGAGGACCCAGGACTTTCCAAAATTGGCTAATACAATTCAAACTTCAAACATGAATACCCTTAGTTCTTAGAACTGATCAACAAACTAAAATAATCAAAATGGATCTAATTCACTAATATTTGAATTTCAATTAAAACATCCTTTTTAGACCCCTAACATACCTGAACTCTAGATAATTTCAACTAATTACCCCACTTAGGATCTATCCAAACCACACTAGCCTTACACACACATAGAATGGTTTGCTAGGGCACCACTTCTAGATCTAGGTTAGGCCGCTGGGTTTTATTTTCTGCTGCTGTGTGCGGAGCTTTTTCGTAGTTTTCACTGCATGCTGTTTGAAAATTGAATTGCTGTGTTTGCTTACTTTTCCTGCACTTTGTGATGTGATGGGCGCTAGATTTACCTCTAGGTTAGGAACATCATATATATATATATATCCTGTTCTTCCGTGCAGGTGGCCATGCTCATGCTGATAAAAAGGGGGGAGCAATGTCATGATTTCTAATAATATATTTTATGCAGGTGCTTGCTCAGCCCCCTGATATAATGAGGGCTAAAATCATTAAATAATTATAATTGCTACAGATGGAGCTGCTTAGCCCTCAGAGCATGGCTTGGCACAGGGTCAATGGTGTTAGCATTTTTATTTTCATATAAACTGCTTGGGATGATTTTTATTAGGATAACCTTGCAGGGATTTTTAGATTTACTGCTTTCAATTCATGTAATTTATCTGTAATAATTTGTTAAGAGTTGTGAAAACAACTTTTGAGTCGGGATATTCTTATCCAACTCGGATTCCAAAAGAAGAAGGCATCCCCAAGGGGAGAGTCTTCTTCCATTTGGAAAATCGAGCTGGATGGCTTTAGATATTCAAAGAGAAAAAGCAATACCTCCATATTGGGGGAATTGTTTCTTCGTTTGGATATTCAAGCCACGACGGATCCAAGGAATCCAAGGAGGAGAGATCCAAGAAGTCTAAGGAGAAGATACCCAGAAGATTAAAGATTTGAAGACCCAATATCCCACTCAAAGTTGTTGGCGTCTGTCATAGGCTTAGAAAATCCGGGTTGTTGGCAGTGGTGCCCGGCCACTTTACTTTTCTGCATACCCTGGGTTGTAATTAAAGGGCAGTTGGCCTATGGACATTTACTTGATTAGTTTGATTTATATTGATGTGTTTACCTGATTGTGCAGTAGAATACCTGCTTTTCTAGGTTTATTCATTGCATGCCGATCTTTGTTTTCGCCTGGATATCGTTAGGCTCTTTAAGGATTATAAAATTTTTATACTCATAATTAATTTTCTAATATTTTAAGGCTTTAAATAACATAGAAACTTAACGAACCTAGGGAATTTCCGGAATCGTCCGGGGTCGCATGCATATTACTGCATCTTCTCTCTCCTTCTAATAAGACATCTCCCTGCCTGCGGGTAGAGTCCGGATAATCTGGCCTATGATGATGAAGTGCCGGACCTAGGGAGACTCAGTCTTTTCTAAAAATTATTTTATATTAAGCCTGTTTTTAAAATCCAAAACATTCATGAGCTGACATTTTAACTAGCATGCATTGCATTAGTAACCAACTAATTAAGATTTAATTGCATTAGCTAGGGGCATTCACCCAACATAAGTCCAGGACCACTTAGGAAATTCTCTAGATGTCGGTCCTACTTCCAATAACTGTACCACCCACCTATCTTTCATAACTGACTTAATTGCATTGTTTTAAAGCGACTAGGTGGTTAGCTGGCTCCCCCAATCCAGGCCGGGATAAGTCCAGATCTTTGCATCGCATTAGCTAGGACATAGGTCTTAGTGTGTGTCGAACACTAAGTCCAACCTAGATTTAGGATTCAAAGCTACTACATTCGGTCTCGTAGTATGCCTTAAATAGTAGGTATGTCCCTTCCTTTCGGGGACTATAAATCCTACTTGTCTGCATCACAGGATGACGCCACCTCCATCCCTTCTCTCACGCATGTGATTGAGTGTTTAGTTTTAATTTCTCCAGTTTCTTTTTAGTACCCTAGAGCCTCTGAATGCTAGTTTGAGCCACGCATGTTGATTCAGCCTCTTCGGACCTTTCTTCCCTTTGAGTAGGATTTCCTAGTCTATACCCTTGTGCCGATCCCAATTTAGGAGAGGATAATGTATGATCCTTAATCGAGAGTTTTCTCAGGCTCCGGCCTGGGATGTAATTAACCACGGGGGCTTGCGCCTGTGGGAAACTTGGTCTCCATAATCTACTAAACCCCATTCGAGCTCTTGCATCAGGTGGGGGAAACCCGTGATTTGGTCGTGTATATTACTACCCATCGAGGTGTGTTGGTGAAAGCCTCTATCCTCAATGGTCAGTCGTATGCGCGATCCAATCTGTCCCTTCCAATCGGCCCGTTCGCGCGGTGCTCTTTCGGAGGTCCACAACTAGACCTGTTGGTTCAGCAGGAAGGCCGAGGACTGTTCCTCCACATACTGTGACTGAAGGATCCTCTAGTGGTAGAGGTGGTGGTTCAAGTTCAGTGGCACGGAGACCACCCATTGGTAATTAGAGGGATCCTAGTAGTTCAGTAGCTTCAGCTCCTATTTAGCCACGTGTGTACAGTTTGAGTCAGCAGGAGTCTCGAGACGCTCTAGATGTGATGACAGGTACGATTTATATTTCTGATCAGCCCTGTCGTGTTTTGTGTGATTCTGGAGCCAGTCACTCGTTTCTTTCCAAGCGTTGTTTTTATATTTTGTATATGGATTCTGTTTTGTTATCGGTTTCTCTTTCTATTATTTTGCCGGCTGAAAGGAATTTGATCGCCCGGAAGTTTTGTTTTTGTGAGATTGATATTTCTGGCAAGAAGTGGAAATCGAGTTTAATTTTGTTACCGATTTCTTCTTACGACGTGATTTTGTGTATGAATTGACTGAGTTTGTATGAGGCTCAGATTGACTGTTTGAAGAAACAAGTGAGCTTGCTTATGGATGGAGAAAGATGTGTATTCCAAGGATTACGAGGTGTTCTATCCTGTCTGATTTCTGTATTGGAAGTCAGAAGAATGCGGAAGAAGGGTTGCCCAGTATTTTTGGATTCTGTACGGGATATGAACCTAGAGGTGGGTTCTCTTTTTGATATCCCAAATGTACGGGAGTTTTCTGATGTATTTCCTGAGGAGTTGGTTGGCTTACCTCCGGATAGAGATGTTGAGTTCTCTATTGATGTTTTTCCGGGTATAGCTCCGATATCGAAAGCTCCGTACATGATATCACCGAAGGAACTTTTGGAGTTGAAAGTAAAGCTCCAGGAGTTGGTGGATAGAGGATTTGTTCATCCTAGTGTTTCTCCTTGGGGAGCACCCGTACTATTTGTGAAGAATAGGGACGGAACACTCCATATGTGTATTGATTACAGAGATTTGAATAAAGTCACGATCAAGAACAAATATCCATTACCACGGATTGATGACTTGTTTGACCAACTTTATGGCTCTTCTGTATTTTCGAAGATTGATTTGAGATCTGGATATTATCAGGTGAAGGTGAAGGAAGCGGATGTGTTGAAGACAGCTTTCAGTACTCGGTATAGGCACTACGAGTTTTTAGTTATGCCTTTTGGGGTAACCAATGCACCTGCTATTTTCATGGATCTGATGAACAGAGTGTTCAAGGAGTATCTGGATCAGTTTATTATCGTCTTTATCGATGATATTCTAGTGTATTCTACTTCTGAGGAAGATCATGCCAGACATTTGAGCATTGTGTTTGAGACTTTGAGGCAGCATCAGCTATATGCTAAGTTTTCCAAGTGTAAATTCTGGATGAAGAGCATTTCTTTTCTAGGGCATATGGTGAGCGATGAAGGTATCTCTGTTGATCCCCAGAAGATTCAAGCTATTGCTGATTGGCCAAGGCCTACTACGGTATTTGAGGTACGTAGTTTCTTAGGCATGACCGGATATTATCAAAAATTTGTGAAGGGATTTTCTCAAATTTCTATGCCTCTAACGAGACTGACTCAGAAGTCAGTAGCTTTTGTTTGGACATTGGAGTGTGAGGCTAGTTTTCAGAAGTTGAAGGATTGTTTGACTTCAGCTCCAGTGTTAGCACTTCCGTCAGGTACGGAAAGATTTCAGGTGTTCAGTGATGCTTCACTGAAAGGTTTGGGCTGTGTTCTGATGCAGCATGATAGGGTAATTGCTTATGCTTCGAGACAGTTGAAACCACATGAAAAGAATTACCCGACGCATGATTTAGAGTTGGCTACAGTTGTGTTTGCTTTGAAGATTTGGCGTCACTACTTGTATGGCGTCAGGTGTGAGATCTTTACGGATCACAAGAGCTTGAAGTACATATTCACTCAGAAGGATCTGAATTTGAGGCAAAGAAGGTGGTTTGAGTTGATCAAGGATTACGACCTGACGATTCAGTATCAGCCTGGCAAGGCTAATGTAGTAGCAGATGCTCTGAGCAGGAAGTCTTCTGGAGTATCAGGTATTCAGCTCACTTCTGATGTGTATCTGATATGAGACATTGAAAGATTATAGTTAGAGGTGATTTCCTCTACTGGTGCGGATTCTGGTGTTTTGACTCAGATGAACATTCAGTCTTCCCTGAAAGAAAGGATTCAGGAAGCTCAGAAGTCAGACTCCTATTATTTGAAGTTGATTGCTCATATTGAATATGGTAAGAAACCTGAACTTTGAGTTTCTGATTATGGTGGTATCTTCTGAAAGAACAGGATGTGGATTCCTACATTTGGAGATTTGAGGAAAGAGATTCTATACGAATCTCATCATTCAGGCTATACGATTCATCCAGGAAGTGACAAGATGTACGGAGACATGAAGAATTTGTTCTGGTGGTCAGGAATGAAAAAGAATGTAGCAGATTTTATTTCGAAATGCGAAGTCTGTTAGTTGGTGAAGGCAGAGCATCAGCGACCAGGAGATCTTTTGCAGTCGTTACCTATCCCTGAGTGAAAATGGGAGGAGGTAACGATGGATTTTGCCATGGGTTTTCCTCGATCATGGCAAGGGCACGATGCCATTTGGGTGATTGTGGATCGATTGACGAAATCTGCACATTTTCTTCCGTTCAGGCAGACGGATCCGGTTGATAAGTTGGCACAAGTATATGTGAAGGAGATTGTTAGATTACATGGTGTGCCTAAAGTGATTGTATCTGATCGAGATGGACGGTTTACTTCCAGACTTTGGAAGGGTATTCAGCAAGGATTAGGTACGAGGTTGCATTTCAGTACGGCTTTTTATCCGCAGACTAATGGACAATCTGAGAGGACTATCCAGGTACTGGAAGATCTTCTGCGATTATATATTTTGAAATTTGGTGGAAGCTGGGAAGATCATATTCCTTTGATCGAATTTACTTATAATAATAGTTTTCAGTCCAATATTGGTATGACACCTTATGAAGCTTTGTATGACCGGAAGTGTAGAACTCCTTTGACTCTGACTGAGGTAGGAGATAGACAAGAAATGGGTGCTACATTTGTGGATGAAACTGTTATGAAAATCAACTTGATTAAAGAAAGATTGAAAGCTGCACAAGATCGACAACAGAAGTATTACAATCAGAAGTACAAGTTTGTTGAATTTCAGATTGGTGACTTTGTGTATGTCAAAGTCAGTCCGATAAAAGGAGTCAGCATATTTGGAAGGGTGAGCAAGCTTAGTCCAAGGTATGTTGGACCGTTTGAAATCCTTGAAAGGATTGGTAAGTCTGCTTACACACTGTTACTATATGATCATATATCTGATGTGCACAATATTTTTCATGTATCTACTTTGAGAAAGTGGATATCTGATTTTGGAAAGAAATTGTCTGCTGATGAAGTGAAGATTCAGGAGAATATGAGGTATGAAGAAGAACCTGAGTTGATTTTGGCTTATAATGTTCGAAGTTAAGAGGTAAACAAAATCCTATGGTTAAAGTTCAGTGGAAGCACCGAACAACACGAGAAGCGACTTGGGAGAAGGAGTCAGACATGAGGCAAGCATATCCGTATCTTTTTTGACTGAGTTTTGGTTTGGCAATGTCGAGGATGACATTTTTTTAAAGTTGGGGTGATTATAAAGACCATTTTGCTCCCAGGTTCGTCCGGACGAAGTTAGATCATCCGGGATGATCGGTACAGGTTGTGCAAGAAAAACATTTCTGGCTGCATGGTTCGTCTGGACAAAATTTGGATCGTCTGGACGAAAATCGTCCAGAGCCAATTCGTCTGTGACGATAATTAATTTCGTCTGGACGAAAATCGTCCAGAGCCAAGTCGTCCGTGACGATAATTAATTTCGTCTGGACGAAATTCGTCCAGAGCCTAGATCGTCCGGGACGAAGTTGCGATCGTCCGGGACAAAGTTGCGATCATCCGGTACGAACAGTCTTGATATATATGAAAATGAGATATTTTTGGAAAGAAAAGGACGTCCATGAGAGAGAAAAATGAAGGAAAATAAGGAAAAGAGGATTTTTGAGCGACTCCAGTCTGTTTTCGTTTGTTGTGAAAGTTAGGGAAGTTGACCGACTCGAGGTAAGACACATTCCGACTTTCTCAATTTTCAGAAATGAGATTTTTGACGCATTTTATGTTCCGGATTTTATTTCCGTTAGTGAATTTATGTTATTATTTTCTTCTGACAAAGGTTTTACCGCGTAACTTTTGGCATGTCTCTAAGATGATAATTGTGCACGTTTTAAGTATTTTCTGGAAGATTTTTACCGGATATTTTGGATTCTGCGGTGTTTTAAATGAACTGCAAATTATCAGGATATTGAAAAATGTTTTATCAGTACAATGAAAGTCTTATAATATTGTTGTAAATGTTATGTGGTAATTTGGTAAATTTCTGGATCTGTAAATTTTGTGTAACTTCCGTATACTGTCGTTATGCCGCTGAATTTTCGTACGATTTCTGAATTTCCGAAATGAGATGATTTGCATGAATTGATTATTTGTATGCTATCAGAAGGGAGTTATAAGGGGCCGAAATCCTTTGTGATTCCATTGTCTGGGTCCGGGAAGGGAGACATAAGGGGAAGTTCTGAAATCTGAAATTTTGTATATCTGTTATGTTCTGGTGCTATAAGCACAAAAGGGAGCCATAAAGGGAAGTTCTGGTGCTATAAGCACAAGGGAGATATAAGGGAAAGTTCCGACATCTGGAAGGAAGTTCTGTTCTGAAATTATCTGTTCTGTAAAACTGTAATGTGATTTTATCTGATTTCTAATTTATGCACGACTCTGATTGTTCCGTATGATTCTGTCTGCTCTGTGACATGAAAGTTTTATGATAATATGATTTCAGTTTCCGTATTCGATGTTTGATTCTGATTGAACTGTTATCTGTTCTGTCTGTTGTACGCTTTCTGTATGATTGTTCAAATTCTGTACGGATACTTTTCTGATGTGATTTCTGATGTGAGTTTCTGATGATTTTGATTGGTGATTGATGTCTTGCTGAGCTATTAGCTCATCTTTTTTTTTGCGTGGTTTTCAGGTTCTGGGAAAGGGAAGGAGGTCTTGGACTAGACGTTCTGAGTCTGATCTGTTATTAGGTACTTGATACTTTTGATTTTTGTACAGTCATGGCTTTTCTGTTCTGTTCTGTTCTTTCCGTCTGAAACCATGCACTGTATATGTATATGATTATTTTGATGAAAGAAAAGATAAATGAATTGCCCTGTGTTCGGATGTTTATAGTAGCTCTGTATTTTTCTGTCTGTGTTATACTTGGAAGAAAGTTCTGAAGCAAATTCCAAAGCCAGATCCTGGATTTGTTGGCTCTGTCATGGCCCGATGCGAGCGGGATCCGTCCTGGTCGGGTTGGGTCGTGACAGTGCAAGAGGAAGAAAGATTGAAATAAGATAAGATAGAAAATGATCACTTAGCTTCTTCTTCTCACGATTTTGCTACCAAAAGGAAAATGAATTATAAAGTTAAAAGAGCTACAGATAAAGGGACTTCATAACCTAAAGTACAACAGAAGCAAGATCAGCTTATTACTTGTTTCTTTTGCAAGAAGACTGGTCATGTGAAAAAAGATTGTCCAAAATATGCTAACTGGCTCGTCAAAAAGAGTAAACTTCTGAATTATGTTTGTTTTGAAGTTAATTTGTCCTTAGTATCAAATCACACTTAGTAGATAGATACATGTGCAACTACTCACATAAGTGTGACTATGCAGGGTTGTCTAAGAAGCAGAGTGCCAACTGATGCTGAAAGATTCATCTATGTAGGAAATCGCAATAAAGCTCTTGTTAAAGCTGTAGGTTTATATAGATTGTACTTAGAATCTGGATTTATGTGAGACTTTTTATGTACCGTCATTTAGATAGAATCTGATTTCTATTTCATGTTTGGACAAATCTGGTTACTCTTGTTCATTTGGAAATGGAAAATTTAGTCTCTTTTAGTATTCTAAAGTTATTGGTACAGGTTCTTTGATTGATAATCTATATAAATTGAATATTTCTGCCTCATAGATAAATGAAACCTTGCATACAATTAATTTTGGTATAAAGAGAAAATTGACTTATGAGAATTCCTTTATGTTATGGCACAAGCGCTTAGGACATATTTCTAAACAAAGAAGTGAAAGGCTTGTGTCAGATGAAATTCTTGATTCCCTTAATTATACTGATTTAAAAATTTGTATTGAATGTATTAAGGAAAAATAAATAAATATTAAGAAATTAGGTGCCAAAAGGAGTTTAAATGTCTTGAAATTAATACATACTGATATTTGTGGCTCATTCCCTATAGCTTCTTGGAATGGTCAACAATATTTTATTACTTTCATAGATGATTATTCTCGTTATGGATACTTATACTTAATACATGAAAAATTAGAATATCTGAATTTATTTAAGATCTTCAAAGCTGAAGTTGAAAATCAACTTGGTAAGAAGATAAAAGCTGTCAAATCTAACCGTGGTTGTTAATACTATGGTAGATATGATGGATCCGGTGAACAACATCCAGGCCCTTTTGAGAGATATTTAACAGAATATGGCATCGTTCCTTAATACACTATGCCGGGGACTTCAAGTCAAAATGGTGTAGCTGAGAGACGAAATAGAACCTTAAAGGATATGGTTAGAAGTATGATTAGTTATTCTTCTTTACTAGAATCGTTTTGGAGAGAAGCCTTAAAGACTGCAGTTTATATTTTCAATAGAGTTCCAAGTAAAGCAGTAACTAAAACCCCATATGAGTTGTGGACTGGAAAGAAGTATAGTATTAGGCATTTTCATGTCTAGGGATGCCCAGCTGAAGCTAGGCCTTATAAGCCTAATGAAAGAAAATTGGACTCGAGAACTGTTAGCTGCTATTTTGTTGGATACTCCGAAATGTCAAGAGGTTTTAAATTTTATGATTCCTCAAATAAATCATTCTTTGAGACGGGCAATGCTAAATTTATTGAGGATGTTGAATATAGTATGAGTAATAAAATTAAAGATTTTTATTTTGAGAAGGAATATGTTTATATTCCTACTATTACAATTGAAAATAATCAGGTAACTATGCCTGATATTATTCAGATTATAAATCCAGATAGTCAAAATAATCTTGAATTATCTCCCGCTCATATGGAAGGACAACAATCTCAAACTGAAGTGCCATTAAGGAGATCCACAAGGGAAATGAGAAAAGCACTTTTAGATGATTATATTGTATATCTCCAAGAGCATGAGTTTGATATGTGATTGAAAGATGATCCAATCTCATTTAGTCAGGTAAAACAATGTTCTAATTCTCAAAAGTGGATAGAAGCCATGGAAGATGAGATGAAATCTATAAAAGACAATGATGTTTGGGATCTTTCTAAATTGCTTGAAGGAGCACGACCTATTTGTTGTAAATGGATTTTTAAAACCAAAAGGGATGCAATAGGCAATATTGAAAGATATAAAACACGTCTAGTTGCAAAAGGTTTCACTCAAAAGGAAGGCATTTATTTTAAAGAGACTTTCTATCCAGTTTCTTCGAAAGACTCTTTTAGAATTATTATGACACTTGTAGCTCATTATAATTTAGAGCTACACCAGATGGATGTAAAGACTGCATTCTTTAATGGAGACATTGAAGAAACTATATATATGTTGCAACCAGAAAATTTTCAATCTTCTGATTCAAAACATCTGGTATACAAATTAAAAAAATTCATCTATGGTTTAAAGCAAGTTTCCCTTCAATGGTATAAGAAATTTGATCAAGTGATTTCTTCATTTGCTTTTAAAGAAAATACTGTTGATCAATGCATTTATCATAAGGTCAGTGGGAATAAGTTTGTTCTCCTGGTGTTATATGCCGATGATATTCTGCTAGCAAGTAGTGACATAGGCTTGTTGCATGAGATTAAGAGATTTCTTTTAAATAAATTTGAAATGAAGATCTTTGAAATGCATCTTTTGTATTGGGTATACAAATTCATCGGGATCGCTCCCGTGGTATACTTGTGTTATCACAAACAACCTATATTGATAAAGTGCTTAGCAGATTTGGCATGAAGGGGATACACCCATTGCTAAAGGAGATAAATTTTGTTTGCTTCAATGCCCAAGAAATAAAGTTGAAAAGCAAGAGATTGATAAGATTCTGTATGCTTCGGCAGTAGGGAGTCTTATGTATGCTCAAGTTTGTATGCGTCCAGATATTGCGTACATTGTTGGAATGCTTGGTAGATATTTAAGTAACCCAGGAATGGATCATTGGAAAGCAGTGAAACGGGTTATGAGGTATCTAAAAAGGACAAGAGATTTTATGCTGACGTATCAGAGATCTGATCATTTAGAGATCATGGGGTATTCCGACTCTGATTTTGCTGGTTGCCTCGATAACAGGAGATTCATTTCAGGCTATATTTTCATGTTGGTTGGAGGAGTTATTTCTTGGAAAAGTGTCAAGCAGACACTTATAGCTTCTTCAACAATGGAAGCAGAGTTTATAACTTGTTATGAGGCTTCAAATCAAGGAATATGGCTGTGAAATTTTATCACAGGGCTACATATTGTTGATGGCATTAAGAGACCATTAAAGATAAATTGTGATAATAAAGCAGCTGAGTTATATTCCAAGAACAACAGGAGTTCGTCAAAATCAAAACACATTGACATAAAGTTTTTTGTTGTGAAAGAAAGGGTTAAGAGTTCTCAAATTTGTATTGAACATATTAGTACAAATTTTATGATTGTAGACCCACTTACAAAAGGATTACCACATAAAGTATTTCATGAGCATGTGGCTCGTATGGGTGTAATCTGTTTTGATGATATGCTAGCTTAGTGGGAGTTTGTTTGTATTGTTCAATTATTATGAACTTATTTTCTGATCAGACTTAAGAGTTGTTATTTTGGTGATTGAAAACTCTGAAATACAGTTATTTGATTTCAATTACAGTTTAGCATAAAGTATGGAATTTTGGTTATAACTCTTTTGAGTTATGAAATTGGACCAGTTGAAAATAGTCATGATTTGAGATCACATTACTTAAAATTTTCATGCTACACATTCATACTTGATCTATGTCGTTAATTATATTAATATAGTGACCATTGATGGGTCTTGTTACGAAGAATGTAACAAATGTCGCTTTGATTCTATATTGATATGATTGATGAACCAAATTGTCTAAAGATGTTATTTTAGAAAGATAGCAAATATTGAGCTCTTACGATATTTTAGAATGTATAATTATATGTATATATGTGGCCTAAGTGGGAGATTGTTGAGAAATTTTTATATGTGGACCAATATATTTTATACATATAAATAAAGAATTATACATTAGACGCTATCTAAAATCAAGCCAATTAAATTTGTGATCTATTTAAGTATTAAATAATTATTTAGCTTATGTGGCATCTCAATTAATTTATGTAGAGACCGTGTATTTATTTTATTTTATTGATGTGCTGAAATAAAAATAAATACACTTAAAGTATAAAAGTGTCGTGGTCCCCAGTTTAAGCGGTTAAGTTCTCATTTTTCTGATTTCTCATCTTGAGTGAAAAGAATGGGTCTCTCGCTCTCTTGGAGAACGCCGCTCTAAACGTGGAAGACCGAAATCCTCAACTCTGCATTTCAATGAAATCAGGTACGCTTCCGAAAATTCTTCTCGGTGATTTGACATGTTTTCGGAGACGATCGAATTGATTTTTGTGTTTCCATTAAATCCTAACAAAAATTTCTTCGAGCATTTTAAGTCCTTGAGAATCTCAGAGGTGAAAATAATATTATCCGTCGAGCATCTTTTATGAATGAAACCAACCAGATTATCATGAATGATAAAAGCACGAATGGGCATGAACTTGTTAGCCAGAAATTTAACTACAATCTTATAAATTATCAGCTATTTAAGTATCTAGAAACACGCGCGTGCTCATATAGCTGAGTAGTCAGCATATCTGAAACCCCGTCCAGATTCATCCCCTAAATCCCTTTGATTTTTTTTTTTCTTTTTGCGGTCCAGATTCATCCGTATATCCCTATTTAATCTAAATCCTGGCTGTGATCGAGACGGAACAGCGAAAGCGGAGAAAAAGGTGAATCACCGTGCAAAGTAAGGCCATGGGTTTCGAATTCGACGACGCCTTCATCCAGGCCGAGGAGCACCGGCCGAAGCCATCCATCTCAGAAGCCGGCGGTATTCCTGTCATCGACCTTTCCCCAATCATCGCCGGCGAGGGGGAGGCTTTTTCCGGCTTGGTCGCCGAGGTGGGATCCGCTTGCAAGAATTGGGGATTTTTCCAGGTGATCAACCACGGCATTGACGGCAAAGTTTTGGAGAGGATTCATGCAGCGGCGAGGGAGTTCTTTGCTCTACCGCTGGAGGAGAAGCGGCGGGTGAGGCGAGGCGAGGATAATCCGCTCGGCTATTACGACGCTGAGAACACGAAGAACGTTCGCGATTGGAAGGAGGTGTTCGATTTCGTAACAAATGAATCGGCGGAGGTCCCCGCGACGGAGGAGCCCGGCGAGAAGCGAACGGATGTTTTCTGGAATCAGTGGCCGGAATATCCTCCGGAATTCAGGTGACCGAATATCTCATCATTTTCTGAATTAAGATTTCTTCTGTCTGCTTATTTTACGGTTATTTAATGCTTGTTGAATCTATTATCTATCATGAGTTAATTACTAATGAAACATTAATTATTCTGCTGGTTACGAATTGCATCATCCAAGCTTATTTTAAATCGATAAAACTTAATACACTAATTTTGAACGAGGGAAATTTTATAAAAAAGGATTTGCTATACATAATAGGATTTATACATAAAACTTCTATATTGGATCTACAAGAGAATTTATCTCAAATTTGAGAGGGCCAAGGGCCACCCAGTCTCACTCCTAGGTTTATTTTAGTTGATGCAAAGTCATAATTAACTATAAATAAAATTAGATCCACTAAACATAAAGATCTGTATTATGCCTGTAGATACTGGAACAATAAATAAGGATTAATTTCAGTTCTTGTCCAACTAAATAAAAGTTTTTGTATAAGTATTTCAGGCTAAAAAAGTGCATTTCCAACTTAGATTTATTGTCTTAATTCTGTACTATAAGTGTCCATCTGCCTCAAAAGACTGAAGATGCAAAGAGATGCGAAGGATAATATAATTAACGTCAAACTTCAAATATGTTTATATTGAATATATAAAGAGTGTTTTCTCAAATGAAAAGCAAAGTTGTTCAAGCTCCTAAAATAAATATATTTCTAACACTTTTTTTTGGAAAATATTTCTAACACTATGCTTCTATTTTTTTTTTAAACACTGTGCTTCTATGATATGTCAGATCGTAGATACATATTGATTTTAATGAATGAAAGATGTAGATCTAATATTTAAGATGGAGAAATGATTAAAAATTTTAATTTGAATGTATATTTCATTGGAAATTGTAGCAGTATTCATGGTTATTTCCATGTTTCATGTTTATAATCTTCATTATCTCAATTTTAAGGATTGAACTAATTAAATGGTTAACACCAGAGATGTCTGTAAGGAGTATTCAAAGGAGGTGGAGAAGTTAGCCTACAAACTTGTGGAGCTCATATCCTTAAGCCTTGGCCTGCCTGCAAAGCGCCTGAGTAGCTTCTTCAAGGATGACATGAATTTCATCAGGCTGAATCACTACCCTCCTTGCCCGGAGCCTCAACTGGCGCTGGGCGTCGGCCGCCACAAGGATGGTGGCGCTCTCACCGTCCTGTTCCAGGATGATGTTGGCGGACTCGACGTCCGACGCAAGAATGATGGTGAGTGGGTCCGCGTCAAGCCCATCCATAACTCCTTCATCATCAACGTTGGTGACATTTTTCAGGTGTGTAAACGATCCTAAACCCTATAATACGCTTAAGGAGCTGTGCATTACGATATTTCAATTAGGGTTTAAGCAAGATTTAGTGACTTTTTGGTCTGGATTTAAGTAAGAATTTCTATCATGAACTGTTTGAGATGTTATTTGGTTTAGTTTTATAAGTGCTAAAAGTGAACTGAAATGAGTTCTAAGGCTTCGTTTGGTAAGACTTTCTTATTATTATTATTTTCTAAAGTAACTTTTTAATAAACAAAAATTTAAACTTTGCGTTAAAAAGCTGTTTTAGAAAACAATAAGAAAGTCGTCCCAAACAAAGCCTATGTGTACTACTAAATTATAAAATCAGATATATATTCAGCTCATTCATTATCAAGAAAACATGATGCGAAAACAAATTAAAATTCAAGCTGATGGCAATGAAGGCTTCGTTTGGGACGGTTTTCTTACTTCTTTCTAAAGCTGTTTTTTTGTTAAAAAATCGCTTGAAAGCAGTGGTTTAAAACTATGATCTAAAGCTGTCCCAAATGAAGCCTAAATGCATCAGCCATCTTCCAAAAAATAAAATTGTATGGAAAAATGTTTGCGGTTAGCACTTTATGATAATTCATATACATACTGAGCATAAAATTTATATTATTCATAACTTTAGAGCATATCAATAAATTTTTTATTTTTAAATAAGAGAGAAAACTTTATGCATAAAAATATATTTCATAAGGAAAATGATGGGTTGCCTACAATCCTTCTAAGCAATAAGCATGCAAACTTTATATATATATAATTTTTTTTCTAGTCCAATATGAATGAATTGATTTTCTTTTGTTCATTTGCAACTTGTTTAGGAGTTAGAAAAAATTGGCTCATTAAGGCTTCGTTTGGGATAACTTTTTTACTGCTTTTTAAAATGACTTTTTAGCATAAAACTTATTTTTTTTTTTTTTCAAAAAAGCCGCTTTAAAAAGCAGTAAAAAAACCGTCACAAACGAAACCTACATATTTATAATGGAAATTATTTGACACTCCCCCAACAGGTGTGGAGCAATGATGCCTACGAGAGCGTAGAGCACCGCGTCTCCGTGAACTCGGAGAGGGAGAGGTTCTCCATCCCCTTCTTCTTCAACCCGGCACACTACACCAACGTCAAGCCGCTCGAAGAGCTGACGAGCGAGGAGAATCCGGCCAGGTACGAGGAGTATAACTGGGGCCAGTTCTTCAAGGCCAGGAAGAACAGCAATTTCAAGAAGCTGGGCAAGGAGAATGTGCAGATCTATCACTTCAAGAAGGCTCTTTTAGCCAATTAAATGGATTGCATTGCTCAGCTCGGTATGTATATGTAATAAGATTTGTGGAATTCTGTAACATAGATGTAAGTGTCTGTGCTGCTTGTTTGATTATGGTGTTTGAAAAGCTGTTCCAGTAATGTATGTGCTTGTAAAATGGAACCCCACAGAATAAACTGAAGTCTGAATATTTTAGTCTATATATGACATAATTACAGTTAAAAATTTGGGAAATGGTATCAGCATTTACTTTATTCAAGGCTTTGTTTGGTTGAGTGTAAAGTTGGTGTCACTTGGAGGAGTAATTATTATGTCCGAACATCGAACGCATCCAGAGATCAATAATAGAGCGCCATGTCACCTGGGCGCTCGGTACCGAGCACTCGGTACCGCTCGGTATTCATCCAGATTTCCGGTTTTTTTTCCGGACGTAATAATTTTCCCACTTTTGAGTTCTTTCCTGTAAAGAATTTTTTTGGATTATTTGTGTGTGGAGGAATTGAAAGAGTTTAATTTTTACATGGCAAATACAAGAAAAGAAAAAATCACTGGGCCTAGTCTTATCAAAATGATTCTACATGTATTTTTATTTGGTTATAAATGAAATCCTTAGGCACTGATAAATTACATATTATATTATTGAAGTGGGAATTTATTATAAATTTGTGTTGAAGTTAGGAGGCAGGATTGATGTTGCTGGCGGGCATTAATTTTATAAGTAATAACATGTGTTACAATGTCCATTATGATAAATGATGAAGTTTATACGCATTAGAATAGCCAGATGACACTAGTTGGTAGTGAAACTTGCAGATTCAGCATCAGGATTGACTTGTTTTGACTCGATATGTGATTAAATTATATCTATTGAGAGATATAAGGGGACATAATTTTTTGAGATTCTATTTGTGCTAGGGAATATTTTGATGTTTATAAGAAATGTTATGATGGCTATAAGTTATATTCTAATACCTACGGGCATATTATGGTGCTATAAGTACAAAAGGGAGTTATAAAAGGTCAGAATCTGTTAGACCGGTCCAGAGAGGACCGGTCTAGCCGGCCCAAACCAGCGGGCCGGCTCTCGTTTATCGAAGGCGGAAACGAGCGGGACAGGAGGCGGAAGCGGCAGGGAAGAAAATCGGTGGGGTCCATTGAAATTCAAATTGTTCTTGGAGCCAAAAGGAGGGGAAGTGAGGGTAATTAAGTCCTTTTGTATCAATTTTGAATTGTATGCATTAAGTAGAGAGTAAAGGGGAGGATGAGGGTTATGTGTTTTTGTCTTGTAGTTTCACTTGTTCTTCTTGTCGATTTGGGCTCTAGATCGTATTCTAGAGATTGGGAGAGTGCGATCCTCCTCTCGAATAGAGGATCCTTGTATCTTTGCTATTTTTCTTGCATCTATTAGTAAAATACAAGTTTTTGTCCGCTTTTCCTGCAGTTTTTTCTCTATTTTCTCTCAGTTTTGGGCTGTTTTCCTGCTGTGGACAGCAGTTGTTCTTGAGTTTTGTTGCCAAAGTGATTAGGAAATACTTGAAATCAAGTATTTCCTATCAAATTGGTATCAGAACAAGTCTTGGGACAAATCGTGGGTTGTTTTGATCAATTTCAGCGGCTGAAATTGCACCGGAAAGGGAGAAAATCGCTGAAATTTTTTCCAATTCTTGAGATCTGCTCCTAAATTGCAAGCCGTAGGAGATGGCGGCTAAGAAGGTGGATGCTTTGGAGGAGAGGATTGAAGGAGAGATAAATCAAATCAAGGAAACCGTAGAAGAAAGAATGTCCTCCATGGAAGGACAAGTGGCCGATCTATGGGATATGATGAAAAAGATGTTGGAGTTTCAAACCCAATCGGCGGCGTCTGATGCAAAAGGGCCCGCAGCGAAGAACGCCAACTCTGAAATCCATCGGGAGGAAGAGGAAGTGGAAATCGTGGAAGGGAGTAGGGGAAGACCTCATCTGGAGCCTTTCCAGAGAGAGGAGAGAGGAGGAAGGTATATGGAAAGACAAGGCTATGGAGGTGGGGAACCCAGAGGGGCTGGTTGGGAGCATCGGGGAGGTTTTCAGGGGCGCCGGGAAGCAATTTTTGATGATCGGAGGGGAGATTTTGAAGAGGGATTGTGACAGGGCAGAGCAAGGGAAGATCGGGATACGTGGGGGGTCCAGGCACATGGGAGAAGGGAAACTATGGAGGATTAAGGGGGAATGGCGGTGATCGGAAGGTGAGAAAATTGAAAATGCCAATTTTTGAAGGGGAGGATGCCTATGGGTGGATCTACAAAGTGGAGAGATACTTTGCTGTTAACGGATTGACAGAGGAGGAGAAGTTGTCGGCAGCGGGTTTGTGTCTGGAAGGGAAGGCACTCTCTTGGTACCAGTGGAGAGATCAGAGGAGACCTATCAGGAGCTGGGGAGAATTCAATGACAGTTTGTTAGAGCGTTTCCAAACCGATCGGGGAGGAGACTTCTACGAGCAGTTCTTTGCCCTAATTCAGGAGGGGTCTGTGGCAGACTATCGAGAGAGGTTTGAGCATCTGGCCAGCAGAGTGGAGCGCTTGTCCGAAACGGTGCTGGAGGGCAATTTTATGAAAGGGTTAAAGGCCGAGGTGCGAGCAGCGGTGAAGGTCCTGATGCCCAGGGACCTAGGGGAGGCCATGAAGCTTGCACAGTTGGTTGAAAATCAAAAGAATCTAGAAAAGGGAGCGAGGAGTAGTAGTAGCTCAGGAGGCACTTATAGGTGGACAACGACCCACCTATCCACCAAGGGAGCTTCCACAGGAGGGATGAAAGAAGTTCCAAAGGAAAAAGCAACAGGAGGAGGAAATGGGGGACAGTTTAAGAGGCTCACTGACAAAGAAATGCAAGAGAAAAGAACAAAAGGGCTGTGTTTCCGATGTGATGAGAAATACATGCCAGGGCACAAGTGCAAGGATCGAACTCTTCAAGTTCTCCTCGTTTGTGAAGACGAGGAAGACGAAAAGGGTGGAAAGCGATTCAGAGATGGAGGAGGAAAAAATGCATCTGGATGTGGCAGAAGTCTCTCTCAACTCTGTAGTGGGATTCACTCCGAGTCACACTATGAAGGTGAAGGGAGAGATAGCTGACCATGGGGTCGTGGTGTTGATTGATAGTGGGGCAACCCACAATTTCATTTCCACCCAAATTGTGGAGTTGTTGGGGATGAAATTAGTGGATACTGGAGGCTATGGGGTGATGATGGGCACTGGGAAGGTAGAAATGGGAAGAGGAATCTGCAAAGGAGTGGTGCTGAAGATTCAAGGCATACAAGTGAAGGAAGACTTCCTTCCCCTGGAACTGGGGAGTACGGATGTCATCCTAGGGATGAAGTGGTTACAGACGTTGGGGGGAAACCAAAATCAATTGGGGCACACTGCGGATGGAGTTGGTGAAGGGTGGAAGGAAAACAATGATTCAAGGGGATGCAGGGCTGACCAAAGCAGGGGTTTCTCTGAAATCCCTAATCAAGACAATCCAGGAGGAAGGGGAAGGCTACTTAGTGGAATTACACAGCTTAGAGGGAGCGAGTGGGGAGGAAGGGGGAGACATACCCCGCTCTGTGCAGCCCTTGATCCAGGAGTTCGAGGAGGTTTTTCAACCCTCTCTAGGGTTGCCACCACCCAGGGAGCAGGAGCATGCCATCACTTTAAGGGAGGGAGTGTCGCCGGTTAGCGTGCGACCTTACCGTTACCCTCAGTTTCAAAAGGATGAAATAGAAAAGTTGATCAGAGAAATGCTGGAAGCAGGGATCGTCAGGCCCAGCACCAGCCCATTCTCTAGTCCTGTTCTATTGGTAAAGAAGAAGGATGGCAGTTGGAGGTTTTGTGTAGACTACCGCGCACTCAACAAGGAAACGGTACCTGATAAGTTTCTCATACCAGTGATTGACGAATTGTTGGATGAATTGAGTGGAACGGTGATTTTCAGCAAGATCGACCTGAAATATGGATACCATCATATTCGAATGAAGAAAGAAGATGTACCCAAGACCGCCTTTAGAACTCATGAGGGCCACTATGAGTTCCTGGTGATGCCTTTTGGCCTCACCAATGCTCCAGCCACTTTCCAGGCACTCATGAATACGATTTTCAAACAGTATCTGAGGCGATTTGTTCTGGTATTCTTCGATGACATCTTAGTGTATAGCAGAACAGAGGAAGAGCACTGGGGGCATTTGAAGAAGGTATTAGAGGTTCTCCAGAAGCACCAGCTGAGAGCTAACTTGAAGAAGTGCTGCTTCGCACAAGCTAGTGTGGAGTACCTGGGTCATGTGGTATCCAAGGAAGGGGTAGCAGCAGATCAGTCCAAGATTGAAGCCATGCTTAAGTGGCCATTGCCCAAAAATCTAAAGGAGCTGAGGGGATTGCTAGGGCTTACAGGGTACTACAGAAGATTTGTGAAGGGATACAGCACTATAGCTTGGCCACTCATTGAGCAGTTGAAGAAAGATGGATTCTTATGGGGGGAGGCAGCAACGACAGCATTTGAGCAGTTGAAGAAAGCTATGACCACAGTTCCGGTCTTAGCTTTACCAGATTTTACTCAGGCCTTTATAGTGGAGACAGATGCATCAGGATACGGGCTAGGAGCAGTGTTGATGCAGAGTCACAAGCCCATTGCATATTTCAGCCAGGTGTTGACTGCCAGAGCCCGTCTGAAATCTGTCTATGAGAGGGAGTTGATGGCAATTGTTTTGGCCATCCAAAAGTGGCGTCCCTACCTACTGGGAAGGCATTTCATCGTTCGTACCGACCAACGAAGCCTGAAATATTTGCTGGAGCAGCGCATGGTGACAGAGGAACATCAGAGGTGGCTATCCAAACTGCTCGGGTATGATTTTGAGATTCAGTACAGGCCAGGGGTAGAAAATAAGGCAGCAGATGCTCTGTCCAGATGCATGGGTGAGCTACAAACAGTGACTGTGTCAGTCCCAATGATGCTAGATTGGGAAGCCATGAAAGATGAGAGCGCTAAAGACGAGGAATTAAGCAAGATCAGAGCTGACTTAGTGAAGGAAGAAGGAGGCCATCCAGGGTACTCGTTGGAGGGGGAGAGATTGTTATATCAGGGGAGGTTTGTGTTGCCCAGATCGTCAGTACACATCCCACAATTGCTCCGGGAGTTCCATGGAACTGCAGTGGGAGGTCATTCAGGAGTGCTAAAGACCTATAGGAGACTAGCGACAGAGCTGTACTGGAAAGGTATGCACAGAGATGTGGAAGAGATGGTATCCAGGTACGAGATCTGCCAAAGAAATAAGTACCTAGCGATGTCACCAGGGGGGTTACTACAGCCATTGGCATTACCAGGACGAGTCTGGGAGGAGATATCTATGGATTTCATTGATGGGCTACCCCGATCTGAGGGATTCACGGTGATTTTGGTGGTAGTGGATAGATTGAGCAAATATGCTCATTTTATTCCTCTACGTCATCCATACACTGCGGTAACAGTAGCATCAGTCTTCATCAGGGAGATAGTCAGACTACACGGAGTGCCAGAGGCGATAGTATCAGACAGGGATAAAGTGTTCCTCAGCCATTTCTGGAAGGAATTGTTCAGACTGCAGGGGACGGTGCTAAAGAGAAGTACGGCGTGCCACCCACAAACGGATGGCCAAACAGAAGTAGTCAACAGAAGCTTGGAAACTTATTTGAGATGCTTCGCATCAAAAACACCCAAGCTATGGGCTAAATGGCTATCATGGGCCGAGTACTGGTACAACACCTCTTTTCATTCAGCCACTCAGATGACTCCATTCAAGGTGTTGTACGGAAGGGACCCGCCCCACTTGGTGCATTTTGGGAGTAGCAGCACACCCGTGTCTTCAGTAGAGGAGTATTTGGAGGAGAGGGATAAGACACTATAAGAGTTAAAAAGACATCTGTTGAGGGCTCAACAGATTATGAAGAAACAGGCTGATGGGCATCATAAGGATATTCAGTTTGAGGTGGGCGAGAAGGTATTTTTGAAACTCCGCCCATATCGACAGAAAACGATCGCCAACCGGAGGAATGAGAAGCTTGCTCCACGGTACTTCGGTCCTTATGAAGTGCTGGAGAAAATTGGAGTCGTGGCCTATCGTCTGAAGCTACCACCGACAGCGACGATCCATCCCGTTTTCCATGTATCCTAGCTGAGGAGAGCCATTGGGGATCATGCTACCAGTACGGAGTTGCCAGGGACATTAACTGAGGAGATGGAGATGATACTGGAACCTTTGGAGCTCTTGGAGGTTCGTTAGGAAACAGATGGAGAAATGGAAGTCCTGATCAAATGGAAGAACGTCCCTGACTACGAGGCCACGTGGGAGCCATACGAGCGGATGAAGCGACAGTTTTCGGATTTCCACCTTGAGGACAAGGTGGTTCTTTGGGAGGGCGGTAATGTTAGACCGGTCCAGAGAGGACTGGTCCAGCCGGCCCAAACCAGCGGGCCGGCTCTCGTTTACCGAAGGCGGAAACGAGCGGGACAGGAGGCGGAAGCGGCAGGGAGGAAAATCGGTGGGGTCCATTGAAATTCAAATTGTTCTTGGAGCCAAAAGGAGGGGAAGTGAGGGTAATTAAGTCCTTTTGTATCAATTTTGAATTGTATGCATTAAGTAGAGAGTAAAGGGGAGGATGAGGGTTACGTGTTTTTGTCTTGTAGTTTCGCTTGTTCTTCTTGTCGATTTGGGCTCTAGATCGTATTCTAGAGATTGGGAGAGTGCGATCCTCCTCTCGAATAGAGGATCCTTGTATCTTTGCTATTTTTCTTGCATCTATTAATAAAATACAAGTTTTTGTCCGCTTTTCCTGCAGTTTTTCTCTATTTTCTCTCAGTTTTGGGTTGTTTTCCTGCTGTGGACAGCAGTTGTTCTTGAGTTTTGTTGCCAAAGTGATTAGGAAATACTTAAAATCAAGTATTTCTTATCAGAATCATTTGAGATTTTGTCTGGGTTAGAGGAATCAGGAATGTGATATGAACTTCTCTCTGACATAAATAACAATTTATTTATTTGCTCAGTAATGTTATTTAAATAATTAAATAACAATTATGCTCCTATTTCATTTAGTACATTAATTTATTAGATTACATTTAACTAATTTTAAATATTTAGCAAAATATTGAATAAAAGAATTTTGAAAATTTAGATTAGTTTATATGGCCTACTGAGTTATTGTAGCTCGATATGATTTTGCTTATGATTTCCAAACTCTGGGAAATGGTAGAAGCTTGTGGATTAACAATTAAGGATTAATTAGAGTTTATAGATGTTTTTGTTTTTTAATTTTTGTATATTCATGGCTAGTTCGTTATTAGTTTTTGTAACTTTTGCATGTAGTCATGTATTGTAGTGTAAATACATTTTGATGAAATGAAATAAACTTGTGAATGAGTTTATTTTCTGTATTTAGATATTTTAGTAGACCTATATTCTATAGTTTATTCAAAATGAATATTTAAAGAATCTGAAACATTTTGAAATTAGATTTTAGGATTTCTTTGTCACAGCTCAACACAATAAGACTTATCCTAGTCGAGTTGGATTGTAATAAGCTTTTATAGTATCAGAGCAATAATTTTGGAATAGATCATAAAACAAAGGTATACTAATTGATCTGTAAGTCAAGTGAGGTAGTTTTAAAATTTGTCTGGGTATTTATTATTGTTTGTTTATCATACAATTATGTTTAGTTGTATATTATGTGCGATTATGGATTTGTTATACTCAGATATGACAGAAAGGCAGAGTAGCTGTTAGGCAACTCCTTATACAATACTACTTCGATAGTGGGTTCTGATACAATTTTATAGTTCGTTAGTCTGATAACCCAGATGATGAGTGAGGTTATTGACCTCATTCTTGTCATGAGATTGACCAAACTCAAATTCAATTAATCAAATCCAGAGTCCAGTTCAAATTCAAAATTCCAAACCAAATTCAAGGTTAAAGGCCTATGTCCTATAATCCCTTTTGGATCATTTTTCAATCGCCTTGAAATCCAATTAAATGACCCTCAATTCATGATTTATCAATTGCATATTAATTAGACAAGTTTCTAAGGTCAACCCTCCAAATTTGAGGCCAATCTTAGGCTTTTAACCCTAGAAACTCGATTGAAATCCACAAGTTATAAAACCTTTAAGTATTTACAATCTATACCATTAGATCTTTCACCTTATAAAAGTTGACATTGTGACCTTCTCCAAAACCTTTTGAACATGTCCATATTCATCATTATGATATGTCAAATCCAAAACTGCACTTTGTTGGATCCTATTTCACCCATAGTTGACCAAGGCTCATATAACCAAAGTATCCTTTAAGGGCAAATTTAAAGTTTTCTCAAAACTTCAACCTGACATTTTCAAACCAAACTATGAAACCTCTTCTAATGCATCATAAACATCATTAGGAGCCGATTGGACTTAAACCCAAACCTTGGTCAAGCATGGTTGACCAAGTCAACCCATGTTGACCAAATGCCCCCTTAATGCTTTAAATGGCCTTTCCATAACTTTAGACCATCTCCATTGGTCTCTAATCATCAAACCAAACATATTGAACCCAACCTTAAGCACTAGGTCAACCTGATTGACCAAGTCAACCAAATTTGACCAAATGCACATACACTTGAACCTAGCTCAAACCTATTGACCAAAGCATTGCCAAGTCAGTCTAGGGTCCTAGGGTAACCCATTAGGACCCTAAGAGGGTCCTCCTGAAGGCCCAACCTTTGGGCCCGCTTGGGTTAACCATATGACTTGACCCAAGTGTCCAAAGAAGGCTCTTCATGAGCCAAAACCCAACCTAAATCAAATCAGATCAAATTAATGCTTGCATTGGATCCTTCATGACCCATTACACCTACCCCAACTAGCCCAGCCATTGAGTCAACTCAGGCCAGGAATTGGGCTAGCCCAAAGAGGCCAAAATCACCTTGTGTTGAGCCAATTTCCAACCTAGACTTCACCAAGCCAGAATGTCAAATGCATTAGATAGTCCTAGGTCCCTTTCACCTTCAATGGTCAACACAGCCCTTGGTTTGACCTATGTCAGGACCCAAGCTAGCCCAAAGTGACCAAAGTAGCCTACTCAAGCCACATTGCTCATATGGGCTCAACTAGACCCAATTGAGATCATTATTGAGTTCAAGGTTTCCCCAGGAACCTTTCCATGTCAGTACAGCCCAGCTGGTGGCCGGCGACGGCCGGAGCAAGTGAAATCAGCGTCCTGTGGTCCCCCTGTCACATGAGCTGACCAAAGTTTCCCCATGGCCAGAGCTAGCCTCCTTTGGGCTCAGAGAAGCTTCCATGGTTGTCCCCTCCAACTAGTGACCATCCAACGACCTCTTCAAGCGATCACTCTCGTCCATCTCCATGGATAAAGCTTGAATAGGGCATTCAAATTTATAGTGCCTCATTCTCTCTTTTTGATTCAAAATGCCTCCCCAGAGCTTCCTGAGTGTTCCCCTAGCTTCCCCCACTCTCCAACCCTCTCTAAAGTCTGTTTCGAGCAAATTTTGGCAAACTCTTTCCGCCTTCCGCTCAAAGTCATACCTCTGGTGCTCCTTTAGTCACGACGTCTGAAGGAGAAGTCTTCACCAACTCC
This sequence comes from Dendrobium huoshanense, assembly GCA_016618105.1. NCBI lineage: Eukaryota > Viridiplantae > Streptophyta > Magnoliopsida > Asparagales > Orchidaceae > Dendrobium > Dendrobium huoshanense. The sequence goes on from CM028355.1 coordinate 5,286,010, forward strand.
TCCTGAAGCTTCTTGATACAAAACATCGACACTAGAGGCTCTCTATGAGGTAAAAAACCCAACCTGATATCCATAGCTAGGTAGTTCGGTCAACTGTGAAGTAAACCTTCAAACCAAAGGATTCTAATCGTTGAATTAAAGGTTTATATCCCCCTGATCCTTCATACAAATTGTGGGCGGATGGATTCATAGTAGTAGAGTGAGAGAATTATAAATCTCAATGATGCCCAAATGTACAGTACCCAAACAGATAAATGAGAGTGCTTTAAAACACCAGAGATTTTTTACATGGAAACCTGATAGAGAAATGACCATGAGGCATTGCCTAGATGAAAAAAAAATCTATTATATATGTTATAAAGATTGGGCCGACTCTTTACTTGGAGACGATGAAATTACAATAGTATGGAGAATCGATCGAAGTTTATATGAGCACTCAAGTTGAATGACCACGAGTTGTATGTTATTGGTTAGACGGGGCAAGTTTGATTGTAGTGGTTGACTTGTAAAGGGTTAAGAATGGAAATTGGGTGACAATTATCTAACAATGGTGGTCCAACAGTTAATGAGGCAATGGTCGGGTAAAGGCTCGATAATATTTGGTTAGAAAGAGGTCCAATTGTGAAAGCTCGTTAGAGGTTCAATAGTGATTGTTAGCCAACAAAGATGACAATGGTAGGGTGGAGGTCTGGTAGTGGTTGGTTGGTCGTAAGTCCAATGATCGACAACAAAGTGGAGGCCCAGCAAAGATCAACAACCAGGTGCAGCTTCGATGACAATCAGTAGGGCGGAGGTTTGGTAGCGCTGGCCTAGCATAGGTCCGATGGTAGTCAACAGGTGGGAGGTCTACCAATCAGCGACTGGGGTCCAGCTACAGTGGTTAGGCGGAGGTATGGAGATTAGCATTTAGGCAAAGGTCTGATGGTATTTGATGGGGCGTATGTCCAACAACAACAATCAACTGATGAAGGTTTGCTAGCAGTGATTCTCGAATTGAGTTATGGTGTACTTGCAGCCTAGATCTCTTAACAATCTCTAGCCAAAAGTCCTCTTCATATAAAGAATTATGACATATTTATATATTTTAAGTGACATGCCCAATAATATGAGAAAAATCTAGAGCATTCTATTAGATGGCTTGTATTGATTCCTCTGGTCATACCTAAAAAATATCAAAATTAAGTGATCTTGAACTCGTTGAATTCATCAAATCGAGCAACTCGATTCAACTATAAGCATGCCATGTTCAAATATCATTTGCTCATCTACTTTATTCTTTGATGTTTCCAAATATGCTTCAGATCATTGATTTAAGCTTAATTGGCTTCAAATTGGATTGTTTTAAGTGTCATTGAATTCAATTTATCGAAAAATTTAATTCAACTATAAATTTGATAAAATTAAAGTCCAAGCGGTCCCAAATCTAATTTCAAATATTTCCAATTCAAATATGCATCATGATTCGTGCCCGATAATGATAATTTTTCATTGTATCAATATCCAAATGTTAGAAATACAACATCAAATGCAGTCTTAATTTGCAATGTTACAATCCAAAAGTAAAGGAAAATGCATAACCCAAAGTGTACTTTTCCAACCCAAAAGTCAAATACTTCAAACTTGGCCATTTACAAAATAACATCTTGCATTAATATAAGCTTTGCTCACAAGATACAATTGTAAACCATATTTCTGAATCACATAAAGTTATAAATGATCTACAACTTTTTTTGTTATGTCCAAGCTAACATTCTGACATTTCATCTTATAGCAATGGCCATTTAGTCCTTGACATCCATTATTCCCAATTGCATAACGTTACCAGCAGAATGTCAAGCATAAATGTCACCTGATTTTGGCTTGTTTGGGACGGCTTTGTTACAGCTTCTTGAAGCAGCTTTTTTGTACAAAAATTAAATTTTTTGTACTAAAAATTTGTTTTATGAAGCAAAAAGAATGCCGTCCCAAACGAAACCTTTATCTACTGCATCTATATACAATCAACAAACAGGTTTCCACCCACTCTCAAACGTTCAACTATACCTAGCCAGTAAAATAGAGATAAAAGGACTAAGAAAAACACAGTGCAGCATTTTCTCACCATTTGATATCCAGTGTTAAAGCCTCAGGAGGTACCACAATAGATGGAAACTCTGTAAACGATATATTGGACATCAGATGGCTCCACGCAGCAGATTCAACTATCATCAGAGGCCTGGATACATCCTTGCAACAACTGGCTTCAGATCTCTGCCTCCTTCAAATCTGCCAACTATCTCAAACCAAGACCTTTCCACAGTTGGCCTTGTTCTCCACTTGGCAACCTCTTTCCAGGTCCTATCATTCTCTGTGATGTTTCTCTCCACTTCGACTCGAAACTTGAGTAGTTTCGAAGAAGTGATTTTTGTTTTTACGAGTCGCAAAGATCGGTCATGCAATATAGTTTTACCCAGAAAACTATTTAGCAATCTCTCCACGACTGCCAACTTTGAAGAAAGAGTGTGTGAAGAAACTGACTGGACCTGCTCATGGCTGAAACACTTATTGGGCAGCAATTCAATTGTATCAGGGGCTGGGAATGAGGTTTCAACATAAGCTTTCTCATCAGGAACCATGTAGGCTACCAGTGAAGCAGGACCTGCAACTCTGACTGAAACCAATGGAGCACATGAGGAGAGGCCAAGGGGCCAAAAATGGCCCCTCGACTGCTTTTGCTTACTTGATCTTTCATTTAGTAAGAAACCAATATCATATGGGTAAAAGAGGGAGACTTCATCAGAACTATACACTTCAATAGTGATGCCTTTACCAACAAGCACCCTTCTTAGGCCTTGATGGGTGATGTTAAGCTGCAAAGTAGGAAAATCAACGACACATTAAAATTGGTATGCAAGTAGTTCAAATTTGAGACTGAAGAAAGATAAATTGAACACTTTTAAGAGACCTAAGGTGGATGAATGAACTGTGAAACTACCAATAATAGATTGGCTGATCACACAGGAAGAAGAATGGAAAACTAATGTAATGTAAGTCTAAGATTTCGTTTGGGACAACTTTTTTACTATTTCTTAAAATAACTTTCTAGTACAAAACTTGAAACTTTTGTACTCGAAAGCTGCTTTAAGAAGCAGCAAAAAAGTCATCCCAAACAAAACCTAAATCATTCAAATTAAACATAGCAACTGGTATCCAAGAAACCTTCTCAAAGTTGTTGATTATCCAATTCAAATTAAAGCTTTGTACACTATAAATCATCAATGGTGCAATTGCTCAAGAAGATATTATTTTTGAATGCCTTTAATATCCAAAACAAAAAATCCAAAATCTTAGCTCAAGGACTATGGAGCATCTGATTATTTGACTGAGGATGTCTTCCTATTTCAAACCATTTATTCATGTTTAAAAAAGATAATACAATCAAATTTGTAGATGGTTCAACATCCCAACTAGCTAGCATTGTGGGACTATCAGCATCCAGTTCTCTGGTTCTTAACTAAGTTCTCTTTGTTCCTAAGCTTTTGTACAACTTATTATCAATCAGCATATTCATAAAGATATGAACTATACAATTTTTTTCCTGCTCATTGTGAATTCTTGAATATATATATATATATATATATATATATATTAAAAGAAGCAGATTACTAAGTGAAAATTAGTAATAAGAGACGAATAAGGAAGTAATTTAAAAATGAGCAAAATTGGAAAACCTTTTTACGCATTTTAGGAACATGGAAAACCGTTTTATGCATTAATGAAACCGTTTCATGTATTCTAATGAATGAGTGAAACGGTTGCCGGTTTCATTAAAAACCGTAATTCCAATTCACGCATTCATCTGGGCTTTGAATTTCTAAAATTTAAAGATTGGGCACAAATTTTTGGAAGATCAAGGTCGAAAATCAAGTTTCTATTCGCTGAAGTCGAGCGAGTTAAGAATGATTTCAGCACGAAATGTGTGGAATTTTTGGGAGGGTTTTGTGATTTGTTGAATCCAAAGCATTTTGAATATAAAGCTAATAAATTAATCAACAGGTGTTCTCTACATTTGCTTAAATACTGTTGTAATTGGTTTAATAATTTGCTATTAGCATTACACTATTATTGAATGTGTCAATTATTTCCATTAAACTATTATTGAATCAATTACAATAGTATGCAAGCAAATATAAAGAGCAGTTGTTAGTTAATTTTTTAATTTTATATTTAAAGGGGTCAAAATAGCCACACATTTTGCTTTGGAATTGACGAATCACGACACCCTCCCAAAAATTCTGCACATTTCCATGTTGAAACCACGCTAGATTGCTCGATTTTAGCACAACTTGATTTTTGACCTTCCTCTCCCAAACTTTTGTGCCCAATTTTTGAATTTTGTAAAAATTCGACACCCAGCTAAATGCGTGAATTGAAATAATGATTTTTAATGAAACTAAAAATGGTTTCACGCATTCTAATGAATGGGTGACCGTTTTACAGTTTCATTAGTGCGTAAAATAGTTTTCCATGCTGCTGAAATGCATTTTCATCAACACAAAAAGTAATGGCCAACATAAGCCTATAGGTGGAAAAGCAAAGCTAAACAATTCTATCATTTTTGTCAAATATATTATTAGATTAATAAATAAATTAGGCACTAAGCTTTAGTACTAGCCTTCATGCATATTATGACATTTATGAAATAAATTAGCTTTTGATGCATGTGTGCATATGTGAGTGGCATTATAATTTTATAAGAAGTTAAAAGTATTCTGTTTTATATCTTAAGTATGAATTTCAAGCATATGTCTAAAGGCGACTGTACTTATTACTTTGTGGAGGCAAAATCATTTCCCACTTATGTCGTCAATCAATCAATCAATCTAATTATTTCACTTTCTTCATTTTTTTACTAGACATTTTTTTCTTACATGCAATTAAACAAGCCTTCAAGTGTAATGGAATACATTAACTCCATGAAAGCACTGCCTCCATCAAGTTTATTTAATTTCAAAAAAATATACACTTGCAATTTTTAATAGATCTGCAAGGAAAAATGACTAGACTGCAACTTGATCTAAACCAAAACAGATGTCATGCTAGAAAACTTTAACATAATTACCATGAAATCAGGTATAACATTTCCCATTTGATGGTAGGCATATCATTTTTTTTTCTGAAATAAAACCTAATTAGGTGAATGTGAAATATAAACTTAAAAAATGATATTTGCTATTGATGGGGACATCAGATCTTCTTGGAGAGTTTACCAGAGACGCGGCCGTCGATCTACGGCCACGATCGAGTCTTTATATTTTTGAGTCGATGTATTTTATTTTGATGCATTTTATTATTTGCTTATGTGTATGTTAGTATTTCCCGTCGTACCCTTTTTATGGGAGTTGTCATGTGTAAGCCTAAGGGCAATGGTGTCATTTTATTTTGGAGTCTTTTGTATGAGGCTATTTAAAGCCCCTTTGTTTTATTTTCAAGGTTAATGAATGATTATTGGAGAATTCTGTTTTCTTGCTTGGAGCATTGTGATAACTTGGGAGTTCTAGGGGGAGAGAGCTTCCTTGGAGAGGAAGGAGATTGACGCAATACCCACCAACCTAGATAAGTCGGGTTCGTGGTTTCTCTTTTTCTATCACCATCTTCTTTCTCCTCTCACATCAATCCCTCACCTCGTCGCCGGATTACCACCTCCACGGAACCCTTTCCCTCATTCCAACCCCCACGGCTAACACCCCAACCCGAGCCCCCACCGTCAGCCCTCATCACCTAGCCGCCGGCCTCCATCCAATCCCCATCTCCAATGAAACTCTTGCCTAATTTGGATGGATTGATTTTGGGGCAGATTTTCAAAATTCAAATTCATTAATTTGAAATTTGAAAACTTCCTAAATTACAATTCTAAGTTTGGAAAGTTTCTGTCTTGTTTTAATTTGAATTAATAATTCCATTGGACTGAAAAGAATTCTTTCCTTATTTCCAAACCCAAATTGAGAAGCTTTTATTGCTCCCATTAAACCTCTCAGGTTCAACGTATGCCGCCTGCCACCTTGTGAGCCATTTAAGGTTATTTCCTAAATGTTTCTTAAGTGCATTTGGAAATAATTCAAATTATTTCTTTTGCCTGGACCGAATTTCTTTTTCCTCTTGCTTTGTCTAAGTTATTTCCTAATACTACAGTTTTGGATTTTGGAAACAAGGCTCCCGATTCCCCCCAAGCCCACCAACTCCCTCTCCCTGTCACCGCCGTTTCTCTCGTCTAACTGCATGGAATAAATCCCATCTTCCAATACCTGTACAGGAAGCTTGCTCTCAACTCTCCCCTCACAACCAATGCTAGGATCTCCTCCAAGTTCTCTACATTCTAACCCTTAGAATCTGAGAAATCCCTCTCAGGTTTTCTTGGTGGATAATCGGAAACTATTTCAGATTGGAATAAAAGAGGATTGAGAGCGTGCATCCTATATTCTACCGCGAGACGCTTCGTTATCTTTGTTACTACGCAAGAGGCACATCAAGTCCTAAGGAACTTCTTCCAATCATCCATGAATGGCGGGAGCCATTGACGATACTTCAAAGACATCGAGCGGAGGATCTACACGTCTCTTTCGCAAAGGTTTCTTTTCTCACTTGTACCTTATTTCTTCGAAATCTGAATTCTCTTTGGCCTGATTATAATCGCGAAGACTCCTCCAATTGCTCTTGCTAAGCCTAGTAATTCGTAGGTTATTGAGTTTACTTTCTTTGCATCCTACGTCTCATTGTTAGATTAGGGATTAACTTGACACTACTATTGTGCATTGCTTTATTGTTCTTGATTATCTTGATTATTCAAAACTTAGCGCATGTGATCTAGCCTATACGAGATTAACTCCCTCTTTGTTCGACTCGCCGTGTATAATTGCTAGTAATTTTAATCCGAACTTATTCTAATCAACGAGTTGTGCAAAGCCTAAGTGAACATAGCATTGCATTTAAGTAGTCTTGCATCATCTGGTATCAGAGCATGGTTTGCTCTAGTTTTGCATGCTAGACTTCATCCTAGGAGTTATTTCAATTAGCGTATCTCGTTGTTGCATGCATGCCATCAGTTATATTGATTTATTTACATGTTATGCTTGCTGTCCACTGTTTTTCTCCATGCATTTAGGGGTCGCTAAGCTTGTTCACTACTTGTTTAATTGCTATCCTTAAGCTAACCACATCACTAGTTGTCTAGGTAACTTAACCTTTCTTTGTAGTTTGCTGTCCATGAGTTTCCGGCACCATTTAGAGTCCCGTTAGAGTGTTTTTTCCCTGCTGTAGTTTGCTGTCCACTTCCTAGAAAACCCTATAAGAATCCCTTTGTGTTTGGGAATGGACCCGGAACAACTAGGAAGGACCTTAGACCTCTTGGTAGGTCAAATGAACACTATTAGCCAGCAACTCAAGGAAAACCAGGCGGATCTAGCTGAGCTTCGTAGGAACACCACCGAAAGATTCGATACACTTGAGCGAACTAGAGACCACCCTACTCCTTACACCCCATCTAGACCCACTTCTATGTACGGGGATGAAACCTACCCGGATGAGAGGCCACATCGGGCTAATCATCGAGCTCACTATCATGGACATGATCCACGTCATGATCCTGATTTGGATGAGAGGCATTACCGTGCCAATCATCGTGCTACCTACCCCGGCCATGATCCCGATGCACCACTTATGAAGAACATTAAGGTTGATGCTCCTACCTTTGATGGCACCCTCGATCCCCAGCTCTTCCTGGACTGGATCAAAGGTATGGATAGTTTCTTTAAGTGGTATGATATTTCTGAGGCCAGGAAGGTTAGTTTTGCTGTCATGAAGCTTACGGGTAGGGCGAGCCAGTTTTGGGCGAATTTAGAGAGTCTTAGGGAGGATAGGAATGAATACCCTATTGTAGACTGGTTGTCCATGAAGCGGGAACTCAAACAGAAGTACTTGCCCTCGTCGTACTTCCCCCGCCTATTGGACAGGTGGAATAGGTTGACCCAAGGCAACAAACCAGTGAAGGAGTACATCGCCTCGTTTGATGACTTCTTGATTAGATGCAAAGGGGAGACCTCTACCACCCCCGCGCAAATCTTATCTATGTTTCGAACCGGGTTGCGTGAGGATCTACGCAATGAGTTGTTTGCCCGGAACGTCACTACATTGGAAAATGCCTACAGCTTAGTGCTTGATCTAGAGGAGTCCCGTTCTCAGCACCCGAGTCGTTCCCATGATTCTAGACCCTCGTATAGATCAGCCGGTATTTCCACCCCGCACCCTCCTGCTTCACGACCCACTCCGGGGAGCACGACCCGACCACTCACGGGTCCACCTGCACCTAGATCTGATTTTAGAAGTAAACCTCCCACCCCGGATGCCCCTCGGTCCAGTCCCGGGACCAAGTGCTTTCGATGCCAGGGGTATGGGCATATCGCTTCTCAGTGCTCCAGTCCTTATAAGGTTTCGATCGTTGAGGAGATGACTGAGGACGATCTCGAGCCCGAGGTTGATCAGATCCATCAAGTCGAGGAAGAAGGCGAATACTTCGAGGAGGAGGACGACACTACGGTCCTCAATTGCCTTCAAAAGTCGGATACTTCTCCCATCTGCGTGGTGAGATGTGCACTATCACACCCGACACCCACTGATGACTGGCGTAGGATCACGATTTTCCATACCTACACCAAAATCAAAGACAAGAACTGTAAAGTCATAGTGGATAGTGGTAGTTGCATTAATGCTGTTTCCTCCAGCATGGTATCTCAGTTAGGTCTGTCTGCCGTTCCTCACCCCAACCCGTATAAGGTATCTTGGGTCAACTCCAATGCCTTGGAGGTGAAGGAACGAAGCCACATACCAATCTCCTTTGCCACTTATAAGGAGAATGTCTGGTGCGATGTGTTGGCTATGAATGTTGGACAAATTTTGCTAGGTCGCCCCTGGATCTACGATAACGATGTCCACATTTATGGGCGTTCAAACACCTGCGTGTTTGAACATGCTGGCAAAAAGATTAAGCTTTTGCCATCACAGCCCCGGGTTACGGATGCCACGAAATCCAACCCAGCCAAATCTAAAAAGGGCGTGAACCTTGTCACCGCCAAGGTTCTGATTACTGAGTTTGCCCAAGGCGCCCCTCTGTTTGCCTTAGTTGGCCGTGAGATTTCCACTGAATCTGACGAGCCCATTCCTGAGGAGGTACAGCCTATTTTAGGACAGTATGCTGATGTCTTTCCCGATGATCTCCCCGATCAGTTACCACCACTTAGAGACATCCAGCATGCTATAGACTTCGTCCCTGGAGCCTCCCTTCCAAACCTGCCACACTATCGCATGAACCCCACGGAACATGCTGAGCTTAAAAGCAGGTTGATGAATTACTGCAGCGAGGTTTCATTAAGGAGAGTCTTAGTCCCTGCGCGGTGCCGGCCCTTCTTACACCGAAGAAGGACGGAACTTGGAGAATATGTGTTGATAGCCGTGCTATCAACAAGATCACCGTCAAATATCGATTCCCCATTCCGAGGCTCGATGACATGTTCGACATGATGACGGGTGCAACATTGTTCTCCAAAATTGATCTTAAAAGTGGGTACCACCAGATACGGATCCGACCCGGTGATGAGTGGAAAACTGCCTTCAAGACTAAGGATGGTCTTTATGAGTGGCTAGTCATGCCATTTGGGCTCAGTAATGCCCCTAGCACCTTTATGAGAATCATGACTCAAGTGCTGCGTCCGTTTATGGGAAAGTTTGTCGTCGTCTACTTTGACGACATTCTTATTTACAGTCATTCCATTAGTCAGCACTTGGACCACTTAAGGCAAGTTTGTGAGGTCTTAAGGAAGGAGCAATTATATGCCAATCCTAAGAAATGCACCTTCCTAGTAGATCGCGTCATCTTCCTGGGCTTCATCGTATCAGCCCAAGGGGTTTCCGCTGACCCCGAGAAGGTGAGGGCCATTGTAGAGTGGCCTATCCCTCAGACTATCCGGGAAGTCCGCAGCTTCCACGGATTAGCCACCTTCTATAGGAGATTCATACGGAACTTCAGCACAATTGTTTCTCCTATCACTGACTGCCTGAAGAAGGGTGATTTCCACTGGACCTCGGCCGCCACTAGAGCTTTTGATGAGATTAAGCAGAAAATGGTGGAAGCCCCAGTGATGCGACTTCCTGATTTCTCCAAAGTCTTCGAAGTAACTTGCGATGCTTCGGGGGTCGGAATTGGAGGAGTCCTTTCCCAAGAAGGTCACCCAGTAGCTTACTTCAGTGAGAAATTGAACGATATCCGGCAGCGTTATTCCACTTATGACAAAGAGTTCTACGCTGTGATTCAATCACTTCGTTATTGGCGACATTACTTGCTCCCGCAAGAATTCGTCATTTTCTCGGATCACGAAGCTCTGCGTTATATCAACTCTCAAAAGAAATTGAATGCACGCCACGGTCGATGGGTTGAGTTCCTTCAGGAGTACACGTACACCCTTAGACATAAGGCGGGAGTTGAAAATAAAGCTGCCGATGCTCTCAGTCGTCGAATGATGACAACCACTGAGATGAGAGCAGAAGTTGTGGGTTTTGACCAAATAAAGAGGGATTATTTGGAATGCCCCGACTTCAAGGAGACCTACACTCTCTTGTCCACTGGCAGCACGCGCTTTGTGGACGATTTTCTACTGGAGGATGGTTATCTTTTCAAAGCCCAGAGGCTTTGCATTCCGAGCACCTCCCTTAGGGAATTTTTGGTCTGGGAACTCCACGCTGGAGGCCTCGCTGGGCACTTCGGACGGGACAAGACTATCGAAGCCGTGGAGTACCGTTTCTTTTGGCCCAGCCTTAAGAGAGATGTTGGTCGGCTGGTCAGTCGGTGTCACACCTGCCAACTGGCCAAGCAACGAAAGCAGAACACTGGTCTTTACACCCCTTTACCTGTCCCCAGTTGTCCTTGGCAGGACGTTAGTATAGACTTTGTTTTAGGCCTGCCCAAGACACTCCGTAGGCACGATGCTATTTGTGTAGTAGTTGACCGGTTTTCCAAAATGGCCCACTTCATTCCATGTTCTAAAACATCCGATGCCTCCCACATCGCGAAGTTGTACTTCAATGAGGTTGTCCGTTTACATGGTTTGCCCAAAACCATTGTTTCGGATAGGGATGTGAAATTCACTAGCTATTTCTGGAAAACCCTGTGGATGAAAATGGGCACCAAACTTCAATTTTCCACTGCCTTTCACCCACAGACAGATGGTCAGACCGAGGTAGTTAATAGGAGTCTGGGTAATTTGTTGCGATCCCTAGTTGGTGAACACATTAGAGATTGGGATTCCATTCTGCCTACTGCTGAGTTTGTTTATAATAATTCAATTAACCGAACCACGGGTTTAAGTCCTTCTGAAATTGTATACGGGTTCAAACCTAGGCAGCCGTTAGATCTGATACCCATGAGTTCTAGGTATAGGATTTCTGAGTCTGCATCAGCATTTGCATCTCATTTGCATGAACTTCATAAAGATATTGCACAACAAATTGAAAAGAATAATCAGGAATACAAATTACATGCAGATTTAAAACGTCGATTCAAAACTTTTGAGGTTGGTGATTTTGTTATGGTGCGGATTCGTCCGGAACGGTTCCCTCCAGGAACAGTTAAGAAATTACATGCAAAGAGTGCTGGACCTTTCAAGATCCTTAAGAAAATTAATGACAATGCTTATATAGTAGATCTGCCTGCAGATTTCAATATAAATCCCTCTTTTAACATAGAAGACTTAGTGGCATACGAAGGTCCTGATTTTAACCCCCAAAATCCACTTTCAACACAGCCTTGTGTGAACCCACCCTGTGAGATCCCAAACCTACCTCCACTACCAAATATTCCCAAATCTCCTATGGCAGAGCAAGTGGAGGCAGTCTTAAGTGATGAGATCATATCCACAAGGGAAGGAGGACGAAAAAGATATTTGATCAGGTGGAAAGGAAAGCCCGAGTCAGAGGATACGTGGCTAGATCGTGAGGAGTTGCAGCAGATTGACCCAGATGCACTAGAGATCTACGAGAGCGCCAGAGATTCTTACTCGACGGAGTCGAGTTTTCTCCCACCCCGGGAGAATGATGGGGACATCAGATCTTCTTGGAGAGTTTACCAGAGACGCGGCCGTCGATCTACGGCCACGATCGAGTCTTTATATTTTTGAGTCGATGTATTTTATTTTGATGCATTTTATTATTTGCTTATGTGTATGTTAGTATTTCCCGTCGTACCCTTTTTATGGGAGTTGTCATGTGTAAGCCTAAGGGCAATGGTGTCATTTTATTTTGGAGTCTTTTGTATGAGGCTATTTAAAGCCCCTTTGTTTTATTTTCAAGGTTAATGAATGATTATTGGAGAATTCTGTTTTCTTGCTTGGAGCATTGTGATAACTTGGGAGTTCTAGGGGAGAGAGCTTCCTTGGAGAGGAAGGAGATTGACGCAATACCCACCAACCTAGATAAGTCGGGTTCGTGGTTTCTCTTTTTCTATCACCATCTTCTTTCTCCTCTCACATCAATCCCTCACCTCGTCGCCGGATTACCACCTCCACGGAACCCTTTCCCTCATTCCAACCCCCACGGCTAACACCCCAACCCGAGCCCCCACCGTCAGCCCTCATCACCTAGCCGCCGGCCTCCATCCAATCCCCCATCTCCAATGAAACTCTTGCCTAATTTGGATGGATTGATTTTGGGGCAGATTTTCAAAATTCAAATTCATTAATTTGAAATTTGAAAACTTCCTAAATTACAATTCTAAGTTTGGAAAGTTTCTGTCTTGTTTTAATTTGAATTAATAATTCCATTGGACTGAAAAGAATTCTTTCCTTATTTCCAAAACCCAAATTGAGAAGCTTTTATTGCTCCCATTAAACCTCTCAGGTTCAACGTATGCCGCCTGCCACCTTGTGAGCCATTTAAGGTTATTTCCTAAATGTTTCTTAAGTGCATTTGGAAATAATTCAAATTATTTCTTTTGCCTGGACCGAATTTCTTTTTCCTCTTGCTTTGTCTAAGTTATTTCCTAATACTACAGTTTTGGATTTTGGAAACAAGGCTCCCGATTCCCCCCAAGCCCACCAACTCCCTCTCCCTGTCACCGCTGTTTCTCTCGTCTAACTGCATGGAATAAATCCCATCTTCCAATACCTGTACAGGAAGCTTGCTCTCAACTCTCCCCTCTCAACCAATGCTAGGATCTCCTCCAAGTTCTCTACATTCTAACCCTTAGAATCTGAGAAATCCCTCTCAGGTTTTCTTGGTGGATAATCGGAAACTATTTCAGATTGGAATAAAAGAGGATTGAGAGCGTGCATCCTATATTCTACCGCGAGACGCTTCGTTATCTTTGTTACTACGCAAGAGGCACATCAAGTCCTAAGGAACTTCTTCCAATCATCCATGAATGGCGGGAGCCATTGACGATACTTCAAAGACATCGAGCGGAGGATCTACACGTCTCTTTCGCAAAGGTTTCTTTTCTCACTTGTACCTTATTTCTTCGAAATCTGAATTATCTTTGGCCTGATTATAATCGCGAAGACTCCTCCAATTGCTCTTGCTAAGCCTAGTAATTCGTAAGTTATTGAGTTTACTTTCTTTGCATCCTACGTCTCATTGTTAGATTAGGGATTAACTTGACACTACTATTGTGCATTGCTTTATTGTTCTTGATTATCTTGATTATTCAAAACTTAGCGCATGTGATCTAGCCTATACGAGATTAACTCCCTCTTTGTTCGACTCGCCGTGTATAATTGCTAGTAATTTTAATCCGAACTTATTCTAATCAACGAGTTGTGCAAAGCCTAAGTGAACATAGCATTGCATTTAAGTAGTCCTGCATCAGCTATCCATTTATTATAAAAGATCAATTGCATGATTATTTTAAAAATTTTAAACAAAATGAAAACAGCGTGTTTGAATATTTTATTAAGTTTGGAAAAATTTGTAGCAAAGCATTACTTTCCTAAGAATTACACTGTTTATCAATAAATGTTTCCTTTAAAGTCATAGGGAAGACGTCAAGAATTATTAGAGCTATAATTCACCAATAGAAAAAATATAAAGCTTAAGATAGATCTTTAGATTTTGAAGGATATTTCAATTCCTGCTATCAAGACACTATTACTCCTTTGCTTGATAACTCTAAGGAACCAAAAAAAACTTCTACATCCACATAATATCTGTTAAAAACACGCCAAAAAGAAATTTGATCACAATGAAGAAAATTTACTTTGAGAATTTTTTTTAAAAAGAAACATTATATGCAAAAAAGCTAGTGACAATTATAGAGTGAATCTACATATGATCTTTCATGCAAAGCAAAATCAAAATTTGGACTTATAACCAAAAGTAGAATATGCAGTGTAGTCCCCATAAGAACCTAAACATTCACCTGAGCCAAAAATTGAACAGGAGCAATAATTTGGAATTGAAACTGAATAGAAGATCACATTAAACCATAACTTTAATCAAAATATGAACCTATTCTTAGCTGTAAAGTTCAAACTATAAAAATCATACATGTTCAAGTTATTAAATCATATGAATAAACTAAGTAATGTAACTCTTAAGAATCTTGTGGATATTATCAAGATGTGTTCATCAACAAGCAAATATTGCTTTTATTTTTTTGTTCTCAAACTCTTGATTTACAAATTCATATAAAGAACCTCATTGACCTTGTCAAATTAAATCAGCATATCCGTGAAATTATGCTTGATATCTGTTAACAAGAAGGCCTAATATTCAAAATTATATATTAAAACCAAAAGTACTAACTTGTTAAATTTTTTATTTATATCATTTAGATTACTTCTCTTTAGTGAAATTGACTATCCATCTAAGATATGGACTTATTTGGATTAAACTTATATGTCAGTTATCAAAATAAAACTTAACGTAATATTACAAATACCTCTTTTAAGCAGTCCTCAATTTCCCACTCTTGAAATTAGCTATATTGTATCTTAGAAAGTATGTTAATATCTCATAATTACCACTAAATTCAGCATGTTGTCAGTTATTCATGTAAATGTTTTGCATGAAAATATTTTTTGGAAGCTTGGTGCTAAGCATAGAAATTATAAGCCTATTGCATATGTAGACATATTATAGAATTCTAAGGAGATAAAAAATCATAGTCCATACAAATGTAGATAGATTTTCTCATGGAACTCTTTAAAAATTAACTGTAAGAACTCTTAATTATATAAAATTAAACCATCATGGGACAATAGAAACCATATAAAATTAAACCATTTAGGGAAAAATGAATACAAATTAGAAATGTAGAAATGTTTTGCAATTTGTCAAATTTTTAATATATCTTATATTTATATCAGGGATCAACATACAATATTTTGAATTCTCTTTTTAACTCAGCTCATTTATCTTTCATACCCAACATATAATATGCACTACTTTCAGATAGGCGTACAACTCTAGTTAGTGAAGCTATCATTACTTAAGAAATCATGTCCACTATTGATAATGAATACCAAATACACCTTGCGAAATCGACAGACAAACATACATCTAATTATTGATGAATTTTTTTCATGTATGTCACTGTAGAAAATCCAACAGCCATATTCAGATCTGTTGGAACTTGGAAAAATACCAACTTCACCATCCATTAGAGCCAATTTTCTCTAAACCAAGGAGAACTGATGTAGTGGCTTTTTTGAGTTCCCTGAGCAATCCGATTCCTTTGAGTGGACTCTTAAGTTATCATATGCCAGCATTTATACTTATCCACAATAATTCTTACCATTTTATTGCCTTTTTTACTCTTTTTAACTGGGAAATTTTTGGGGCACTCTTAGTTATTGTAGCTTCATGTGGTTTTCCTTGTGGCTTCTGCTTCCCAATAGATTAGTGGGGACTCATGGTTGTTGAAAGCAATGTTTGTGACTGTCTAGTTCAAGTCCTACCAGCTTCTCCATGGAGCTATTCATAAGGTTTTTTTTTTTTTTTTTATTCATATGGTTGGTTGGTGCACTTTTCTGAGCGTCAACATATTATTGTTTCTCCTTGCAAGTTTTGTAGCTACTCTTCTCGGATTGGGGTTTCTCCTAAATCTTTCAGCATAATATTTAGTATATCATGAGGTTTATAAATAGGTCCTTAAAGGATTGTAACAGAATAATTTTATAGGTTAATGAAATCTTTGTTTCGATGTGGAAACCATTGCTCTACTGTCAAATTCTTATTCTTGACCATGTGATACTTGAAACTTTTTACGAGAGATATGCTCCCAATTTGAGCATAAGGTTTACCTATTAATTACCACTTCCTTTTTTTTCATTTACACTTTTTCTTCCTCTTCTCCTTTGATCATAACTGGTTGGAATTATGATTGAATTCTACTAGGTCGATTAGGGTTTAAGGTCGATTACATTTCATTCTACTAGGTCAATTACATTTCCTAAAATTGATCCCGCAATTGAATTATGTTAAGTCTACTACAATTTCAAGGGCTTGAAATGCTTTCATCATCTTTAATTTAATCTATTATTTTTAATCCTATTAGAAAGCCATTTTTTCTTGAATTGGATTTTAACATTTTATATTTTATTATTTTTATTGAAGTTTAAGATTGACAGCTTGTTTGCCTCAGTTGATTTCATGTTATAACTTCATTAAAAATCAAAACCCTAGAACATTCTACATCTACAAGAATTGCAAGAAAACACCCACTAATAACTTATCAAAATAGAACCATTTAATTGGCATGTTAATTAAACATCTATTGTAGACCTAACAGAATAATAACATCAGTTGCATTGCATGTAACAACAACAACAAACCTTTATCGCAATACGTGGGATTGGCTACATGAATCCTTTTTCTCTATTGTAAGAGTAAAATTCTAATTTAAATCTAATAAGACAATGTTATTTTTAATACTTCCTAACCAAATCTTTTTAAGTCTACATCTACATTTCTTAATATAGACCAAATTTAATACATCTACTCTCCTAATAGGGTCATCGAACGACCAACGTTTTATGCTTGGGCGGATTTAGCATGGGGGCCATGGGGGCACGGGCCCTCATTGGCCAGTTAATTAGTATCTAATTAAGACTAGTTATTGTTTCAAAAAAAAATGTCTTATGATAATCCTTCATTAAATAGAAAAAGCTATGCCTTATTACACTCACCTGTGCTTCTCCTCAAACCTCACTTTTTTCAATCAAGCTCTTTCTCTCACTCTCTCTCCAAAAGAGAAGATTCTGCTATTTTTCTAAAAAAAAATCATTATGTTTTCTCTGTCGTGTACCTATTCCCAAGAAAAAAAAATGAATGGCTACAGACTGTAGCCATTTGATTATTTGCTCATCTTCAATTTCTAAATTACATGTTTAATTTTTATCAATAAAAAATTATTACGTAGATTTACTAATATTAAAAGAAATTAAAGAGTTGCTGGGTAGGGGTTGGAATGGATGTGCAATAGCATTAGAAGGCATATTTTTTGTTTGATACAACATAGTGAATCGTTAGTTCAAAAAGGTTTAGATAGTTTTCATATGGGATATGGTCTTGACATATCTAAGAGAAAATTTTAAATTTAAGATTTTTTTAAAGGTTTACTAATATTAAAAATAATTAAATAATTATTCTTTATTGAATTCGTAACTAAACATGCTTGTAACAAAATTTAATTTATGCTTTTTGTTAATATTTGTAAATTATTTTGTCAGCTTATCACAATTTCTTTACTTCAATAAATTAGAGTCGTATAAATTCCTGATAAGATTTGGAAGTTTTGAGGCAAGTAACTTAAGATTAGTAGCAAAGTTAGGATTTTTTCAATACAAGTTAAAACTTTATGTTCTTTTTGACACTTTATTATATCTTTTAATACTATAATTTTGCTAATTATATTTTCATTCAACTTAAATGAAGAGACTCGGCGTGAGAAATTATAGATAATATGTAAGAAAAATATCATGATTTAAAGTTCTCAATTGTAAATTTTTTCTTTTATCATATATTCTATCATTTTATGTTGAGTTTGATGATTTAAAAAAACAAATTAAAATCAACTATGCCGGTCCTAAGCCCGGAAGAAAAGATTGAGGATTTTTTTAAATTCAACAATTTGTGCCCCCACATGAAAAAAATTCTGGCTACGCCCCTAGTTTTATGTAAACAAATCATCTAAGGTGATTCTTATCTACCACTGAAGCTAACCCAACCTTTTAATGTATATGCTTGTTTCGCATTCTATCTCTAAGTGTAAAGCAACTCATTCACTTAAGCATCATCATCTCTACGACACTTAACCTAATTTTATGCTTCTCTTTTGATGGCCAATATTATGCACCATAAAGCATAGCAAGTCTAACCACCAACTTAAAAAATTTTAAGGCATTCAATGTTAAGGCATCAAAAAATAGCACATCACAGAACAAAGTGCCTTTTTTATCATGATACAAAACTACAAATTTTCACAAAATGAGGAAAGAAAAAGCATACTCACAGAAGACAAATGAACCGAAAGCACATCATCGCCTCCACTGGAAAGCAACTCAAGCGGGCCTTCTAGACTCAACTTCCTGATCCCCTGCCTGGACCCTACATCAAGACCCACCAAATCCGGCCCAAACTCCACCTCCCCCTCATCCGCCTTCCTCCACGCTTCAGTCTCCTCGGAGAACTTCAGGATCAGCGTCGCCCCGCCAACGCGCAGATGGAATTCGAAGCTCTCGATCGCACCAACCCTAGTACTCTCAGTCTCAACTGACGAAACCCTAGGATTCGCCTCCGGATCCCAGTGTTTCTTTTCCGCAACTGCATTGAGAACTTCCTGATGAATGCGAAAAAGGTTTTAAACCTCGAACGCGCAAAGGAAATGGATTTTGCAGTACGGCGATAGAAAGATTTTACCTTTAGAAACGTTTTCGACGGCTGTGACGAGGCGGCGGCGGATGAGGAGGGGTTCGGCGGATTGGACGCGGAGAAAGAGGGGAGGATAGAAGAGTTGAAAGATAGGAAGAGACCTTGAGATAGATAAAAGAAGAGGAAGAAGAAGACCAGCAATTGCTTGACCATTTTCTCTCTCTCTCTTTCCGGTTTTGCTGCAATCTGTCTCATAAATTCTCTCATTTATATTCGTACGGATGTCCACAGGGATTATAACATCAGAACTAATTCCAAAGCTTAATGATGAAGAATTTTTTTAATATTTAGATCAATTAAGATAATATATATATTATATATAAATTTTAATTTTATAAATTAATTATTCATCGTCATATTGATTGTTATCATTTTCATTCTTGTAAAAAAAATATATAATTTTATTAGTTCTCCTAATTTATAGAAAAGTAGATTTGTTGGTTCAATTTAAATTTATCAATTTATGAAATCATATTTTACTAACAAGTAAGCTATATAAGAGGTGACTTACAACTTGTATATTTATATATACATGTATAAGTTTTGACAGTTAGTTGGCGAGTTATTGCAGGAAAAACTCTTCTTCGAGAGTGACCTTGGCTGGAACTTGTATAACGATCCAAGAGGTGCTCATTGATTGGAGTTTACAGAAGAAATAGTCCAATATGATCAGCAAATACTACTTGCCCGATCCTACTCCGGAGCTCACCCTTTTTACGGGGCAAGTTGAGGTTTCCTCATTAAGTTGGTAACTCGACACTTTCCACAAACCTGGTCAACCATCTCAATCACTCAATGTCTCTCAGACGATCGCTCCCATGCAAGCTTGCCAAGCACGGCTACCCGTAGACGCCTACCTCGAGGGCCTATGAGCTTGCCTTGTAGAGATCGACCATTGAGCTTGCCTTTTTCAATCACTTCAGCTCACTTGTTCTGCCTCCTAAAGCATCATAAGTCTCAATACGGGTTGCCCTCATTTCCAAGTTGACACCCATTCACCGAGCTCACTATACTCAACATATGCTCATAGACTCGCATGCTCCAACTCAACGTCGTAGAGTTGGCCCATAGTTCGCCTATAGAAAATTCATCATGGTTCATTAACGCCCACTTTTACTCAA
Source organism: Dendrobium huoshanense (assembly GCA_016618105.1). Lineage (NCBI taxonomy): Eukaryota > Viridiplantae > Streptophyta > Magnoliopsida > Asparagales > Orchidaceae > Dendrobium > Dendrobium huoshanense. The sequence continues at coordinate 5,306,079 of CM028355.1, forward strand.
CTAATTAGGAGGTGACACGTGTCCTTGATATATTGTGTATCTATGTAGTTTTTCTCTTGTCTAGGTGTTGCCCTTTATGTAGCCTTCAAAATATTAGAGCAATAAATATTACTGTACTTTGCATTTATATGTGTCTCCATATGTAGCCTTTTATATGTCCTGTTAAAGCTACATTTATATATTTAGTATGTACTAGTTTTAGCCATGATGGAAATAATATTCTTTTAAGCTTTTCCTGAAATGTTCTTCCTTGTCTTGTTTCTCTTCTTCACGCTGCATTCTTCTTGATTATCTACATCGTGAAATTCTTCATGGTATCAGATAGATCGTAACGATCTCTGGGATTCATGGAGTCGCCCGCCACTTCCACGCTCGGCGCACCATCGGAGACATCCACAACTCCGATTCTGTCGTCATCTCTCAAGTTTGTTCTCTCAAATCTCAAGAATACTGTTCAAAATCCGCTCTCTCAAGACAACTATCCGCTCTGGAGCTCACAAGTTCTTAAGATCTGCCGGGAAAATGGTTTAGAGACTCTTCTTGATCCTTCATCTCCGGTACCCAACAAATTGATCCATCTTGCTGATGGTACCACTGTTCCCGATCCCGCTTATGCCCAATGGGTCCTAAATGATCAAAACCTTGCAGCTTTGTTATGCTCTACCATCTCTGCCTCAATCTTACCATATGTTCTAAATCTTGATACCACGTCAGCCATTTGGACGACTCTTCAAACGCGATTTCAATCTACGAACAGATCCCGAGTCATTCAACTAAAGAATGCTCTCCACAACGTTTCTCTCAAAAATCTGACGATGGTTCAATACCTCAATGAGGTTAAGGCGCTAGTCGATCAAATCGCAGCCGCTGGCGGCCACATTGAAGAAGAAGATATCATTCTTTACATACTTCGTGGGCTACCTCCGAACTATCAATCCTTCAAGATGTCTATTAGGACAATGACACAACCGCTAAATCTTGATCAGCTATATTCCTTTCTTATCACCGAAGAGATTCACATGGCAAATGATCTTGCAAATCTTGCTCCAGCAGACACGTCCAACACAGTCCTCTTCTTTACTCGCGGACGTGGACGTCGATCCAGAGGTCGCTCCTACAACAATGCCAATGTAACCAAAGACTCTACTGTGCAAGTACCGACGTGCCAGATTTGTCTCAAGAAAGGGCACACTGCAACTGATTGCTGACATAGGATGAACACACAGTTTACGCCCAAACAGCCCCATTCGAACAAAGCTTTGCTGGCGGAACCATCCTCAGACTACACTGATTGGTATCTGGATTTGGGTGCTTCCTCACATCTTACAAAATCGCTGAACAACCTCTCTGTATCCAGTCCATACACTGGAAATGACGGTATTACGATTGGTGATGGGAGTTCGGTAAGCATAGCAAATTCTGGCAAATGATTGCTACCGACTCCCTCTCGTAAGCTCATCTTATCCCAAATTTTTCATTCTCCGCCAATTCATTATAACTTGCTTTCGATTTCACAACTAACAAAAGATAATAATATTGCGATTATCTTTAACCCATCTGGCTTTGTGTTTAAGGATCTGACGACGCATCAAATTATATTCCAAGGTCCATGCCATAAGGGGCTTTATCCCATTAGAGCTCCAACTACTATCCTGAACTGTGCTCTTAAAACGAATAAGGAAATCAATCACAGATGGCACCAGAGGACGGGCCACCCCAGCCAGAGAACGCTTCAAAGCATTGCTATGTCTCAACCTCAACTGCATATTGATTTTCATTCTTTTAATTGTCATTCTTGTACTAAAGATAAAACGCATAAATTGCCATTTGAATCATCTAAGCATAGATCTACTTTGCCTTTGGAATTATTGCATTCTGATATATGGGGTCCTGCTCCTGTGATTTCTAACTCTAGCTTTCTCTATTACGTGTTGTTTGTTGATGACTACACACGATTCACCTGGTTGTTTCCTATGAAACATAAATCAGAAGTTTCTCAAATATTTATCACATTTAAATCTTACATAGAAAATTTTCTGTCTCGTAGAATCAAATGTATTAGAATAGATGGTGGAGGCGAATATCTAAGCAAAACTTTCACCGAGCTTCTTCAGAAACATGGGATCTTTCATCAGATCTCATTTCCATACACGCCCGAACAAAATGGGGTAGCAGAACGCAAGCACAGGCATCTATTAGAAACTACTAGGACTCTCTTGCACACTGTGTATGTTCCGAACTCTTACTGGCCTGATGCTGTTTTAACGGCTGTGTATCTTGTAAACAGAATGCCATCTCCAAATATGAATAACCTATCCCCTTATGAACTCCTCAATCACAGGGCGCCGGCATACGATCATCTCAGAATTTTTGGTTGCGCCTGCTTCCCTCTGACACCCTCTACGCTTCGAAACAAACTCCAACCGAAATCTCCACTGTGTGTGTTCTTGGGATACTCGGATAAATATAAAGGCTATAAGTGTTTAAATCTATCCACTTATAAAATAATCTTGTCTAGACATGTTCAATTTGACGAAATTTTTTTTCCATTTTCTAAAATGCAGACTGCTGTTGCCCGAGAACCTCCTGACCAATCTTCTTTCAACTTCCTCATACCCACGTCTGTGGCTCAGCACCATAATGCATCTACAAATACACCGTTTCGTTCACCAGCAACTCAGAATCAGACGCCAATACTCGCTTCACCCCTCAACCATCCAGCTCCTGCTGATTCTCACGCCCCAGACAACTCACCTAATCTTCCAAATATCCCAAACACTACTCATTCGATGGTCACCCGCTCCAAGATAGGGTCTCTCAAGCCTATCAATCGTCCGAATTTACTTCATACCCAGAGTGAGCTCACTGATCAATCCACTCCATCTACCTACACTGAAGCCAGCAAGCAAGTTGAATGGAGACAAGCAATGGCCGAAGAGTTCCTTGCTCTCCAGCTACAAGGGACATGGAGTCTTGTCCCTCGGCCACCAAATGCTTCTGTACTGGGATGCAAGTGGACATACCGTATCAAACATCATTCTGACGGATCAATAGCCAAATACAAAGCACGGCTAGTTGCACAAGGTAATCACCAGGAATATGGTCTCGATTACACAGAGACGTTTAGTCCGGTTGCAAAACTCCCAACCATCAGAATTCTTCTAGCGGTTGCCCTTCAGCACAATTGGCCGGTTCAACAACTGGACGTTGCCAATGCTTTTCTTCATGGTTCACTGTCGGAAACAGTCTTCATGCGGCAACCACACGGGTTTGAGGATGCCACCAACCCAGAATATGTATGTCGCCTTCACAAAGCTATCTACGGGCTTAAGCAAGCCCCGAGACAATGGTATAACACTTTCACTTCGTTCCTTGTTTCCATCGGTTTCATACATAGTAAATCCGACCCTTCTTTGCTTATGTTTAAACAAGAAAATATTGTTATATATTTACTTGTATATGTGGATGATATCCTTATTACGGGTAACAATAATATTGAGATTAGCAGAGTTGTAACGACACTCAATGGTAAGTTTGCAATGAAGCAGCTTGGAGAAGCTAATTCATTTCTTGGAATACAGATATTCAAAGCAAAAGATTTGTATTTCCTTTCACAGGCTGTCTACGCCAAATCTATACTTCACCTGGCTCAACTAACCAAGTGCAATCCTGTAGCTAATCCGACATGTACCAAGATGCCGAAAGACATACCTCCCGATCTGATACTTGCTGAGCCAACTATGTACTGAAAGATCATTGGCTCACTACAGTATCTTTGCCTCACGCGACCAGATATTGCTTATAGTGTCAATCTCCTCTCCCAACACATGCATCAACCGATGCCCGAGCATGCATATCTCTTAAAGCGACTGCTACACTCTATTAAAGGTACGATCGATTTTGGTATTCCTATTTCCAAATCTAATTTATCTCTCACTTCATTTTCAGATGCCGACTGGGCAGGCGATCCCGTTTCAAGGAAATCAACCTCAGGCTATTGTTCATTTCTAGGTGACACACTAATATCCTGGACAGTCAAGAAGCAGACTACAGTAGCTCGATCCTCCACAGAATCAGAGTATCGATCGCTTGCGGCTCTTACGGCAGACATTATTTGGCTCCGTCGTCTACTACTTGATTTTGGAGTAAATCAAGATAAACCCACAGACATTTTTTGTGATAATACCTCTGCTATAGCACTGGCCAACAATCCAGTTTTTCACGCCAGAACGAAGCATATTGAAATAGATCACAGATTTTTTAGAGATCACATTCACCAACAGAACATTCAGATTAGGCATATAAGTACAATTGATCAGATAGCCGATATTCTTACAAAGTCGTTATCAACACCTCGGTTTCATCTACTTCGCAACAAACTGACTGTCAACAATATACCTTCAGTTTGTGGGGGAGTATTAGAGCAATAAATATTACTGTACTTTGCATTTATATGTGTCTCCATATGTAGCCTTTTATATGTCCTGTTAAAGCTACATCTATATATTTAGTCTGTACTAGTTTTAGCCATGATGGAAATAATATTCTTTTAAGCTTTTCCTGAAATGTTCTTCCCTGTCTTGTTTCTCTTCTTCACGCTGCATTCTTCTTGATTATCTGCGTCGTGAAATTCTTCACAAAACTCTATAAATAAGGAGTGATAAATAGTAGTTTGAAACTTTTGACTTGATTCTGTTGTATTCCATACTGATTTGAGATTTAAATTTTTTAAGCTTTATAAAGATTCTCTTTTCCTCTCTAATTTTCTTAATGCTTCATATTCCTACATAGAATCACTAGCCCACCAGGCAGATCTACTTGCAAAGTTAGGTGTCACCCACGAACATAATTTGATCCAACATCCTCTTAGGTGTGATAAGCGTGGAATGATGCTACTTTAAAAAAAAAAAAAAGATAAGCACTACTTAACGAGCAACTTCAACAAAAGCCATCTATCAACATGGAGAATGCCAAGTACACCACTCGTTGTGACTTGATGGAGATGGAAGAATGGATAATGAAATCGATTTAAGATGCCATGGGCAGACATCAAGAGAAATTACGAAGGGAGAACACCCTTGAAGGATCTTCAAACTTGGCAGTTTATTGCAAGAGACCAAACTTCTAAGCTCAAACTTATATATTTATCCTTAAACCCATTCGCATGTTGACAAGTGACAGGGAGTGCAACTCATTGATCATGTGAGCAAGGAGGGTCGGGCCTGAGCCCTCCAAAGCTTTTCTGATGAAATTGTTGAGGTTAGGCCACTTGTCACACCCCACGTCGATGCCCCTCCACCAACCAATGCAAGATGCAATATAGAAAAACATAAAAATTCATCTTACATTCTAAATTTATAAATATTTCAATAATATTCATGATGAATTTCACCACATTTATTTATTAAATAGAGTATTTCAAATATTCTATTTAGAGATATGCATTATAACAATCTGAATTTTTAAAAATGATTGAAACTGAAAAAAAAAAAATCTAAATTTCTGTTTGAATTGAGTATAGCGGAGAGAAAGGGAGAAAGCTTATCAACTTCAATGATCAAGGTGTTGAGTAAGAGAAGACAACTCCATAATAGCGTTAGATTTTGTATGTCGATGTTCCTCATGTGAGCAGGGAGTTGGCGTAGGCATCAATTTGAAAAACTCATAGAAATCATCATCAACCAGGTAGCTAGCATAAAATTTCAAGTCACAAAAAATCAAGTAGACTATGAATTAAAATAAATAAATAAATAAATAAAAATAAAAAAATGTAAGCTAAAATAACATTCTATACATTTTCTATGAAATTGATAAAATTCTTAGAAACTTGATTTGACACTTGAATTGGATATTACTAGGACTCCTCAGTTGGAGAATTTAGGTTTGGAATGGTAATTATTAAGGGGGATGGTGGTTGGGTTGGTAGGTGGAATGATGATGGATAAATTAGAACTAGATGAAGTGATGATATTACGAGAAGGATTAGTACCTTGTTGAAAAGAGTTTGAAGGTGTAACCTTATGGGTCTTCTACTTTTTATTCTCTCACGAGGAGGAAGTTCATTATGGGATGAAGAAGATAGCTTTAGATGGCACATGGTGGGCGGATGTACAAGGGACCCATAGAATTCACATAGTGATCAGGATTTCCATTCATATTGTACTATTAAAGTCATAGGTTTTCCTGCAATAGAGATAAGGATCTCACGCTGATATATCAATTTATTGGTCACTTGAACACATGCACACATACACACACATAAGTAAGGCACGATTAATTTGCAATTTTGCTAGTGATTTTCAAAATGCTATTCATATTCCAGCACGACAATGGGAGGCCATGGATCTTAAACTAGATAGGAACATATGTGAACTCCTTTCGCTTAGGATGAAAATTAGGTGATCATATTTGCAAGATAACTTATTTTTCAAGGAAATATCAGTCTCTGCTAGAGTAGTCTATTTCATAGTCGGTTGGGGATGAGAACTTTAGCATAAAAAATCCATCACTCGGCGAAAGAAATTGAAGCATACTTTTGTGAAACCCAAGACTTACAAATGTCATTCAAGAGAGGCTCATAGAAGAGGTGTCTACCAACAAGTGACAAAATATCATTATATGACAAAGTTTATCTTGTAAATCAATATTTTATTAGATTTCTTTATGAGTTAAAACATAAATGCCCTATTTTCTTTTGTATTATATTTATGCTCAAAAGTTTTGAAAAAAAGTTGGTAGGACAATCAAACCAAGATCTGTATGAAACAATGATGCCTTATTCATTCTTATAATAGGAGTTAAATTTGACAATGGTAGTTATTTGTTTTTAAAATATGAGTTCAATTTGACAACATAAGTAGTATATATCTACAAAAATAATAAAAACATGACATTATTTTTTGCGATAATAAATTTGTTCATAAGGTAAAAAATTTGTATGGAGAAACAAATTAATATAAATGAGAGGCCAAACTATTTTTTATAAATGATAGATCAATGAGTATAATCACATTTAAGCCAAAAAAATGGCCATTAACCATAAATTGATAGGAAAAATATAAGGAACTTTGCCAAAAAGAAAGGCATACTTCTCATGGCCATAATGATTAAAATTTGATGGAAACATACTCCATTTTAGGCTTCGTTTTGGATGACTTTCTTAATGTTGCTTAAAGCAACTTTTTAGTATAAAAATTAAAATTTTGTGCTAGAAAGCTGCTTTAAGCAGCAGTAAGAAAGTATTCCCAAACAAAGCCTTAATGTCGTTGATGGCTCCACATCGCTATGCTTTAAAGGATTATATTCCTGAAATGAAAGCAGCTCATAAGCTATGCGGGAGAATAAGTATCTTCCATATAAATATCTAAATTTAAGATGTCAAATTGATACATAATAGATACATACATTGCAATTAGTCATCATAGAGGATCTATACACTAGGGATGGCATGAAAATTAGCTAGCAATAGAAAGAGAATAATAAGAGAAGTTACAAAGAAGTATAAAATAGAAGGCTTAACAAATAAATGCCGAGAGTCCATAAGCTTGAGAATAGCTCACTATTATAAGTAAACATAACCTTTGAGCAGTAGCTATAATGCCACTCGGGCAGATGATGTGCACTGTCTTGAAGAAGAAGGTTTCAAGCTTTCAAGTCTATGTTTCAACACAAAGACTATTCTCTAATGAGGAGTTTGTGTTCTTTTACAATTCTCTTGCATTTTGGAGGAGTTGACAGCCTGACATATCTCAACAAGAAGTTAATTAACATTTTTAGAACAAAGCCCTACATTAGATACACATATCCATACACATCCATGTACCCACCCAATGGGTATAGGTGAGTTGGGTACGCCCATGGCATCATGGGTGAGTATGGATGGGTGTTTAACATCAGAGGATAAATCACTGTATGCAGTGTGCAGCACTGAACCGTGCTACAACCATGATAAATTCTGCTATGTGGCTTGAAAGTTTGCAATCGAAGCAAAGGGCAATAAGCCTTAATGTCATCAGTCTGTGTTGGACTGCATTAAAAAGCATGAAAAATTGGTAGGTATGCATGGGTACGACATCCTGAAAGTCACCATGGGTGGGCGTGGGTTGACAAAGTCCGCTTGTGAATAATATGGGTACCCAACCAGGACCCCATGTAGGGCTTTACTTTAATAGTGAGTAAATTGTGGGGGTGGCATCACCAATATATATATATATATATATATATATATATATATATATATATATATATATATAGGTGATGTATTGTTTAAACTTCCGCAAAAATTTAAACTTGTGTAGAATATTCTTGATGAGTACTTGTATGAGTACCACCTATAGCTAATATTATGAGTGAGTGCCTCTAGTAAGCTCTTTTGAGTTGGGGATTGGCTTGGCTAACATGTCCCTTTCTCATATAATTTAAATAAAAGGCCTTATGTAGGATGATTCACCTTGGTTAATGCGAGTCCTCCTTTTAAGGTGAATTCTTATGCGATGAGTACCTCATTTGAAGGTAAATCTTCACTCAATCAAAATTGTTTAGAATGTGTGATTCTTTTGATCGAGCTCCTCCAGGGCACTTTTGTTAAGAATATAATACCAAGATGTTGATACCCAATAGAAGCTAATGATTAAATTAAATTAGAAAATTGTATATAATAAAGAATAGCCTTAAAAAACATATAAACATGTGAATGAAATAATTTTGACTTTATACGCTCTATAATGCCCAAAATTAAAGAAATGTATAAATATATTTTTGTTTATTAAAAAAATATAGCCAACATTTTATTCTGATTAAAATACTCCAACTCTAAACATTGAGATTTTTTTTTTGTCTATCATGACCAAAATTGATCTAAAAGTTTAATTAAATTTGACCAAATATGCAATGAAAAATTTGATCCATGCACGAACATTATTCAATTATATGAAGCCTGACCAGTTATGAACAGGCCCATAATTTGTGCGAAGAAAATTTTGACAAATTGCATATCATGGAAATAAATAATATTGACACTTAATTTTCATTTATATCAAGCTTCTCTTAATAATAGCAGCACAAATGAGTTGAAGGCTTAATTTGGAACAACTTTTTTGCTGCTTCTTAAAGCAACTTTTTAGTGCAAAAAGAAAACTTTTGTACTAAAAAAACTAATTTGAGAAGCAATAAGAAATTTGTCCCAAACAAAGCCGAAAAAATGTGGTTCCACTAACCAAATATCAGTTTATCCAGTTCTCTGTTGCACAAGTGCAACCTGCTGCAGTTCTGCCAGAGAGAAGTGGAGGCAACAAGTTCAAAATAGGATGCCCACATGAGCTACATCATTGGGGCTTTAAGGTCTCAACAGAACCATAAAGTTCACAATCAGAAAGAAATAATAGCTAGATTGCTAGTCTCTGCAATGGGAATAGGCATAGGAAACAACCAAACATACATAACAAAAATGCATATCACCAATCATTTCTAAATCCATTTAGGCTTCGTTTGGGACGATTTTCTTACTGCATCTTAAAGCAGGTTTTTAAATTTGTACTAAAAAAACTGCTTTAAGAAGCAGTAAGAAAATCGTCCCAAATGAAGCTTTAATCATGCTAAAGCATGGAAAGCAATTGATCCTCTTGATCTGAAGAGATCTAAAAGTTCGAGCGAAAAAGCAAGTGAGATTAAGTGGGTGGAAAAAAAGTTATCAAGCTATTTTCTGGTATATGTGGACATCAACAATTATGTCTTTCTCCTACAGGAATTATTTAGTATCTTTGGAACTTACGGTTTATCATACTTGTCGCTGACATGCGTAATAAAGCTGCCAACTAATAAAAGCCATCACCAGCGATGAGGTTAGCTCAAATCCTACGACCTTCAGAGGTTGCCACCCCAGTGCCTTTCTCAAATAGCTGTAGAATGCAAGATAGCCATTATACATTCAATCAAAGAACAGGCAGATTCATGAGTCAAATAAAGATTTCACTGACAAAGGATAACCAGCTTCAAAATATCATTAGCATTTTAAGAAAAGCAGACTAAGGCTTCATTTGGGGCAGCTTTCGTACTGTTTTTAAAACAGTTTTTTAGTATAAAATTTTTTAATTCAAGAAATTTTTATACTAAAAAGTTGTTTTAGAAAGCAACATAAAAGCTGTCACAAACGAAGCCTAAAAATAGTGCAAAAATAACTTACTAAATCCACTCATATGAAAATAGGAGAAAAAAATACAGGATGAGTAACACCCACAACATGTATGTGATGGCTAGGAAAGCTTTCTTCTAGGTGAGGCTATAAATTGGAAGACTATTACTCAAAGAACCCTGTAGTTCAAATAAATAAACCTAGTTAAGCAGATTACAGAAATGTTGGCCTGTAAAATGTGTGCAATGTAGTGCAATTTGACAGCCTTTGCGTAGGACATGATCATTTTGTTTTGCCAGAGCGCGACTTAATCTTGGTTGCTGACAAGGTATAATACATGAAAAAAGGGTTCATATACCTCAGAATTGGAGTTGTCGATGTAATAATTGCAAGCCACTGAACTTATCCAGCTATTAGCTTTGTTCTAGCTTCCACTTCCCATTGCCACTTCATATTTTAGTATTCTTTCAGGCTCTTCAAGATATTTCAAATCAGACTATAAGTTAATTGATTTTGATTTGATTCTCTTTGACTCATCTGATACATACTTCTGGAGTACTGATATGTGAAAAGCATTGTGTATCCCTTGCATATGTACTGCCAAATTCAATCTGTAAGTCATATTTCCTATCCTCTCAATAATTTCAAAATGACCTACAAATCGTGGGCTCAATTTTCCAGTCTTTCCAAATCACTGCACACCTTTTATTGGACGGACTTTAATGAAAACAAACTCTTCCACTTCAAACTCAATTGGCCTTCGTTTTGCATCATAATACTTCCTCTACATATCATGTATTGCTTTTAATTTATCTTTGATCAATCTGATTTTGCTAATAGTATCATCCTCTCTATTTTGAGCCTGGCTTTGATACCATGTCAAATTCAAAGAATTGGAGAGGAAAAGCTTGCTATATTACATGATTTCTCCTCTATTTATAGATCTATATAAGATACCTTAATATGAAAACAAATAATTACAAAATAATTCTAATATAATCCTTCCTAAATCAGTAGCTTGAATATGGAATGAGTTCTAGCGTGAGTCCTACGTCCCACAAATTGGGCACTGTAGCCATTGGATTGATTTGCTCTTAAAAGGCTGTATTTTGACAGTATTGAAAGATACAATTGGTCTACTACTTGAGAGGTAGATCAGCTCTCCCACAAACCCTAGTGATGCGATCAAATTATCGCAAAACTAGTAGGAGAAACCCCCGGTCATAAAAAGAAACAAAAGACGTTCCTTATAACTGGAAATAAAAAGAAAAATAACACTTTAAACACTTTTAAACATAACATGACATTACAAACTTAAATAAAACATGAATATATCTTAAGAAGCTTTTCATTTGTCGAGAAGAAAGAAACAAATGGGGTGGTCATTTGCTGAGAGAAGAAAGAGGTAAGAAGCTCGAGAAGAAATCGAAGAGAGAACAAGCTCGCAAGCTTTCCCAAGAAGAAGAAGAAGAAGATTGGAACAAGCTCACAAGCTTTTTCCAAAAAAAAACCCTAAGGTTTGGGCTCCAAAAATAAGCACATAATCTCCCTCTTTATTCTTCAAAATATCAAATATATATAGGAGAAAAGGGGCAGCCAAACAGCCCAAAGCCACCTCCAACCAAACCAATTAGGTAAGGGGAAATGGAAGGCCAGCAATCAGTCCAGAAACAACACCCGAAAAGCCACACAAAAAATCGGAACAGGCAATCAAAGGGGAATGAACCAACCACGGGAAAAGGAACTAGGTGGGGTAAACCGAAGGGCCAAGGGAAGGGGGAATGAACCCAATTAATTTCAAATTATAAGTAGCAGCTTAACATTAATGAGCTGAATTTTAGAAGAGGACCTAGCAGTTTTTTTATTAATCTTTATCTAAAGAATTTAATAATGGCAGTTTCTAATTCAAGGGCATAAGGACATGGCTAGTCTATAAATTGGAAGCCCTTTATGTTCTTTTCAAGAAACTAAAAGATTAAAAAAGTTTTTTTTTTTTTTTTTTTTTTTTTAACTCCTACAAATGCCGGTCTCCCCACTCTGTCAGCCACTCTTTCTGAGCTCTCTCCTACACTCTCCATGCTCAGACTCTTAAACAAAGGCCAACCAACTTGAGGGACCACAAAAAGCAAAGCAAGGAAGACTACATGGCCTCATCAGCATCAAAAAAGCTAACAGTTAAGTATGTTTCTTCTCCATTTGATGGCATTATTATGATTAATTCTTGAATACAAAGCTAACACTTTATCTACTTTTACTTCATTGAAACCCTATAAGACCTGTTTGGCACAATAGAATTTCTTACTGCATCAAAAATCGGGTAGCTTAGGTCCTGCAAGACATTCCTATGAGCCTCTCAAAATACTAATTTTTTTATGTAAAGGTGGAATTTACATCTAATAATTCTGGACATAGTAATACCATAAATTGATTCCAAACATCAACCTTCATGAATTTCTGACCAAGCAAACCCTCCCAACCAGAAGACGACCATTTCAAATTATTAAATGTAGATGGTCAATAAAACAGCCCGTTAGCTTCTCATTTTCCAAGTAAATTACAATGACATTAGAAAAGAGAACATTGCATCTAGGTGTATAAGGCTTGAGCGATCTCAAGAATGATTCAACTCGTCTTGTTAATCAAACAAGTCTCTTTTTTTTTTTTTCCTTTTTTGGCTTATTAACTTATCAAGTCGAATATGAGCTATTCACAAACATAAAATCTTCTGAAAATCATATATAAATTATAAAAGATTCATATAATCATGTGTGTGTGTGCACGCACGCGTGTATGTGTGTATATATATATATATATATATATATATATATATATATATATATATATATATATATATATATATATATATACTTACTTACAAATATAAATATATGAATATGAATATGAATATACACATAAATACTCATACCAAACCGGAGAAGCCTCCAACCGTTGTGAAAAGTAATGTTAGGGAAGTGAAAATTTCCAAAACTCATAAAAAAAGCTCCTCAAAAAATTACATAATTGTGTTTCCTAAAGCTAAGCAACCAAAACACATCCCAAATGGACCCTTTATTCAGATCTACCGCTTTTCCAAACAGCCTCTTAGGGAACTATAAAGCAAAATAATTATTGCCAGCCAAAATAAAAGGGTTATTCCCCCTCCTAAAACTAGATTAATATGCAAATCCTTTCTAATAATAAATCCCTCTACTTTGCAGCACAATCATTTTTAGGGAAAAAAAAAAACAGAAACAGAGGTAAAATAAAATGCAAGAAAACATTATCTACGCAATCGATGTAAAGCACAACATCAAAAATCAGTGCACAGCTCCAGGCCATCACATAAAAAGGATTTTAAGCAGTTTCCCAACTACTGCAAGAAAGTACTTTTAACTACTTTACTGCAATACTAAAGAAACTTCTAGTTGTCATTTTTTTTGTGAAAATCATAATTTGCATGTCAACCTAAGAAACAGGGGAATAAGTTGTTTCTAATATATATCAGTTTTTACAAAAACAAAAGCATGCAAAGTGGAGAGTTTAACAGCAAAAAAAAATTCTGAATTTTCTTCACAAGACACCATCAAAAGTAAAATTTTGAATCCATCAATTACTAATTATAACCGAAAATTTGAGTAGCTCATACAACATATTTAAAGAAAGAGATTAGAAGAAAACCTGACAGTGGATGGCATTGACGCAAGTATGACAGCACAGGCATAAATAATTGGGATTACAGTTTTGGGTTTGTTCTTCCTAAGCCACATCAACGATACCAACGCAGCAAGTGATAAATTCAGAACCTGCAATGAAAAAGAAGAAAAAATGAACTTTCTTGCATGAATAAAGATAGTACTCAAACTTGAATTACTTCTCATGAGTATGATTTTTCACTTTCTATGTTAATCCTACTCATTTTGAACATCTTCCATCCATTTCACCTTAGGTCTACCCTTTTTGAACCTAGACTTGGCAAATTATTCTAAATAACTTCTATCTATGTTCAGCTTTTTATTCTTAATCATCTGATCCATCAATGAAATACTTAGCATGGTTGGTAAAACATTAATTTTATCAAGCCACCTAATCAGACATATTCCACCCTTTCAGGACCAAATCACTTATGGCAACTTTCAATCATCTTATCATCAACTCCAACCTATGATGCACCGACACTTCTCCTCAAAGAGGCGTGCAGTGTCCGACACCGTGTCCGACACGACACTCCTCCGACACGTGTCGGACACGCCAAAAACGTGTCCGATTAAAAAAAATATTAAAAACTAATTGGACAAGCGTGTCCGACACGCGTATCTTAAATATTTTATAAATTTTTTTAAAATATAATTTCTTATGTTTGGCGAGATTTAAACTAAATTTCTTATTTCCTATCCACAACACCAAATCAACGTCTGCATTTAATACCCATTCATTGAATATTTTCATTTTCATTTCTTTGGCAGTGAATGTATTTTCATCTCCTCTCTTTTTGTACAATTACAAATATTTCTCTTGTTGAATCAGAGTTGAAAGCAGTGATATTTAATAATGATGATATTGAAGGCCAAAAACAAACCTCTAAAGCTAATCCTAGTAGTTGAAGCTTGAATGCTTGATGTTGTAGTAAGTGATTATTTGCTTAATTTTTGTGGTTGTATTAGATATTTTATACTAAATATTTTATATTATAAGTTAGACAAGTTATCATGTCATTCATTTATTATTGTTTATCATTTTTAATATGATATTACATTAATATATATACACTATATAAAAAATGTATTTACGTGTCCGCGCCGTACCCGTGTCCTATATTTAAAAAAAAAGCCGTGTCCCGTGTCCGTGTCGTGTCGCCGTGTCCGTGTCCATGCATCATTGACTCCAACCGTTCCTCTAATTTATCATTCATTTATCCTTCATTTTTTCTGTCACACATCCATCTTAGCATTTTCATTTCCGTGACACTCAACATCTAACAATGACATCTTTCTATCTAATACTCACTCAGATCCATAAAACATCGTCAGCCTAATTGTAGCTTTATAAAATTTAGCTTAGTTTTCACGATATCCTCTTAATGGCATAATATTTCTTAATCACTTCATTTTTAATCACCTAATCTTAACTCTTTAAGTTATATCTGCATTCTTCTGTATAACATATCCAAGATATTTATATGTATCAAAACTATGTATCACTTTATCTTTGAATAAATGAAAAAATTAATTAGTAGACTTTTTATTTATCTCCATTTTAGTCCTATATTGTTCTAAGCATTTGATTGAGTTCCACAAGCACCAGACATTAACTGATTTGGTATTTTTGTTAGTTTTACCAATTTCTTTGGACAGAAATAAGTGGCGTGAAGCTTTTCTTGAGGTTATTTTGGACTTTTTGGGGCCAAATACATGAATTTGAGTGGAAATTTCATACATTTATTTATTTAGTGTTGAAAGTATCATGTTGGTCCATATTACACATATTTCTTTTTTCGTCTTTTAAAAAGCATAGCCCTTAAGTAATTGTTTTTAATTATGATTAATATTTATGCGGTCGAAATATATATGCTTGAAGATAACTATTTCATGGCATTTTTTTATTCTGATTAAAATGTCGTCACATATATAATCATCTTGCTTCTTATGCTTGAAAATTCTGAAGATGGTATTACTTTAATTACAATATTTATGCAGTTGAAATTATTTGTGCCTAAAGATAATTATTTTGCAACATTTTCTATTATGATTAAAATGTTGTCACATAACCATAATGCTTCTTCAAAAGGCATAAAAAATATAGCAAATATATTGCTTTAGTCACAATAAAAATGACTAATGACAAATTATAACGACAATGAATGAGTGTATTCTATATAAGAAGTTAATAAAGGCTATCTTGAGCTTATTATTATCTTTCATATAATTAAAAGAATACCATCTAATTCCATTTTAACTATCTATGCATGCACTATCGTTACAATCCAACAAACTATTATTTTTTTTTTAATTTAGTACATTTTTATCCTAAAAAATCCAAAATATCCTTCTGGAAAGCTTCCTGCAACCCATTTCTATCCAAAACAAACCCAAAGAACAAAATAGGTTAAAATACAGTTAATTACCTAACTAAATTGAACACTTAAAAGTATCTTGGATTAAAATAAGCTCAAACCTCATAATATTCCATTATATGTATTTGCAAGATAAATAAAAAACATTTGAAGATTATTCATATGCTTTTACAATTTTCCATTCATTAGCTTAATGCAATAATCAATACCATTAGTTACATGGGTTAGTTTGGTTCTAAATAGACCATAGTTTGGTTGAACCAATAGAACATCAAAACAGGAATAACCGAAAGCAACAAAATTGAAACCAAAATGAAACGAATTATTCAGGGTTTTTAGTTGATTTAGATTGGCTTCAGCTTCAGATGAGAAACATAAAAACTATTGTTTAGAATGGTTTGGTTCAATTTAAATCAATCTTCTGGGCTGGCTTGATTTAGATTGATTTGATTTTTACATGTATTCATGCTACAAACACAATACATAAACTATACATTTGAGAATATCCATCCAATTATGTTTGATTAGATGGCTCAATACATCATGGATTAGCATGATTCAGTTCAATTCAATTTTTTCAATTTACCAAAACCTCAAAACAAAGTTAAGCAAGAACAATCAATTTATACAAATAAGTTAATCAGGAAGAAATAAAGCTTAAGTCAAAATGAACCATTTTTTAATTTAAGTAGCTTGTTTTTACCCATCTCCAGAGGCAATAATAATTTTTCATGGCATAAAGCCATATTTGTTATCTAAGATATTAATATAACTTTTCTATATTTATGTTGCATAACTCTCTCACATATCTAAGTTTTTTTTTTTTTTTTTTTTGAAAAATTTTGATTCCTCCCTGACTAATGCAATACCTTTCTAAGTCTTAACAAATTAATACCAAACTATTTATTCTCCAATTATTTGGAATCTTCTTAGGCTTTAAACTTTCATTGAAAATATTAGTTAACCAAATAATTACAGGTTATCTTCTTAGGCTTTAAACTTTCATTGAAAATATTAGTTAACCAAATCATTTACAGGATTCCCCAGACCTGATAACTCTCCAAATCTTAGATATCACATACAAACCTAATGCTTTATTTTTTTTGCATTTTCTGTAGAGCAATTTCACTTTTTTAAATCAATCTCTGACATACCACATACCTCATTATCTTATTTATTACACTTTCCCAAAATATTTTTTTCCTTAAAAACTCCACTTAATATCTCAAAGTTGCACTTCCATATTTCCTTATTGTATGTATTTTTACTGTCTTAACTTCTAATGCATCCATCTTATTGAATCAAAAGCTATACGTATTGTTTTTTTTTAAATTAAAAAGCTATAAGTATCTTCTTTCTTGCCTTGACTAATTTATATCATTTCTCTTTTTTTTAAACCTCCATAGTCTCAAGCCTGTTATAATTAAAGATATCAAAGTTGAAGATGTATAAAGTTACCATAGAATAATACATAGGCTTCGTTAATGCAACATATAAAATTGTCATGGAGTATTGCTTAGACTTTCACTACAGGAAAATAGCTAATTTTCTACGAAAAATTTCATACAGAAACTCCTGCAGGTTTTTTGAAGGAAAGATTCCAGCAAGTTCTCCATCAGACATTTCGGTGAAAAATTTAATTTCTGACAAAAAATTTAAATAATAATTAATTTAAATAGTTTTAAAAATAAATATTGTTAAATTAAATTAACTAATTTAATAATTTATTTTTAAATAAATACTAACAATGATATTATTTTTATTATTATTATTATTAAAAAGATAAATTAATTTAAATAGTTTTAAAAATAAATAAATAGTTTTAAAATAAATATTGTTAAATTAATTTAACTAATTTAATATTTTATTTTTAAATAAATACTAACAATGATATTATTATTATGAGTATTAAAAATATAAATTAATTTAAATAGTTTTAAAAACAAATAAAGAGTTTCACTCAAAAAAAATTTTTAATCATCAAAAAGATATGAAATTTTTCTAACGGGTTTTTTGCGCCGGTAATTGTTTCGCGACGAATGTTTTAACATTGGAAATCCACCAGAAATGAGTTTTTCCAATGAAAATTTACCGATATCAGACGATAAATTCCGTTAGAAATCCGCCATTATCCTGTAGTTTTTGTTTGATAATCAGCAACGGCTTATACAAGCTCTGCCCCTTTGTAAGCAGGAGCATTGTAGAGAATTAGAGAAGAAGCTGCTTATTGTCATGTATGAGCAGTAAGCTGCCGACCCAAGATATACTACACATTCATTAGTCAGTGTCGCAACAACCAAAATGTCTTTTTCATAGAAAATGATATTGTGGTTTTCCAACATGCACAAAAACGTGTTCCTTTATTTTAATTAATTATTATCATTTCTAGTAAAACATACTTTTAATTATAAAAGTATTTGAGTTTTGTCCTGAAGTAGAGAGGATAACACGCAGCAAATATAAGCCAAACTTTAAATAAAAAATTACCTATAAAACCTTAATTCTATGGAAAATCAGAGTTATCTGAAGAGTCTTTAAATAAAAAAATATTTGAGGGATTTACATATATACCATTAAATTCTTATGCATTTACATAACACTTAATTTTTATATTTAGTCATATAACACCTAAATTTTTAAATCACATCAAAAACACCACTAATATTCATTTTTCCTAAAGTGAAATACACCTTTTCAAGTATATATATTTTCATGTGTTTGAGACACTATACTATTATACAAGTAAATATAAAAGTTTAGGTATTGGATATATAAAATATAAGAATTTTGTGATATGCATGTAAATCTCCCAAAACACTTTAAAGTATCAGCATGCTTCTCAATTTCAAAAAGAAATTTATATTTTGGTTTGCAAACATCTTGGCTATTGAGCAATGTGTATGATGAAGTTCAAGGTCAAATTAAATGCATACCAGATTTGCATTGGCTTCAAGGCCTTGGAATATGTATTCCCATGTAAATTCTAAGCCTCTGGCACCAATCCAAAGTGGTGCCAGCCTATATAGAACTGAATCAGCAAAAGCCCACCCTGCAATGATCAAAACAAAGGTTTCTATTAGGATGGGTTCCCATGAAGATCCTACTCTTATGAAGTCAAAAGTTCAAACTGCTTTCTTATTTTGACCATCCACCATTCTGAACAAGATATTTAAAATTACAACATATCCTAAAAAAATTGAAGTGCGCTTAATTCAAACCTCTACAACAATTTTCATGGTTACATCAAGGTATAAGAATATCACTTAGGTTCTAAGAAAACCACATGACGCAAACAATACTGAAAAATGGCCACACTAATAAGTATTTAATGAAGATGATTCCCTTGTCCCAAATAAGTCAGTAGATAATCAAGTTCGATTGGACTGATGAGTGTGAGCAGAGCTTCAACTTCTTGAAGTAGCGCTCAATGGCAACAGTAATACTCACCTTGGCAAAAAGGAACAAAAGGATTCCAATATCTACAATTATGTGTTGCTACAAAGAGTCAAATGCGTCCTTACGCGAGTCAATTGAGTAATATTCTACCCAAAAACTCACAAAAGTACAGAAATTTAAAGACCCATTCCTAGCTGGCCAAATCGTATAAGGATGTCATAGAATTCATAAGAGCATGTTCAAATAGTGAAAGTTGAACAATAAAGAAAAAGAGAAACCAAAGCAATATGCTTCTCTCAATGTGAAAGTGGGAGGAAATAACAATGAACATGTGACAAGATTGACAAAGTTGCCATAAGATCATTAGAATATGAGTAATTGTTGATCGAGTCACTTAGAGTGCTCATTTGTGTCCCATCTAATAAACCCAAAGAGTATATTGACACACAGTTGTACGTAAATAGCATCATCCTTAGTCACTTGCTACCAAGACAATCATCTTGAATCAAGTTAGGAGGTTCACCTTACAATTATCAAGGTGACAATGGGAACCTCACTTGGCTTCATCACACCCCAAAATGGACGAACAATCTGAATGAACGATACAAGCCCTAAAGGACCTAGTTAGATTGTGTATTCAATTTTGGCGAGAGGTGGAAACAACACATACCACTGATAAAGTTCATATAAACCAGCCATCAATTCAACATCAGTATAACTATACAAAGCTTTATACTAAAAAAATTATTGATCTCTTATATGGACCAACCTAAGGGAATGAGCCATCCTTAGATAGTAGTCGGTTAAAAATACTATGGAAATGATTAAGGCATTTTGATAATGACTTCAAGGAGCGCAAGAATGACAATGAAACTACCATGATTTGAAGGATTGAACCATCTAAAGTTGAAGACTATGTTTCTCAGAGTCAGACACATGAAGGGAGTCAAGTGATTTGGCCACGTCGGAAAATTTGAGATGTCTCATGCAGCACAAGTTGCCTATGAGCTCGTTTTACTTCCTCACTTAGTTGGAGTGCACATAATCTTTCATGTTTTAATCAAGGTTTTAAAAGGCGAAATCGGGAATCGAGGCGTTTTTTCTAAACGAGGCGAGGCGTAAGCCTCGAGGCGGATCGAGGCGTAAGCCTCAAAACGAATAAAAAAAATTAATTTAAAATTATAAATAATGACAAAAAATAACAAAATATTATGTCAACTATGAATTTGAAGATTTGTTTTAAGATAATATTACTGGAATACAAGATTTAAAATAAACTCACTTAAAAATAAAACATCCCCTTAGGATCAAGACCCAAAGCAGGCTCGTCATCACTTTGATTGTCTTCAGAAGAATCTTCATAATTAATGTCAAAGTCATCCTCAAACTCTTCTTCATCTATAATATTTTTTTCCTTTATCTCCTATATCAGTTAATATTTCATTAGCTATAAAATGAAACAATAGTAACATACAAAATAATTCATTATATTTAAGAATACCTTTGAATTTTTTTGAAGCTTCAATCTCACTTTGTTTCTTCCTTTTATATACTTGGGCATTTGCTTCATTATCTTCTTCATTGATATGAGTTTCTCCTTCTACTTCAACTTCAGAAACATCAGCATTCTTAGGAGTAACCCATTCATCATCAGATTGTAACTCATCAACAAGCAAAGGATCAATTTCATTCTCAATATTTCCTTGATTCTGCAATTTGAGATATCTATCTTTTAATTTTTTGTTAAACATAACATAAACTAGTTTGTTCATTCGATCTGCCGCCAATCGATTTCTCCTCTTTGTATGAATTTGATTGAAAATGCTCCAATTACGCTCGCATGCAGAAGCCGAACACGTTAGGCTAAGAACTTTAACTGTAAAAGCTTTTAATTCAGGAACATCATCTCCAAACTGAGCCCACCAACGTTCTACATGAAGATAAACATAGTATTTTATGAATATTGGTTGAAGTAGAAGACTTGAACATAAATATTAACATTAAAATTATAAATACTCAAACTATAAACATACCAGGAGATCGTGTTTTGTAGCATGTTTGTGCTGCTCTAAATCCAAACATTCCCTTCTTCAAATGAAAATCCTCAAGTTGATCATTTACTTTAAGGTAGTTTTCTTCAGAAATGAGTTTGTCCATACATGCATACAAACCAGTTTTCACCTCTTTGTCAACATGAAAATCCTTATCATAATGAAATTGGGGATTTAAATAGTACGCAGCAGCATGTAAGTGTTGGTGTAATTATCGATCCCACTTTTCATCTATAATATCTCATATTTCTTTATAGGCACTTTCTTGACCTCCCAATTCTTTTGCAATATCTTCTTTAGCCCTATTCATTGCTTCATAAATAAATCACATAGCCGGGGCCCTCTCACCATCAACTATTCTAAGCACCTTTACTAATGGTCCTGTTGTCTTCAAAGCATAATTTGTACTGCGCCAAAATGAATCGTCTCTCATAACAATCTTTTTAACTTGCTTTCCTTCTTGTTTTTTGGCCCATGAACTTTTATCCCACTCTTCAGAAGCAAACATTGCTTCCAAAGGTTGTCTTAACTCCTTGAATCTCTGCAATGTTAAATATGCAGTAGCAAATCTTGTAACAGCAGGTCTAATAATTTCCTTGTCAGTGAATTTTCTCATCAAGCCGAGTACCCAAGAATGATTGTATATAAACTTACTAACGAATTTGGCCTTAAATATGGCTGATTTATGTTGAGGCAACTGTCCCAACCTCTCAAGCATCAAGTCAATACAATGTGCAGCACAAGGAGTCCAGTAAAGGTGAGGCCTCTTCTCCATTAACATTCTTCCTGCAGCTTTGTATGCACTTGCATTATCAGTAACAACCTGTACTACTAAAGCGTCTCCCACTTCCTCCACAACTTCATCCAACATTTCAAACAATAATTGGGCATCCTTTATAAAGCTTGAAGCATCTACTGATTTGAGAAAAACTGTTCCATATGGATTGTTGACCAAAAAATTAATAATACTTCTATGTCGAATATCTGACCAACCATCTGACATTATTGTCACCCCTGTCTCAATCCAAGTCTTCTTAACATCATCCACCATCTTTGAAGTTGTCCTGACCTCCTCATTCAGCATCCAAGTTCTCAGCTCATACATGCTTGGAAGTTGTAATCCTCTTCCATAGCTTCCAACAGATCGTAACATATTGATCCACGACGGACTCCTAACAACATTAAATGGAATCCCATTTTCATAGATGAATCTGGCGATATCCAAACAAACTCTATTCCTGAGTTCTTTTGTAGTTGTAGGAGGCTGAATATCCTGAGTATTTATGTTTTCGTCGTTATCAATATTTAGCATAAATCTATCCATGGGCCCCCGACTGCCTCGGTCAGAAGAAACTAAATGGCTTCCAGTACTGGAACCTTCATGCTGTGATCCATAGTAAGAAGAGTTTCCTATCATCTCTTCCATATTTCTTTGTGTGACCTCCTTTGTGGTGGCAAACTTCTTTAAATAATTTATACATTCCTTCTTTACCTCATCAGGAACTTTTGCACATGGTCCCACATTGACATGAGTGCAAGCTAGATGATCCTTCAATCTCTTGACGCCACCAGTTATCCGCTTCTCACAGAAATTACATTTCATGTAAACATATCCCTTCTTTGCACCTTCGCCTGACACTTCAACTTGAGTTCCATATTTCCATGCAGGATCTTTCCTTCTTGTGCCACTAGTCATGCTAACAATAGGATATATTTCAACAATTATTTGTACTACCAAATACCAATAATAAAACAACATGAGTACAAAAATATACCAGTCTGCCGGGGGTCCAAGGGGGCGCTGCCCCCTGGCGGGGTTCGACCTGCCCGGTCAGGTCGCGGGGCAGCACCCCTGCGGGGGTTTCCGAGTGTGTACCGAGCATGTACTCCTCGGTACCGAGCATGTACTGAGCGGTACCGAGCATGTACAATCTGATGAAGCGAGACATGAAGCAAATAACGGGAAGAAAGATCGTTACCTAGCCGTGAAAAAAGAACCTTCGATTACAGGAAGCTGGAGAAGAAGAAGCGAGACATGAAGCAAATGACCGGAAGATTACGGGAAGAAAGAGAAGAAATAATTCGTTACCTTCGATCGCCTTCAGTTATGTTCGAACTCGACCGAACTATGGTCGTCGAAGTCGACGGAGTTCGCCTTTCAGTTCTCACCCGAAGCAGAAGCAGGTATGTTACCCTAATACTCGACTCTTATACGACTCTCACCGCTCGGTCTATATACTGACAAATCGAAGCGGTGCCTCGTTTCGCTTCGAGGCGTTACGAACCGAAGCCTACGCCCTGTGCGAAATAAGCGCACGCTCCGCCGAATCCAACGAGGCGTAAGCCTCAACGCGCAAATGCTTCGCCTCGCCTTGAGTCGCGTCTCAGTGCGTACGCCTCTTCCGCCTTTTTAATCGTTGGTTTTAATGCACAGGCTTTACATTGTCAGCACAACACACATTATCTAACTCAACCCTAATCAGATGTAGATTCAACTAACATGAGCTATAAAAAGCTGTCGGACAAAGATATTGGCCCACCAAGACAGATAACTCAAGATGTTCTTACCGGTCAAAGTATTATAGCGAAACTAAATAAAGCCAGAAGCTACATGGGAGATTAAGACAGACGTGAAGAATCGATACCCCCATCCATTCAAGATCCTAGATATGAACATGGAAGAAATTTCCTAATGCTAAAATGACAGGATTACTGAATTTTTTAATATAGATGTGCATGACTCCTTGCGCCTGAGTGGATGGCCAACCTCCTTGGATCTGTCCATACATGTTTGTTGATTGATGACAAACCTAATTCAGTATGACCAGACTTGTAGTTCATTACTTGCATGAAATCCTACCATTGCCTAACATTTTGCTTTCTTATGGTTATATTAATTAAGAGTCAAATATTTTCAAGTCACTTTATCTCATCATATTATTTTTGCTTCCGAGTGATTGGTGGAATATGGGTGGAGCAGATGGAGATGAATGGGAGATCCATTAGACCTAGTCGCTCAGATCTAAATATTTAGTGGGTTGTCTTTTCAAACAAAGGATCACGAATTGTAATATTTTTTATGAATTGTCAATGTAGAACCCTGCTGGTCTTAGGCATTAATTTATGAAATATTTCCTTCCTTTGATTGAAATGAGTATATTTTTTTTATTTGAATTTCTAACATCTCTTGTTTTGATGGCCAACCGTCTTGTAACTGTGTATTTCTACCCCAACAGAACCAAGGGCAATTCAACTTGGCAATCAATCTGGATCGGCCTCGTTTTCGTCACAATAAAGTTCATGGTGGCTAGAATAGTAAAATCAAATTTATATGAATAATAGAACAAAAAAAGAATTATAATTTGACAGCTAAAAAAGGTGTCAAGATGATTGGGAATAATTGAACAGCCTGAAGCTCAGACAGAGCTTAAGACCGTCAAAAATTCTGAACCCCGCCAGCCACGCACAATGGAGTCCACTGTAAACCGACAATTAGAAACCAAAATGGAATGCAAGTGATATGGGATTAAAAGAATGTATTGTTAATCAGGTAATAATTAAAAGAATGGATAATATTCCATCCATACCTAGTCCAACAGCTTGGAATTTATGTGTTTGAGAGATGTTCCTATGAGTCAATTGAGTCAATGCAAAATAAATCCCAGCAATGTCTATGAAGCCAATAAGTGTCCGCATCAGTTCCTGTTATTCATACCAGGCAATAAATTTGAAGCCTGACCAACTAGGACAGCAGTAAAAGATAAAAATGATGTACAAAAATATTTCAAAAGCGCCAATTAAGCTTGATAAGGATTAGCATTTTATCAATTAAAAATAGGGAGGCGACCGTAGAAAAATAAAATGCTGCAGAAAAGATTTCAAAAGGCCAATGAAGCTCAATTAAGTAGGATTAACATTGTAGTCAATTAAAATAAGGAAGCTAGTAAACTCAATAAATCTATCAACAATAGTTTACTGATCTACAAAGCAGATAAACCAACCATTTAGGGAGTTGACTAAAAGTTTAACAAAAAAATCAAAGCCATGAACATCTTAAGGAATGAGGATATACATAGGAGATCAATAATATTTAGATAAAAATGTTATCTAAATAAATGCACTATCAAAAGCACTCTATTTGCTTAAGTATTATATTGCTTAAATGGTGCATGCCATCCAAAAGACACAATAATGATTCTAGCTTTTCCTCTTTTATTTATCATATCTTAGTCTTTATGATTCGGACAATATAGACAACATCCAATCTAGGTGCTATCTAGATTCTTTTGTTCTGGACATATTCAAATTACAACAATCCAGAAGATTTTTAACAATTCAATCACCCTCTAATGTTATCAAGCTACATATCTTCATAACCGTGAACCAAGTAAACCCCTAACCGACATTCAAGTTTTTTTTGGCATTTTATCTTAATTCTTGTCAGATATCAATAGGAACCAACAGTCATCTTTTAGACTCTCTGTTTTGATCTTGCCATAACTAAAACGATGTGTTCCCTTAATGCAACATGAGAAGTTTCTGAAAGAAAACTTAAAAATCCATAAAATCAACAAAAAATTAAATTGAGTTCAAAACAAAATCCATCATTGTGTATGCCACTGTTACCAGTCCTGTCTTGAAGATAAATTAGCAGATTAGCAAAAATACTTCAACAGCCTAGCATACATCACAGATTAAATTCAAATCAACCATAAATTCAAAATTAGTTTACCACTTCTCTAAGAAGATTTACAACATAAGCGGATATCAAATGTAGAATAATAAGTCATATAAAAAGGAATTACTTGGGTGAACCTGCTTATAGATTCATTAGTATCAACAGCCTCTTCTCTCCTGAAGATTAAAGATTGAACATTATGAGAGCAAAAAGGCCATCAATACCACAACAAAAGAAGGGGATGGTCAAGTACTATTGGAACTATGATTGTCAAAGCTTGATGATGTCGTAAGATCACCAAAATAAAATGAAGTTAAACTCTTCATAATTGAGGCCATGTTTAAGTAACAACTTGAGTTCCATAAAAGTCATATATTCTTATGTTGGAGCACCCTTAAAAGGGTGATCCTCATGGGAAATTGCATCAGAAAGAAAGAAAAAACTATGGGACATGTGATGCCAATGTGAATAACATCACAATAGTATATGATATCAAAGCAATGCACCCTTTGAAACATGAAAACTTTCTACCATACAGGACAAATTACTATGCAATGGAAGCCATATCTTGAACTCATTTGAGACAATGCAATGTCACAAAAGCCATCTCATGAACTAATTGGAGCCACCTCATGAATTCTATAAGACTAGTGAATGTTATCAGGTTATTTATAAAGCCACTGATGAGGACTTCAATAGCTTAACTGGGTGAGATTGATAGATCTCTTAAATATTGTAAACTATAACTCATAAACATCATGATGCCTTTGTTGTAATGGCTTGAGTTCCATCAAGACCTTCAAAGTTAAATATGTTCATATTGAAATACTCCTAGGATGAGTAACCTCTCTATGCAGTAGTACCAAGAAGAAAAATATCAAGAAGAATGTAAGGCCAAAGCGGGCATATTTCAATAGATAAGACTTCAATTTTAAGCAAGGGCTACATCTTAAAATTATAGGGGCAAGCTCGAGCTATCATATCTACCTAATGAATGATTATAGGTTCTGTAAGGCCATAGATGAAGATGTTAGATCCTAACAAGGGGTTGTAAGATCTCTTAAATACAATGTAGTGAAACTTTTAAACATCAAAACATCTCATGAAATAATAGCTTGAGTTCAATCAAAACTTCCAAATTTAAGTGCACTAATGCTGTAGCACTTCTAAGATAGGTTACCTTCTTAGAAAGCTACAAGAAAACAATTGTGAATCATGAGGCCAAAGAGAACAACATATTTATGGACGATAGTTCAAGTTTTGACATATTGCACTAATCAAATTAGGAACACTAAGGAAAGTGAGAATTGAGAAGCAAAGGAGATAGTTATTGAAGCAATAACTATTTGAAAGTTCAATAGTTAGGTCTGTGGGGAGCAAAGAAGAGATAAAACTTACAAAAGTGAGTTTAAGCTTGAGTTCATATAATGATCAGGGGTGATATTGAATTGGTTCACCTCTCTGTGTCAATGAATCTAGACAAGCTTGATTCTATTAAGTCACAAAATGCTCGAGCTTGAGTCAAGCTCCTATATTGAGCTTTCAGATGGTATATCTTACACGCATATCAACTCACATCTCAAGCTAGACTAGTGAGCTCGAGTTTCTCCCGAATTCGTCAAACTCTTGACAACAAATACGCAAGAATGTCACAACATCATTAGAGAAAGGATATATGAAGTCAAGACCATGGTTTAAAATTGCGCAATATGAGGCTCGCCTTGAGGCCCGCCTTTGCGCAATTCCAGTGAAAAGCGCCTTGAGGCTTACGCCTCAAGTTTTTTTTATGAGGCTTGCGCCTCAACTTGCCCACCTTAAGGCACGCCTCGCCTCACTTGCGTGAGGCTTACGCCTCACCCGATATATATTAACACTTACATAAATCCTGAAGTAAAGCCGCAAACAAATCACACTTCGTGTACCCCTAGTCGCAGTAACTTCCTTTCAACTTCCTTAACCTCTAACCCGTCGCTGTTTTTTAACATATTATTTGAGTATTATATAAAAATTTACTTTTAACATTTATTTGCACTTAACACAATTTTTTTATTATAATGCTCACGCCTCAAAATGCCTTGAGGCTTACACCTCGCCTTACAAATAAAAAATAAAAAAAGGCCTCAATACCTAATTGCACACTTTTAAACATGGTGATGATAGTGCTGATGACTTATGAGTTCTTATGTGATATGTCATTGCTATTTATTTTTGGAATTATATGTTAATGAAAAGAGTATTGTGATTTGGAAAAGATGGAGTTTGAGTTGGACTATATTTCATGTTATCTTATTATTGGGATATTTTGATTTCACTTCATATCTTGTATATTTTTATGTTTTATATAATATTTAATCATTAGTATATACA
This sequence comes from Dendrobium huoshanense, assembly GCA_016618105.1. Taxonomy (NCBI): domain Eukaryota; kingdom Viridiplantae; phylum Streptophyta; class Magnoliopsida; order Asparagales; family Orchidaceae; genus Dendrobium; species Dendrobium huoshanense. The sequence continues at coordinate 5,334,770 of CM028355.1, forward strand.
AAATTTATCAGTTCATGTTTACGCAATTTTTTTATTTTGAGGCTTACGCCTCAAAACGCCTTGAGGCTTACGCCTCGCCTCACGAACGAAAAACGCCTCAATACCCGATTACGCAATTTTAAACATTGGTCAAGACAAGAGCTACCTAAGGAAGGGTCCAATAGCGACAAATTTATGGTGCGAGCTCACTAGAGATGGCATCAACATTGATAGCGACATAGAATTTATGGCAACAGCTCATTGGAAAAAGCATGGATGAGACCAACAATGATAACGTCATAATAGGAGCTCGTAGGAGAAGGCATCAACAAGGCCAGTGGCTATGAAGTTGCGGTGGTACCTCACTAGAGAAGGCATCAATGGAACTAGTGGCACTAAAAAAGAAAAAGAGTTCATGAGACATGTTACTTTCAAAATAGCTTGAGAAACCTCAAGTGAGAGTCACCTATTTAGTTTACTCCAACGTTTAAAATTGCACAATTAGGTATTGAGGCATTTTTTGTTCATGGGGCGAGGCGTAAGCCTCAAGGTATTTTGAGGCGTAAGCCTCAAAATAAAATATTGTGTTAAGTGCAAATAAATGTTAAAAGTAATTTTATATATAATACCCTAATAATATGTTAAAAGATGACATTATATTTCTATTGAACTATGAAGTAACACAATGACATATGAAACAAAAAATTGCACATACATAAAATGTTTAGCGATAAATTACATGAAATATAAATATTGCATGAGCAAAAAATTATTAAATATAGAAACTGCATAAAAGTATCATATAACATTAAGTTCAACTGCAAATTCTTTCTTTCTTAACTCCCTACTTATCTATATTTAATTTCTAAAAAAGGCTGAAAAGTTGACAACAACTAGAAAATCATCTGTATTTTCATCGCGGAGGGATATTTATTTGAGTCGTCATTATAACAAATTGATTTCTCCCCTGTCTCAGCTTGTGGAGTCCAATGCCTCCCAATATACTTCTTCATTTATTTCACGCATCTTACTCTTTCATAAATGTATTTCATCAACATAAAAAATAAAATTAATACTCCAAAATTTTTAGAGGTGGTGGCGGTGTGCGGCTTTCAAGTGATCCTTGACGACGGCTATGACGGTGGTGGATGTGACGAAAGCGATGGGCTGGAGGTTGAGAGGAAATTGGTGCGACTTGGAGGTGCATGAAGTGTGATTTGTTCGGGGCTTTACTTTAGGATTTATGTAAGTTTATATATATATATATAAGGGTGAGGCGTAAGCCTTAAGCCAGTAAGGCGAGGTAGGCCTCAAAAAAGTTGAGGCGCAAGCCTCATAAAAGAAACTCGAGGCGTTTTTCACTAATTGTGCAAAGGCGGGCCTCAAAGAGAGCATCATATTGCACAATTTTAAACAATGGTTTACTCGAGTTAGTTTGTCGAGCACACAAGCCGAGCCTCATCAAGCTCAAACTCGAGCTCATATAAAAGGAGCTATAATTTAATATTGAGCTCGCGGCTCTATATGCTCAACTTAAAAACTAATTTACGAGTCAAATTCAAGCTAATCTAGCATACTTACAGCCATGTGTTCAAGGAAGTTAGACTTGAGTCTAAATCAAAGATTTAGATTTCCACTTGAACCAATTTTAAGCTAAGTTAAAGATGCTTGATGCTAAGCTACATCAGCCAAGCTTAATAATTTTTATTAAATATTTTAAAAATTTTATGTAAAATTATTACATATAAATAATCATATTTAACATTTTTACAATGTCACATAACATTGATAAGTACCATGAGTGAATATCTATATAAATATTGTGTTTATTTATACATCAATATGTGTATGCATATTTATGAAGACAAATATATTGTATATTTCATAAATCAAGTTGATTTAAAGTGCTTATTTCAAGCAAGACACCTTTGAGCCTAAGCAAATCGATTTTGATTCGATTTGATTAAATTCAAGCAATTTTCTTGTGAGTTTAAAGTTTAGTACATAATTATCAATCCTATCACTTGATCATAGAAAGTAGCAATATGTAAGGTAGAAGACCACCCTCACTGCTGACATACCGTACAGGCCAATGAACTAGTGAATGGAAGTTCTCTATTGGATCTACATAATTGGCAACAAGGATTAGACAGGGATTTTTTTAAGCATTAAATGGCCTATTCCCATCATGTTGCTGTGTAAAATATCAAGGAACACTGTAAAAAATTTTCAGGCTTTGTGGTTTTCTTAGTTGCCTGCTCTAAGATCAGTGTAATTGCCACACTTAAAGGAAGAGACAACAAGATTTATACAACGTATGAAATTTTATAGTATGCTTTTTAAAATGAAGGAATGAAATTTTATGGCATCCTATATAGCATTTGGGTACTTTATACACATTCCCAAGTCATGAAATGGGCATCAAGCGCGTGGAACCATGGTTTAAAATTGCGCAATATGAGGCTCGCCTTGAGGCCCGCCTTTGCGCAATTCCAGTAAAAAACGTCTCAATGCTTACGCCTCGAGTTTTTGTTATGAGGCTTGCGCCTCAACTTGGTTGAGGCCCGGGTTAAGGCCCGCCTCGCCTCACTGGCATGAGGCTTACGCCTCACACTATATATATTAAAACTTACATAAATCTTGAAGTAAATGCCCGACATTTGACTCTATAGGAGAGGAGGAAGGGGAGAGAGCAGTTCAACATAATGATGATTCAAATGAAGAAACCCTCAGTGATGACAGTGCTGATGACTTATGAGTTCTTATGTGAAATGTCATTGCTATTTATTTTTAGAAATTGGAATTATATGTTAATGAAAAGAATACTGGGATTTAGGAAAGATAGAATTTTGAGTTAAACTATATTTCATGTTGTCTTATTATTGAGATATTTTGATTTCACTTCATATCTCATGCTTTTTTATGTTTTATATTATTTACTCATTAGTATATAAAAAATTTATCATTTCATGTTTACGCAATCTTTTGATTTTGAGGCTTACGCCTCAAAACGCCTTAAGGCTTACGCCTCGCCTCACGAATGAAAAACGCCTCAATACCCGAATACGCAATTTTAAATATTGCGTGGAACAACAATTAAATGACTTCCATCTGAACTATTATGGCACAATTATTATGCATGTAACTTTTTTTTTTTTTTTTTGAAGTAGGAACTCTGGAAAAGTTGGGTTTGATTTCTATGAGTTTCTCTTATTCAAGAGGCTTTCTATTGTAAGCTGGCAGCTGCCCAGGATGACCAGTAGGTTAGAGTAAGGACCTTCATCTTATTAGCACATCCTCTTAGATATCACATGTAATGATTTACTAGATTTTGTGCGATTCAATCATATTCCCCAAGCTATTCTGGATATTTTTGTACTGCCATCTTCCGACTCTTTCAATCACATTCAAGGACTTGAGTAATAATATATTAGGTTTCTATGATTGTGTGCATTGAATAACTTTGGCTTATTAGAAATTAAGACTTCTATAAATTAAAGGTTTTGTAGCCAGTCTGATACACATTAATTTTGAATTCAAAGCTAAGCGCATGCTTTTGTACATTTTTTGCTCACGCATTTCTTATTAGTCCATTCAAGCAACTCGTACCTTCAATGGTATAACAAGTTTGATTGTTCACGTCTCCCAAAGGAATTATTGGGTCATGCTAATTGGATATTCATAAAAAGTAATTTTGCAAAAAGGAGTTTTTTGAAGGATGCCGTAGCAATAAACTTAATGACTTATTTTATCCACAAAGTAGAGAAAGCACCACTTGACTGAAAGAAGAATTATGCAACAACAATTAGCTCAAGTTCATGTTTATCATCATATGGACATGGATACCAAACATGCAAGAAATAAATGACCGCATGTAGATTCAAGCAAAGATGAAGCAAAATTTAATCTTTACGAAAAAAAAATATTATCAAAGAAATAATTTCAGATAAGAAGTACCTGATATGGATCAAAGGTGTCAGTCTCAGAAACCTTCAGAAAGGTTGCAAGGCAAATAAGCTGCAGAACATTAAATAAAATGGTTGGAAGCAATAAATAATGGGAAAATTATAAATTTTCTAACAATTTGCATATGAACGGAAGGAGAGGACATGGAAGGACTCTGTCATTTAGTTTTTGATTGCTACAATGTTGACCCTACGAGCCAATGTGACTCATGTGTAGTTTTTAAATGATTTAATGATAACAAACTTTGTGACTGTGTCAACTAACAGTTTGCTAAGTGTTTCTATAGCTAATCCATTACGTAGCCAAACCATGAAGATGATTTCACTATTATAATGTAGAGAATATGTTAAAAGAAAGTTCAAATTGCACAATTCAAGAAGACTCTCTCTCTCTCTCTCTCTATTCATATATATATATATATATATATATATATATATATATATATATATATATATATATATATATATTTGTGTGTGTGTGTGTGTGGATATGAGAAATTGGAAAATTTTTTAGTTCATTTTAGAAGTTTGATAATTATACAAGAGCAAAAGAACCTAATTTTAAGTGAAGATTTGAATAAATTAATAATTTGAAAATAATAAGAAATTATTATATTTATTTTTTTCATCAAATATGATATAATAAAATTTAAAATAGTAAAATAAATGATATTTAATGTTACATATATTTGAATAAAAAAATGAAAGGTTAATAGTAAAATTGTAAAAATATGTTAATAATTCAATCAAATAGTTGCAAACATTAATTTTGAATTAGGTATTAGAATTAAAATAAACATTAATTTAGCTAAAAATAGGATCAAATTAAGGTACAAAGAACTTGAATTTGAGTGTAATGTTGTTTATGATTTAAATGAAATTAAAAAGTTAAATGCTTAATGATAGTGATATTTTCGTAATTAAATATTAAATTAAGGAGTTCAAAGACAAAACTTGCTACGCATGATTTATACAATTGAATGAAACTAAACTATTATAGCTAAAAAAGAGAGATAAAATTAAATTAGAAATTTTTAGAAATCAATCAAAATAAATGTATGATTTATAATTGCATATTTTGATTATAGATATTAAGTTAAAGAAGGTGCAGTTTATGGATAAAGGGGGCCTTTGTTTTGCTAAATAAGAAATGCTAAGTAAAAAGAATGCAATGCATTTGAAATATTTTGAAATTACTTGGATGAACGTAAAGTAAATTAAGGCAATTACTTTTTAATTGGCTTTAAGTAAAATGAATGCGGTCAAAAGCCCAACAATGGGGGGGGCGATGACCAGCGGTTGTAGAAGGGAACAAGAAGCAATGACTGATAGTTGTGGCAAGTAGCAGCGGTAGGCAGTGGCGGGCGACAAGGACAACTGTGGCGCCATCAGGCAGCAAGCAGCGAATGATGAGTGTGATGATGACAATGTTGGAAAATTTATAGTGTATTTGAAAATCAACTAGATCTAATTATTTCCAAATACACCAAAGTTGAACTACAAGATGCATTCCAAATATTTCAAAATTATACTCGGCATTTCTTTTACTTCAAACTAAATATAAATATTTTCAAAAACCCTATATTTAAAATACTTTACAACAATTTTACTTCAAACTAAACATCCCCTAAGTGAGAAGAAAATCTTTTGAGTAAAGTGAATAATAATGTTTTCATATTCTCGTAATTATATTCCTTATCCTAATTTTGAACCATTAATTGTTATGCCTCTTTTCGTGCACACTTGATGATAGCACACTTGATGATGTTATTACAAATTTTTGTCATTGGAAAATATCTAATGTGATTATCTTTTCATGCACAAAATCTTCATATTGTTATGAATATTAGTAGAAATCTATCCTATTTCAACTAGTAATGAGTACATCCTCAAATATTATGTAAAATGAATAATTGCATGAGGAGATTAGTACAAAGGATATGATATATATGAATACATGCATATATATGTTGAAAGATGGAGTTCACCCATTATGGTATAGATAAGGATACTTGTTCTTGTGTAGAATTCTTACATTCCCCTCACTTCGCCCTTGGGATAGGCTTGAAAAAGGTTCTTGAGATGAACGTGTCTTAAATGGTACAAAGATAAATATTGTTATTGTTGCAGGTATATCAGACTATAAGATAAGTTAATGCATTCATTTGCTTATGATAAACATAGTTAATAAATTATTATATCTTATTTTATAATTAAATAACCTACCAATGTCTTTATACTCATTATTCATAGCAAAACATCGAGTTATAAATTACAGAAAATGATATGCATGCATATTGTTTCCTTAATTTAGCATTAATATAATTTAGAAATGTAATAAATCATTGTTATTGTTTAACTCACTCAAATAATTGATAATCATTTCCAAGAAAGTCAACCTTAATTTAAATGAGTCAAAGAAGAGAAGTAATTTACAATAGAAGAACAACAAAGGGGGATACGTATTACATAAAACATATATATTAATTTGTAAATTGCAAATTTATGTTTGTAGAGAAAACTATGGTGTATCTCATGAATTGAATATAAATAAAATCTTATTGTTTAGTTGATTTATAAATAAAATCTTATTGTTTAGTTGATTCCTTTAAGATTGGATGACTATATGCCTGAAAAATATTTAGAATTTTTTTAAAAAACAAGTGATGTAAATTTAAGGTGTTTAGAATTTTAGTCTAATCGTCTATTCTCAGTATGGCATTCCTAACTCCGGGGCAAGTCATGATAAACTATTATAAATTTATTTAGTTACTAATTATATAAAAATCTGTAAAAAAAAATACTATATGCCACTCTTAGAGCTAAGTTGAACCAAGTGCGACTAAGACATTAAAATGCATGCATTCACACAATAATGAATGAGCAAATGTTGTGCAATGGTTAGTTTAAAAGCAGGAAAGGCTTTTTGATTATTTTGGAAATAACTTTGTGAATATTATTATGAATATTTTAAAACTATTTTAAAAAATAAACTATTTTTGCCTATTGTTGCCTTCTGGAATGTCCACAGTGATAGAGAGATATAGAGCTTAGCATCCAAGCTTTGAACAAAATCCAGCACACACAGATAAAGAGAGAGGAGTATAGTAATATTAAGAGACGCCAAATTTTTTTACATGGAAAACCCTTAAAAGTGGAAAACCCATGGGGCCTTGCCTAATTGAAATAAATTCACGTGTTTGTAGTTGATTACAAAAGAGGCTCTTTCTTGGGGGAAGGCCTTAAGCTCAATGTAGCAAATATACATCAAAACGGGCACGTTACATGGTTGGAGTTGAAAGAATCCAATAATATGACAGTTGTTCTCAAGAGAATATTGGCCTATTTGTCTGGTCAGAAGGACAAGAGGCAGGCAATGGAGGTCGGAAGTAAGGCGGCCGAAGGAGGTTTGGGTCGGAGGGATTGTAGTCAACAGACGACGATGGTCGAAGGAACCGTAGTTGGCAGGCAACGATGATAAGACGGACCGCAATCGATAGGTGATTGTAGGCGGATGGGCGGTGGTTCGGCGACTATGGGCGAATGGGCGATGGTCCGACAAAGGTTGGCTGACGAGCGGTGCTCAGACGGTGGCCGACGTGTAAAGACTGCTTTTCCTCCTAGGATCGTCCGGGACGAAGTGGATCGTCCCGGGACGATCGGTGCAAATTGTGAAGAAATATGCCTGTTCGTTTGTACGAACCTGGAAGGGTCGGGACGAACCGTCGGGACGAACCAGACAGAGAGTTTCGTCCTGGGACGAAACAAATTGGAATTTATTTTCGTCTGTACGATCTGTGTCCAGAGAAGATCGTCCCGGGACGATCGGGACATCGTCCGGGACGATCCTGCTTAATAAATATCTGATTAGTGTCGTTTTTGAAGAGAGAGAAAGCCCATGAGAGAGAAAAACGAAGGGAAAAGAAGAAAAGTGGATTTTTGGGCGACTTTGTTCCGTTTTCGTCCGTCGCCGTAGTTGGAAAAGTTGATCGACTCGAGGTAAGGCACATTCTGCCTTTCTCAATTTTCAGAAACGAGAATTTTGACGACTTTTCTGTCTCGAATTTAATTTTCGTTAGCAAATAATTGATTTTATTTCGTACTGATAAATGTTTTACCGCGTAACTTTTGATATGTTTCTGAGATGATATTTCTGCACGTTTTGAGTATTTTCTGGAAGATTTTTACCAGATATTTTGAATTCTGCGGCGTTTTAATTGAATTGCAAATTATCAGTATGTTGAAAAGTGTTACTTCAGTACAATGAAAGTCTTATAATGTTGTTGTGGATATTCTGTGATAATTTGGTAAATTTCTGAATCTGTGATTTTTGTGTAAATTCCGTATACTGCCGTTATGCAACTGACGAATTTTCTGACGAAATCCGATTTTCTGATTTGAATGTTTTGATGTGTGCATGCTATCAGAAGGGAGTTATAAGGGGCCAGAATCCTTTGAGATTCTGTCTGTGTCCGGAAAAATCTGAAATTCTAAATGAGCTCTGAAATCTGAAAATAAGTCCTGTTCCGGAAATTCTGAATATCTGTTCTGTTCTGGTGCTATAAGCACAATGGGAGACATAAGGGGCCAGAATCCGTCGAGATTCTGTCTGTGTCAGGGAAGGGAGGCATAAGGGGTCAGAATCCGTTGAGATTCTGTCAGGGTCAGGGAATCTGATGTTTGGTATCTGATAATCTGTTCTGTGACTTATATGGTCTGTTTTATGAATTATCCGATATATGATTTCTGATTTCTGTACGATTCTTTCTGCTCTGTGATTTGAAAGCTTTATAATATCTGTTCTGAACTCTGATTTGAAATGACTTCAGTTTTCTGTATCCGTAAGCTAATTTATGTTTGATCAAGTATCTGTTCTGTTTGTTCTATGATTTCCGTACGGCTATTTTCTGGTGGGATTCTGATGTGAAATTCTGACTATTTTGATTGGTGAGTGATGTCTTGCTGAGCTGTTAGCTCATCCTTATTTTTTGTGTGGTTTTCAGGTTCTGGGAAAGGGAAGGAAGTCCTTGACTAGAGGTTATGTGTCTGATCTGAGATTAGGTATTTTGTACTTTTGATTTTTTGGTACAGTCATGGCTTTTCTGTTATGTTATGTTATTTCTGTCTGAATCCATGGATTGTATTGTATATGATTGTTTTGATGAAAGAAAAGATAGATGAACTGTTATGTATTTGGATGTTTATAGTAGCTCTATGTTTTTCTGTCTATTTAATATTTGGAACAAAGTCTGAAACAAATTCCAAAACTAGATCCTGAATTTTAAATAGTTCCGTCGCAAACCGATGCGAGCGGGATCTGTCCCGGTCGGGTTGGGTCGTGACACGACGGAAGTTCGCCAGCGGTGGGCTTGGGTAGAAACTCAAGGATCCTTAAAGCCATAGAACTCTCCAATCTCCAGCCAAAGGTTAAAGCTTGAAAAGGACCAAGCCCCCATTTCATGTGAAAAGAGGGGGCATATTTATAGATTTTGAGAGTGGCATGCCTCGTAAATATGGAGAAGGTTCAAGATAAATTTTGAGTGCTCCATCGGATGGCTTATATTGATTCTTGTGATCATAGAGCGTTCATCAAGCATTTAAGTGTCTTAATAATGTTTGAATTAAGCGATCTTAGGCTTGTTGGATTCTGATAGGAAACACTTGTATTCACAAGTGTTCCTAGTCAAAATCAGTAAACTGTTGCAGTTTTATTGCTGTCCACAGCAGGAAATAACCCAAAAACAGAGGAAAACAAGAGATATTCGCGAGAAATCTGAGAGAAAGCGAAGAAAAACTCTTGTATTCCAATAATAGATGCAAACAACAAGCAATATACAATTTCCTTCAATTCGAGAGGAAGGAAGAACTCTCCACTATCTCCGGCAACGTCAAGAGCCAAGACAAACCCTAGATCTCAAAGAGGAAACTCAAATTCAAGATACCTCCCTAATTTTCTCATAACTCCCTAATTAAAGCAAAAGGAAAGATACAAATTACATAAACACCCTCCTCATTCAAAAATTTCCTCCAACGAAACGCTCCAACCCCGCCTAGCCCGCTCTCTCTTCCGTTGTTTCTGCGACTGGGTTCCGCCCGGCTTTGGACCGTCGGGTGTAGAACCGGACCGGTCCAGCTGGGACCGGTTCAAGCGTAACATTACTTCCCTTGTCCTCAAGGTGAAAGTACGGAAACTACTGTTTCATCATCTTATAGGGCTCCCAAGTGGCCTCGTAGTCGGGGAGATCCTTCCATTTGATCAACACCTCTTTGTTTCATTTTTTATCCCGCCTTACCCCTTCTAGCTCCACGGATTCCATAACCACTTCCAAATCCTCTGTCAGTGATGCTGGCAATTCCACACTAGCTGCATCATCTCCAAGTGCTCTCCCAGCTGTGACACGTGAAACACCGGGTGTATGGTAGCGGAGGATGGTAATTTCAGACGATATGTCACTGCTCCAATCTTCCCCAAGATCTCATAGGGCCCGAAGTACCTCGGGGCCAATTTCTCGTTCCTCCTGTTAACCACTGACTTTTGCCTGTAGGGCCTTAGCTTCAAGTACACCTTCTCTCCTACTTCATATTGAATGTCCCTCCTGTGTGTATCTGCTCTCTTCTTCATGATTTGTTGTGCTCTTCTCAAATGTTTCTTCAACTCCTCTAGCACAATGTCTCTTTCCTATAGGTATTGCTCCATTAAAAAATTAGGTGTACTTCCTCTCCCATAGTGCACTAGGTGTGTGGGGTCCCTCCCATACAACACTTTGAACGGTCTCATCTGAGAAGCAGAATGGTGTGAGGTGTTGTACCAGTACTCCGCCCATGGTAACCATTATGCCCACTTCCGTGGTGTTTCTGAAGCAAAGCACCTCAAATATGTCTCTAAGCTCCGGTTTACCACCTCTGTCTGTCCATCTGTCTGGGGATGATAGGCGGTACTTCTCTTGAGGCCGGTGCCCTGCATTCGAAATAGTTCCCTCCAAAACTGAGTAAGGAACACTTTATCTCTATCAGACACAATCGATTCAGGAATCCCATGCAGTCTAACAACTTCCCTGATAAAGGCGGCTGCTACTGACAAAGCAGTGTAGGGGTGTCGTAAGAGAATGAAGTGTGCATATTTGCTGAGTCGGTCCACCACTACCAGGACGACCGTGAATCCTTCTGATCTGGGTAAGCCGTCGATGAAATCCATGGACACTTCCTCCCAAACTTTGTTTGGAAGTGTCAATGGTTGTAGTAGTCCTCCTGGAGCCATCGCCATGTATTTGTTTCTCTGGCACACCTCACACCTTGCTACCATCTCCTCGACATCTTTGTGCATCCCTTTCCAATAGAGCTCAGCAACTAGCCTCCTGTAAGTCTTCTGAACTCCTGAGTGGCCTTCAATCGCGCTGCCATGGAACTCCTACAACAAGTGGGGAATGTGGATGGAGGTTCTCAACATCACAAACCTCCCTTGATACAATAGCATCTCCCCCTCAATACAGTAACCTGGATGGCTACTCTTGTCTGTCCTCAGATCTTCTCTGATCTTTCCCAATTCTTCATCCTGCAGGCTTTCTTCCTTGAGCGCACCCCAGTTGACCATCAAGGGTACCGACACAGCTAATTCTTGGAGCTCCCCAACACATCTGGATAAACCATCGGCTGCCCTATTTTCCAAACCCGGCTTATAATGGATCTCAAAATCATAGCCTAATAGCTTGGATAACCACCTTTGATGTTCCTCGGTCACCATTCTTTGTTCTAACAGATACTTCAAGCTCTTCTGATCAGTCCGTACAATAAAGTGTTTTCCTAGGAGATAAGGCCGCCACTTCTGAATAGCCAAGACAATGGTCATTAGCTCTCTTTCATAAACTGAGTTCAACCTGGCTCTGGCTGAAAGCACTTGACTGTAGTATGCTATCGGTCTATAATTCTGCATCAGCACCGCCCCTAATCCATATCCTGACGCATCCGTCTCTACCACAAAGACCTGGTTGAAATTTGGAAGTGCCAGCACTGGTACTGTAGTCATGGCTTCCTTCAGCTTCTGGAAAGCTGGGTTGCTGCTTCTCCCCATAAAAAAACTATCCTTCTTCAATTGCTCAGTCAATGGTCATGCAATGGAACCGTACCCCTTCACAAACTTCCTGTAGTATCCAGTCAATCCTAAGAAGCCCCTCAACTCCCTGAGGTTCCTAGGCAGTGGCTATTTCTGCATTGCCTCAATTTTAGTTTGATCCGCTGCCACTCATTGGGATACCACATGTCCCAAGTACTCCACACTTGCCTGAGCAAACTGCACTTCTTCAGGTTAGCTTTTAACTGATGCTCCTGAAGCACTTCCAATACCACCCTCAAATGTTCCAAGTGCTCCTCCACAGTCCTGCTGTACACCAGGATGTCATCGAAAAAGACTAGGACAAACTTCCTGAGGTGATGCTTGAATACCCGATTCATCAAAGATTGAAAGGTTGCGGGAGCGTTAGTCAAACCAAAGGGCATTACCAGAAATTCATAATGCCCTTCATGTGTCTTAAACGCTGTCTTTGGAACATCTGCACCATGTAGCTCGTCTAACAGCTCATCAATCACAGGGATTGGGAACTTGTCTGGTACAGTGCCTTTATTCAGAGCCCTGTAATCCACACAAAATCTCCAACTCCCATCTTTCTTCTTGACCAGGAGGACTGGACTAGAAAAAGGACTGTTGCTAGGTCTGATAATCTCCACTTCCAGCATTTCCCTAATCAACTTTTCAATCTCATCTTTTTGAATCTGTGAATAGCAGTAAGGACGGACGCTGATCGGAGTCTCACCTTCTTTCAAGGTAATGACATGCTCCAACTCTCTTTGAGGCGGTAAACCATGGGGAGGGTGAAAGACCTCGCTGAACTGGTGTATGAGCGGCTGTACTGTAGAGGGAACATTGCCTTCCTCCTCCAATCTGACCCCTTCCAGGCGGTGCAACTCTACTAAATAGCCTCCCCCCTCTTCCTGAATGGTTCTGATGAGGGATTTGAGAGAAACCCCTGCCTTGGTCAATCTGGAATCACCCTAAATCGTCCTCTTTTTGCCCCCAACTACCAACTCCATCCTCAGTGTACCCCAATTGATTTTGGTCTCTCCCAATATCTGCAGCCATTTCATCCCAAGGATGACATCCTTACTCCCCAATTCCAAGGGAAGGGAGTCTTCCTTTACATGGATCCCTTGAATCTTCAGTACTACTCCTCGACAGACTCCTCGGCCCATCTCTACCTTCCCGGTGCCCATCATTACCCTGAAACCCTCCAGTATCCACTAGCTCCATCCCCAATACATCAACAATCTGGGTGGAAACGAAATTGTGTGTTGCTCCGCTATCTATCAACACCACAACCTCACGATCAGAGATCTCTCCTTTCACCTTCATAGTGTGATTCGAAGTGAATCCCACTACTGAGTTCAGAGAGACTTCTACTACGTCCAGATGCAACTTCTCCTCCTCCTCCACCTCGGGGTCATTCCCACCTCCCTCTTCGTCTTCCTCATCTTCACAAACGAGGAGAACCTGAAGAGATCGATCATTGCACCTATGCCCCGGCATGTACTTCTCATCACACCTGAAGCACACCCCTTTTGCCTTTTTTCTCCTGCAACTCCGTCAACTTTTTGAACTGCCCACCGTTACCTCCTCCTCCCATCTTCTCCTTGGGTGCTTCCTTCATGCCCGAGGGGCCTGCCCCTTTTGCTGGTAAGAAGGTGGTTGTCGTCCTATACGACCCCCCTGAATAGTTTCCCCGAGTCCCTCTTTCTTACTTTTTCTGGTCCTCCACCAACTGGGCCAACTCCATGGCCTTGCCTAGACTCCTTGGCTCCAACACTCTGAATGCTGTTCTTATCTCTAGTTTCAGCCCCTTCATGAAATTCCCTTCGAGAGCTGACTCCGAGATATGATCCAACCTACTTGCCAGATACTCAAGCCTGTCCTGGTAATCTGCCACTGTACCTTCCTGGGTAAAGGCAAAGAATTGCTCATAGAAGTCTCCTTCCCCATCGGCTCGGAAACGCTCTAGTAAGCATTCTTTGAACTCTCGCCAACTCCGGATAGGCTCCCGTTTATCACGCCATTGATACCAGGCTAAGGCTTTCCCTTCCAAGCACATCCCTGCCGCTGTCAATTTTTCTTCTTATCTCAACCCATTGATAGCAAAATATCGCTCCACTTTATAAATCCAGCCATGGTCGTCTTCCCCCTCGAAAACGGACATCTTCAATTTCCTCACCTTGGGATCTCCCCGGTATCCCCCATAGCCTCCCATTCCCCTCAAAGGAGGCATTCCCCAATTGTCCCGATCGTCCCTTCGACGAATATACTCTAACCCCTCTTCATACTCACCACTCCTCCCTTCAACATCATCACATCGACGCTGAATACTTTCAAATTCAGCACCTCGACGATGACGTTCCTCCCTTCTACCTTCAAAATCCCCCCCTCGATGCTGAATTCGAAACACCTCGGCGGTAAGATCCCTCTCTCCTCCCACCAAAATCAGCCCCCCTTCTGTCATATCCCATGCTCATCTCTTCCCTCGAAAGCGGCTCCAGAGGAGGCATCTCGTTCTCTTCCTCTAAGATCTCCACCTCCGACTGTCTTCTCCCCCGCAAGGGGTTGGGATTCCCTCTCATGCCATGGTCGTCGGTGGTCTCCCTTACTTCCGATGTCGCCGGATGGGTTTTCATTTTAAGTAGTTTCTTCATCATTTCCTCCATTGCGGTGAATTTCCCTTCCAACCTTTCATTGTTGGAGGTGAGTTGATTCTGAAAGTTGAAGAATCTTTCCTCCAAATCGGCTTTCAATTGGCCGACTTCGCCTTCCAAGACGTCAACCTTCTTTCCGGCCATCGTTCTTCCCAAAGGATCTCAAAAATATCACTTCCGGAAGCCAAAAACTCGTTGAAAAAAAGAGATTTCAGCCGCCTAAAGTCCCCGAATCGACGCTCTGATATCAATTTGATAGGAAACACTTGTATTCACAAGTGTTCCTAGCCAAAATCAATAAACTGCTGCAATTTTATTGCTGTCCACAGCAGGAAATAACCCAAAAACAGAGGAAAACATGAGATATTCGCGAGAAATCTGAGAGAAAGTGAAGAAAAACTCTTGTATTCCAATAGTAGATGCAAACAACAAGCAAGATACAATTTTCCTTCAATTCAAGAGGAAGGAAGAACTCTCCACTATCTCCGGCAACGACAAGAGCCAAGACAAACCCTATATCTCAAAGAGAAAACTCAAATTCAAGATACCTCCCTAATTCTCTCATAACTCTCTAATTAAAGCAAAAGGACAGATACAAATTACATAAACACCCTCCTCATTCAAAAATTCCCTCCAACGAAACGCTCCAACCACGCCTAGCCCGCTCTCTCTTCCGCCATTTCTGCGACTGGGTTCCGCCCGGCTTTGGACCGCCGGGTGTAAAACCGGACCGGTCCAGCTGGGACCGGTCCAAGCGTAATAGATTTGTCTCGTTGAGCCGGTCGATTCGACTATAAGCATGTTATATTTGGATATCATTTGGTCATTCAATTTATGCTTTGAACTTTCCAAACATGCTTCAGTCCCATGACTTAGGCCCATTTGGGCTTAGAATGGACTGATTTTGGTGTCGTTGGGTTCGTCTCCTCGAGACGTTCGACTTGACTATAAATTTGCTGAAATTAGAGCTTGGATGGCCCCAAATTTAATTTTGGAAGTTTTCAACTTGAATATGCCTTGAGATTCGTGCTCGGTCAAGGCAATTTTTGGTGACCTATCATCTATAAACAATATATTTTTTCGAAGAAAATTTGCTAGTAAAAATCATTTTAAAGAGCGGTTTTATTGTTCTATAACTTTGAGAAAAGGTAAGGAAACTTACAGTCTATCATCACTCAAGTACCCCTAGGATTTGTATATCTTATTTTACAATGTAGTTCTAATAATTTTTTTTAAAGCGATTGTGTTGTATTTAGTAGTTTGTGATTGCTTTAGTTCACCATCAAAGCATTGGAAGGGTTAGATTGGAATTTTTAATTTGGGATATGTATGTGCCAAGACCTGAAGGACTTGAAAAAGTTTTAGATTATAAAGCTTGGGTAAATGTGTCCATGCCTATAAGAAGTGGGTACTCTTGCACTTCAACGAAGATTGTTGTGAAGGTTTCTCAACCTACTCATGTTAGATTGGCATTATTTTAAATTTCATAATTTTATTAAGATCGGTCTACACTACATGATTAAGTTCATTAGTGATTTGTTACCTGTATGTTGGTAATTTATTAGCAAGATGTTACAATTTGTTGGAAGCTTGTTGGCAACTTGGAAAAGATTTCATAGTAGCTTGTTGGTAGTTTCTTCTTTCCTTCATCAACAAATATGAGAATAGAAAGTCATGTAAGATAGTTTATGCAACAACAACAACAACAAGCTTTTATCCCACTATGTTGCATTGGCTACATGAATCCTTTTTCTCCATTGTATCCTGTTAAGAGTAAAATTCTCATCTAAATCTAATAAAGAAATATTATTTCTAATATTTTCTAACCAAATCTTTTTAGGTCAACCACTACCTTTTTTAACATAAGTCAATCAAAATTCTTACTATGAATTTGAGACATCTTCATTTATTCTGAGATTTTAATCACTGATGAAACCTGAAGATTTTCATAAGAGATTTATCTTCTCATATAGGCATACGGCTTGTTTTCAGGTTATTTTCCTTTCTTTATTTTATTGTCATCTTGTTTCGTCTTGCAATAATTTTTTTTTTTGTTGTTGAAAGTGAAGTGTTAGTCAAATATGTTATAATCCAAATTTATATTGATTGTGTGAAATTTCAAAGATGTACGAGGTTTTTTTGGTATTTAAATTCTTATCATAAATTCCTAATAAAAAGTCATAAATTTTTCATCAAAATTGGATTTACCGCATTTTCCAAATTCCATCAAAATAGCAATAGTTGTGTGAATTAATAGCTTGCGTCCACTAATTTTTTGGGAATCACTTGCATTATTTTCTGTATCGCATGGAACTCTATTAGATACTCTAGAATATAAGATGTCCAGCTAGAAAGGTAATAAAAACAGCAATTTTATGATCAACTAGCACCTACTCTAGTAGCACAAAATGTATGTGAACTTTCAATTCATCAGTACGGCAATTAATCTACTAATTGGCCCTAAAGCATTCAAAACTATCAAGAATTTCTCTTATTTTGAAAAAAGCCCGATAAATATGATGTTCCATTCCATGGTTCAATTGTGCATAGCAAGATATTAGCATAACAAAATCACACTGACCTTCACCAGTGTTGTTACAAGATAAACGACCAAGGCTTTCACTGACGTTCCAATAGTGTCATACTCCGATCTATACAGTAATTCAACTGATCAGGATACATAGTTGAGGGATTGGAAAAAGGACAATTCAGATACTAGATGACTTCTAATTCCAGAAAACTTCCTAAAATCAGGAGCTCAAATGGGAGAAAACAATGCAATAGGCAAGCTCAACAGAAATTCCGCATAAAGAAAACATCCGCTGATCCACAACTAAAAGAATCGTGAGGTATTCAGAATGAAACTTGGATAAAATATCATGTTCATTCTTAACATTGCCAGTAAAAAATTAATAGTTTCATTTACTCAAATGGAAGTACGTTGTATTTTCAATATAAAAGAAAACACTTAACATATATCAAATGCAGCCCTCCATTGTACTAAATATAAAAAAGAGTACTTCACTGGCAAATGGCAATGTTAATTAAAAATCACAAATATTGTTCCTACAAAAACACCTCAGTTGAAGAAAACCTATAAAATCATGCCAGATCACATGATGATTTGCATCTTCAAGAATTAAATTCAAATGAAAAGAGCGAATTAGTAAGTGAAAAGATTTTGGATTCATAGTTGATTAAGAAAAATAAATGCACTAACTTCCTTTATTTTATTTTGTTTATTGGATTCAGTCAAACGAACTTGATCGATATTGTAACACACAAACAGTGCCAATAATGAATGTGTGCACACAAAGATCATCAAATAAGAGGCTATTGGTAAGTTAGAAAAAAAAATTATAAAAAACCATGCAATTCAATTTTCTTGATTACTAAAATGACATTTTGTTTGTTAATAAGTCTATACATGCAAATGAAAGAAGGCCGGGTAAATGAAGCTTGGAGGATATTATAGGCAATCAAGTTTTTGTATGAGCTTCTATTTAGATGTTTTGTAGGACTTCATTAACGGACTTTTTTTAGCAAGGGTTTTATTGTTTTGTAGCAATGATACCAAATAAGGATTTTGGAATTTTTTAACCAATGATAATATTTTTGTAATAAAAAAATTTGGAGTTTTGTATGAAATTCCATTTAGATTTTGCATATCAGGCACATGCGTAAATATGATATGTGTGCATGTGTGAATTCATATACTTCAACAATTTATTGAGTTATGATTTTGATTAAGGGAGACACTTGATGAGGACATCAGTAGACGATTCCGGCACGTCTATCACAGGAGACATGGCAGATCGATGGCCACGATCAGTAGCATTTATTTATGAGCTATTTTATGTTTTTTTCTATTTTGCGTTTTTGTATTAGTTTAATTATTTTAGTTATGTTTGACCATTGTACCCCTATGAGGGAATGTAGTGAGTTGCAGCCCGGAGGACATGTTTGTCTTTGTGTTTTCTTCTTCATGGAGGCCTATTTATAGAGGCCAAGACTTTGTATTAGGGATGATGAAATATGAATAAAATTTCGGTTTTCTTTGCTTGATCTCTAAGTGAGTTTTTGAGAGAAGAGACCCTAGGAGGGTGAAAGCAATACCCATCAACCTTTGGAGGAATCCAAGGTTCGCGGTTCTATGATCTCTTTGTGAGTTCGTGGTTCTTTTATTTTAGTCTTCATCTTCCTCTTCCCTCTTCCCCTATACTGTCAGCAATCCCCTCCCTATCTCCCATCAACCACCAACTTTCCCCTCCCCTTGCTCCAAGCTCTGACCAAGCCAAATTCTCCAACCCCCACCGCTAGCCACCCCTTGCTCTTTTTCCTTAATGTTGATTTCAATCCCCATTAAGATTTTCCTCCTTCAATCCACTTAATTTTGGGAAGAGATTTCATCCTTTTGAAATTCAAAATTTGAATTTCAAAAACCTTCCTAAATTGACTATGCCAAATTAGGAAAGTTTTCAAATTTTGAATCTAATTTAATATTAAATTAGATTGGATTTCTTCACATTTTTCCTAAAGTGAGTTGATGCATTAAGGAGCATTAATTTCCCTCTCCAAACCCCTCTTCCTCTATGCATGACACCGGCCCCCCTATTGATCCCCTTTCTTTTTTCTTCTCTCCTCACATTAACACTAACTAATTTTGGATTTGGCATTCAAATTCAAATTTCCCTCCCATGTTTGAATTTTGAATTTCAAAATTCAAATCCCCTCATTAACTCTTTCCTAAAATACCTCACCACAAATAGGAAAGTGATTTAATTGCTATTCAATCAATTTTTAAATTCAAAACTCTTTCCCTATTATGCAAATTCAATTAGGAAACTCTCCAAATAAATCAAAAATCTGAATTAATTTCAGATTTGATTCGAGAGTTAATCCTATGGGGCCCACAATTAATTAGTAAATCCTTAATTCCCCCCCCCCCCTTGTTTGGTCGGCCCCTCTCTCCTCCCTTTCTCTCTCCAATTGTCATATAAGCATCAATTAATTCCTCCGTTAATTCTCCCATAGCTGCCGCCCCTTCCTCCTAACCCAAATTTGGGTTAATTTGAATTCAAATTAATCCTCCTCTCTCCATTAAGCATGAGACGGGACCCCGGACTCGTCTACGATCAAGAGGGTCTCATCAACATTCAACAATCTTCGTTTGCCAACCTAGATTTAGAGCTCGACAATTCTGTGGAAGGATACGTGGATAGAGTTATCTTCCAACTAGCCACCGCCATTGGCGAATGCTTCTCCGACAACCAGTGGTTAATTGTTCGCCACCCACCGAATCCTCTGAATCCGGGTAACTCTCTGTTAGCCATTACTCTCGGTGCCTTCTGTTTATTAGTGGCATCAGTTTTATTGTCTAAAATCTTTTTTTCGTTAAGTCCACTCCAAGTGAGCGAATGTGAGGAAAACTCCTAGGCGAATTTTCTAATTGTTAGGAGGTGGATTCATTGTTATTGCCATAAGTGTTGCTACCATTTGAATTATCTTAATATTTTGTATTTTAATTGTAATTATTTGCCTCTCGAAATCAAATACTAACGATTCCTAGAATTCTATCTTTTTGTAAAGCAATGTTAGATAGTTTGCATAACTTAACAACTTATATTAATTTCTTGCAATTCTTGAAAACATGTATGTTTCACATCAACACTACTCAAATGCAAATGAATATCTAGCGGCTTTCCCCTACCAAGTTATGTATCTTCATACTTTAGTTTTATCTCTTAATGAATGAATAATTAGCCCCTTTCCCCGTTATGATGATGATTAAAAAACTACAAAGAAATTATGAGGAAGGAAAAACTCTACCAATCAAAAATAGTTTTGCACTTAAAGCATACCAATAATAACTTGGAAAGTAAAGCATTAAATAAATCATGGTAGCAAAAATAAATTATGAAAATTTTGTTCATAATCAAATATATTAAAAAATGTGGAGGCATTAGTGCACCCTAAACCTAGTCTTAGCTTAAAGATCATGTTTTGAATTTATTACCCTATGTTTGATATTTAGTTTTAATGAATAATATGATACATGCTAGGTAATGTATATAATAAAAGCTTAATGTTATGTACATGAAATATAATGTTTCTTAAAAACTTTGTTGATGGTAGAATGAAATATTTTGAGGTACTTCTATGCAATTAAATTAGGTTAACTAATTAGATCTCTGAGTCAAGCATTATGTGGTAATGTTTAGGTTCAGATCATTCATGTTCTAGTGGGCAAAGTTCCAGAATAGGTATTGGTGATAAATTCAGTCAGCTGAAATGCACTGCCTTTGTTACTTCTTATGCTCGAGTAAGGCGTGACAAAAAGTTATATCAAAAATCAAAATGGTTAAATTCTCAGTAAATATGGAAGCTTTATTGCTGTAATTAAAGCAAAAAATAAATAAATATGATATGATGACTATCGAGCATAGAAATGTGTATCATTCTGCCATTCTTAAGTAAGCAATGAGATAACCCCTACATCGCTTATTTTATAAGATATTACATGAGTATAAGAACATGCATTTTATAACATAATAATACGTTGCAAAAAATATATAATGGGTGCATCAAAATAAATAAATTGCCAGTCAGCACAAACTAATATGACGACTACGGTACATGAGTCTGTTGCACTAGTTGAAGGCTGTAGGGCTGAAAATGTATAAGTTGTATTAGATACTATAGCCAAAACATCTGCGAATGAAAATGATGATGCAAATAATGGAAATGTTATAATATTTTATTGCGACTACAATAACTACAATATCTATAACACCAACAACTAGTGTAGAGATTAATAACTATTTAAAGTTATTTCAGAGCTTAAAGCTGCCTATGTTTAAGAGAGGAGTAGATTCCAACAATTGTGGATTAAATTGTCAAGATTAAAAAGATTTTGAATGACAAAAAGTGTCCAAGTGATAAGCCAGTATCTTTGGCAATCTTCATAATGGAAGATGAGATAAAGCATTGGTGAAGAAAACAATATTTGGAGAAGTTTAATGATAAAGCTAAGAAGCTGATCATTTAAGATGAGTTCGCGCAAATTTTCAAAATTTGGCTTTGTTCCTCTATTAGCAAGATAGACGATGCAAGATTGTTTTGTTAATCTGACCAAATGATCAAAGATAGTGATTTAGTATAAGGTAGAGTTTACATCATTATCAAATATGCTCCCCAACAAATTATTACTGCCAATGAGAAATGCTAAAAAAATTTTAGAGGGTTGAAGGATTAGTTAAAGTAGCCTTTGGCTCCATTTTGTATCAAGGATTTTACTGAGTTAGTAGAGACTGTAAGACTATTAAAATATGACATGGCTTTAGTACAGCAGAAATGGGAATGACATAACAAGAAGAGTCTAATTAACAATAAATGAGGTAGTTAGTTCAAGAAACAGCAAAGTTAGTTTATGGGCAATAGCAATAATAGGAAAGTCAGTGGTTGACTACAATTTGTGTTACATATAGTAACTAATATTCAGGGAAATGCTTGTCTAATTCTAGAAGATGCTATCAATATGAGCAAAGGTATAAAAAGAGTAATTGTCATACTTGTCAATGGCACATGGCACATCATAAAGCAAAGTTTCTCGTAGAACCATAGCACATAACACACGATACAACATGCGGTATTTTAAACATGCCGCACAATATTAAAATATCATAAATAAAAGTATATATTAATATGTAATATTATTAAAAAGAAGGATAATTCATCATAATAATAAAA
The DNA here is from genome assembly GCA_016618105.1 of Dendrobium huoshanense. NCBI lineage: Eukaryota > Viridiplantae > Streptophyta > Magnoliopsida > Asparagales > Orchidaceae > Dendrobium > Dendrobium huoshanense. The sequence continues at coordinate 5,357,194 of CM028355.1, forward strand.
ACATCCAAAATTATATTTAAATTCAAGTAGTCAACACCTCAATCATTCAAAATTCAAAATATTATAATCATTTTTTCAAGTCTATTTGTTTCCACAAAAATTAAACAAGTCTTCTTAGTAGACATGATCAACATCAACAAATGTAAAAAAAGCCTCATTTTTTTCATCAAGGTCATCTTTTAATTCGCAATCCTCTTCATTTGTTGCAAAAAATACACATCACACAATTATTACCACCTTCATTTACCAATATTACATTTTTTTCATGTAGTACACTATTTTGTGATTTAAACTATATTCGACATTCTTTAAATACCTATAAGCAAGAATGTATTCAAACATTTTTACATTCCTTTTAAATTTTTGAATGAAATGGTGAACAACAAATAACACAAATGAGGCATCAACTGATTCGGTGAAATGTAAAAGATATTTCATAAATAACTTATGCCCTCTTTTTTAGAAATGAAAGCACATTTATATGTAATAGTGAACTATTAAGTTATTAAATAAATGATAAGATTAATAAATATAAACATAAATATTAATTTAAAATTTAAAATTTAAAAAAATATAATGTGCCACGTGGGTTTTGTGCCATGCACTATTGCTCCTATATGGCGCAAATAACACGCATCATTTTGAACATATGCGTTGCAACATGCAATGCAAATGACGCCAAGGGTGCGTCACACCACATTGCGCCACATGTCATGGCACATGCTATTTTGTGCCATTGGCATGTACGGTAATTTCCCAAGGAATATTCAAGGTCATAGAGGGCAAAAATGAGTCCAAGGGACAAAGCAACCTAGAGGTAGAAAACCTACTTTGAACAAACCAATATTAAAGGATAAGGGAGAATTATATAGAGGCAATGAGCAGTCAGTGCAATCACTGATGTTTGCCTTAACTTCTCAGGAAGTTAAGGAGTTTTTGGAGCTTGTGACAAGTATAATTAGTATTTCAAATAATAGTATCAGGGTACTTTCTTATATGGAAGCTTCATTATCTTTCTTATCTAAGCTATTCTTTGGTAAGTTGCATATGCAACCAGTTTATTTTATTCTTGGTTTTGTATTATATTAGTTGCTAGTGATAACATGTTTACGCTTTATTCTCTGTTCATATCATGATAGCTGGTAGAACATTCTTGCCTGATTTGATTTTTACTACCTTTTACTGAGTATGATATAACTTTGAGTATGAATTGGCTAGTAAAATATTTAATATTGGAAAAAAAAAGTTAGATTTGACCTACCCAAGTCATTTTACTTTCAATGTGAGAAACAGATAATGTTATTTATTATTAACTTTATCAAGATAAATAAATTAATGAAATTTGGTGAATTGATATTATTGACTAAATTAGAAGCTACTAGGGATGTTAGTGATATAAATACTATTGCTCTAGTGAATAAGTATAATGTTTTCCCAAAGGAACTTTATGGTTTGCTACCAAAAAAAGTGGAGTTTACAATAGATGATCAGGAAGAGCAAGAACTAAATAGTTAATTACTGGAATTGACTGATAAAGGTTTTATTAGACCTAATACATCTTCTTAAGTGTCGTTATTTATTGTTAAAAATAAGGAGAATACTATAAGATTATGTATAGATTAGAAAGAACTAAATAAAATAAATTTTAAGAACAAATATAATCTCCGAAGGATTGATAATTTATTTAATCAATTAGAGAAGCTTTGATATTTTCTAGAATTGTTGTAAGATTTGGTTATCATCTAGTAAGAGTATGCACTAACCAATGTGAATTTCTGGTTATGGCATTTGCATTAACCAATGATAGTATTTATGGATATGATGAATTAAATCTTTAAGCCTTATCTTAATCATTTTGTAATATTATTTATTGATGATGTATTAGTTTATTCCAAAAATGATAATGACCATGCGAATCATTTCAAGATTATTTTGAATTTGCTAAGAGAACATAAATTGTATGCAAAATTTTGTAAGTGTGAGGCTAAAGAGAGTTGCTTTCTTAGGACATATCTTTAGTGATGACTATATAGCAATAGACCCTAAGAAGGTAAAAGAGATGATTGAATGGCTAAGATCGACCATTGTAATAGAGATTCAAAGTTTTTTGGGATTAGTTGGCTGCAATATGAGATTTGTAAAGGGATTTCTGCGATGGCAATGCCTCCATCTAAGCTGACTAGAAAAGAAGATAAATTTGATTGGATTAATAAGTGCGAGCAGAATTTTTAAGAACTTAAGAGGTGAATGACATCTACCCAATGATAATTCCATTAAAAACTAAGGAATATCATATCTATAGTGGTGCATCTTTGAAGGGTCTAGAATGTTTTTAACTCAAAATAGAAATTTAATTACATATGTTTTCAAATAATTGACATCACATAAAATGAATCATCCAACACATGATTTGGAATTAGTTACAATAATATTTGCTCACAAAATTTGTAAACATCATGTCTATAGAGCATGTTGTGGACTATTTGATGTAGGCAAGCTTTGGGCTGCTTGTTGCCTCTTGGGTTGGGCCTTGGCTGCTCTCGGGTTGGACTTTAGCTGCTTTGGTTTTGAGCTAAAGTCTTGGGACTTCTTGGTTCTAGCTCATAAATGTTTGAGCTGATGTTTTAGCTCATTAATTGGAAGAGTAATTGCACTTGATAGCTCATTAATAGAGTGGTTTATTGCCTCTTTCCTTTCCCTATGTCCCCTTGATTTCCTCCCTTTGGTACCTCTTTCCCTTCTTATGTCTCCTTGGTTTTCTCTTTTGCTATTCCCGTGAACTAGCTGCTGGTTGCTTGTGTGGGCTTTTGGGTTTCTCCCCCTGGCTGCTTTCCCGTGACTTCTCCAGCCCAGTTTTTTGTGCTGCCTCTTTGGGTTCCTCCCTGGCTGTGTTCCCGTGGCTTCTCTACCCATTTCTTATGCTGATTTTTGGGAATTGTTTTGTGATATATGTTTCCCTTCCTCTTCTCCTTCCTAATGGGATTAAATAAAAGGTTTATGTGGCTGTTTGGCTGCCCTCTTAAGTCCTATAAATATGTGATGAATAGTGAATAAAAAAAGGAGAGACTTATGGCTGATTTTTGGAACTAAAACCTGAGGGTTTTTCTTCCTTTTTGGAAAAGCTTCTAAGCTTGTTCCACTTCTTCCTCTCCTTATTGGGATAGCTTGCGAGCTATGTATTCCCTTCTCCTTCTTCTAGGATAACTTGTGAGTTATGCCTTCTTCGTCTCGGCTTCTAATCTCCTTCCTCTCTCCACAAGTTCGACACCACTTGTATCCTTCTTCTCGACGATTCGCAAAGCTCCTTTAGGTGTCTTTATTTTGTCGTTTGCAAGAGTCGTTTTTCTTTTATAAAAGTTGTAATTTGTCTATTTTGGGGTATTTTATGTAAGTTTATTTTTATCATAGGAAGTGTCTCTCTTGCTTGCAAAAAATTAGAGTTTTTCTAATTTTTTACTTGCATCACTATTCATAGATTATAAGAGTTTAAAGTACATTTCACTCAGAAAGTGTTGAATTTGTTAAAAAGAATTGTTAGAATTTATCAAAAATTATGATCTTGATATACAATATCATATTAGAAATGCGAACGTGGTAAATAACGTATTGAGTAAAAAAATCTAGTGAGTAGGCAAGCTAAATGCTAACTCAAAATCACAACTACTTAGGAACATGGAGATGTTACATTTAGAAATAGAGCATAAAATGATCAAGGAACAAGCAATATACATCAAATTATTGTATACCCTATTCTAGATGAAAGAATTAGGGATACACAAAAGCCCATAATTAATATCAAATGCTAATTGATAAAGTAAAAGTAGCTAGAAAAAGGATCTAAATATAGATAAACATGTTGTGATCATAAGTAATTTGCATCCCAAGATTCCAAGAGAATCATATTTAATTTGGCATGTTCTACATACAGTTCATCGCTCAAGTTATTTGATTCGTCCAAAAAGCATTAAAATGTATAAAGATTTAAAAAAACATTATTTTGATGGCATGGAATAAACAAGAAAGCATCTCCTTAAAGTAATCATATGGTACCATCTCAAATAGCTCATAGTAATAAGCAAGCATTTTTATTTGGGATCCCTTAACTTGATTAGTCCCCTCGTAGCTAACTTCAAGTTTAATCCATACCATATGAGTAATGTTTGATATTAAATATGTGGTAAAACTTACTATAAACTACCCTACAGTGAATATGACTTAGAGCCTTGGCATGTACATGTGTCATGTGCTTTTCTGCAGCATTAGCTCATACGCATTGCCTTTCCATCAACCATCCTCATCGGGATCTTATGCCCATTAACTGGCACTTCCATAATTCAACTTTAATGTCACAAATATCAACGAATGAATGATTCTTTCAATAAATATAATGAAAACACTTCTAAGTGGTGGGTAGTTTGCCAAAAGGCACTTACAAAAGTACCATTCATATGAATGATGTGTTGTGGATTCTCTTTATGATCTCAAGCCTATAAGAGAATTAGGATTTGATACCACTTATTGGTCTCAATGCACACTTAAAAATAAAGTGGGGAGGTGAATTTGATGCTTTCAAAAACTTTTGTGGAGTTAAAAAATGTATATCTAAAAGCATAACAAACAAAAAATGTAATACATAAAATATCAACACTACATAAGTGAATCATAGATGTTATAAAAAGTTATTGCAGTGAGTATAATGTTGCTAATAAAGATCACACCTATATAGGTAAGAACTACATTTGTTAGTACAATATGAGTGATTGCAGTAATATAAATACAGAAATTAAAATATCAACACACAGTTCAAGGTGTGGACAGCAATTATAGTGAGATAGCTAGGGAAATAAAATAAATGTTAGCAAATTATCACACCAAGATGCATGGTGTGGGATAATGTTAGTGTTTGTGAGTTGAATAAGGCAGGTAAGAAATATAAACCACACAAGAATGCACACAAGGATTTATGCTAGTTCGATTCTCCAAAAGTCTACATTCATAACCAAAACTCCCCGTTACAAATTACACTAACCATCTCCACCAACCGTGAAGGCAAACAAGCTATGCAAGCACACATCCCTAGAAGGCCAGGAGAAAAACAACCCTCTTTCCTGACCTTAATACCAACCTTAAAAGTGATCATTTTCACAAACATAGGATCAACACTTAAGGTTTTCTTTGCAAGGGCACAGAAACAAGCAAGATTATAAGAACCCAAAGATAAAAACACCTATTTGTTTGAATATATATTGCTAAAACCAACTAAGTTTCTCAACTTACTGGAGGCTAGTATAACATTTTTTAACTATAAATAAACAAGGAATTCCTTCGGAATTTATTCAGAGAAGCTTGTTTAAAACAGCATTCTCACCTCCACCATGATCCCCTTCCACCTCCGATGCGCATAACAGAAAAACAAAACCTACAACAGCTAGCACGTTTTTCATGGGACCACATTTCTACCCCGCTAAAGCCCTTAGGTCATCTCCAACCGAACGCCAAACGAGCGTATGGCGTCGTTCGGTGCTCCAACCGAATGCCAAATTTTCCGCCATCTACTTGCAGGTGAACAGTGCGACGCCAATATTGGCGTCGCACTGTTCACCCACGCCATTTTCGGCTCTCAACCGGAAAAACGCGTGAAAGGAGAACTATCGTTACCTTCCCAAAAACACCTAAAATGGCGTTCGATTGGAGTAGCCGCACTGCATTTTGGAGTTTTGCGTTATTTTGCCGTGAAAAATAGAGTTCTCGGTTGGAGATGCCCTTATCCATCACTCACTTACATAACATAACTGGCAAGAACTGCACGAGTTTAAAATGTTAGGAGTTAAAACAAAAATATTTAGCACAACATAAACTTAAGGCTACAATCAAAGCTACTCATTTCAACTACATTAAGTAAACAGATTTTCAAAACTGCAGTAATCTATCATCTACAAATCCAAAGAAAAAAGAAAAAAAAATGCTAACAATTGAGAATCAACCCTATTAAAAATTTCCCTAACAGTCTCTATATATGGAGAATAACTACTTTAAATCAGCACTCAATCTCATCAAATAACTAGGGTTCCATGACATCGTAGTTCCAAAATATGCGGTGCTGATACAAGAATGTGCAGGGAGATCTCTTAAACGAATCTAGCAGCTAAGGGACGGAAAACGAAGCGAGGTTTACAATTTGACAAAAAAAAAAGAATCTTGCAAACAGAGAACACATCGATGAATGGAATGATAGGTAGATTTTACAGAGGAGTGGCGGAGTAGTAAACGGCATGCGGGCCGAATGTGAGAATCACGCAATTTACGAAGTGGAACATCGTCATCCTGCTCCTACTCCGGCGCCGCAGCTGCTCACCGTCGCAGAAAAAGAAAGATATTGGGGATATCGACGTATGCCGAAGAACTCCGAGCGCTTGCGAAGGCAGCACTGGATGCGCGAATCATGCTTTCATTGCGGCGTGATTTCGAGATAGAGGTAAAAAATATATTATTTACTATAGAAATTTATTGAAAAAAAATTTGGAATTGTTTTTTTATTGTTTTTTAAAATAATTTTTTAATTAAAAATTTAAAAATTAAAAATTTTTATTAAAAAATTGTTTTAAGAAGCTATAAGTAATTAGTTTAAAACGAAGCCTAAGGTTTTGCTTGGAATAGCTTTATTCCTTATTTCTAAAACATCTTTTTAGTACAAAATTTTTTTCAACTTCATTTTTTTGTACTAGAAAGCTATTTTAGAAAACAACAAAAAAGTTGTACTTCATTTGAAAATTTTTGCACTAGAAAATTGCTTTAAGAAGCAGTAAGAAAGTTGTCCCAAACGAATTCAAATTTAACTGCTTTTTAAAGTAATTTTTTAATATAAAAATTTTAATTTTTGTATTAAAAAGAATCAGTATTGATTAGATGTTATATTTGACTTAAGCTTCATTTGGGATAGTTCTTTTGTTTAAAAATTTTATTTTAAAAAGGAAGTAAAATGATTATCCCAAATGAAGCTTTAATATGTCTCGTCATGGACATAAGAAAAAGTTAATTTTATTTATCCTATAATAACATTAAAAAATATCTACAATGTTTATTTTTTAAAAGAATTATTCCAAAAATTATATTCAAATAAAAATATCATCACTTTATAATGCATACTAATTTAATTTGTGTCACATAACTCAACTTGGTATTTTGGTTGAGAGTAATCTAAGGGTTTTGGATTTGAGTCTTGCATATGTGATGTGTGTGTGAGTTTTCCTTAATTGGCCTAAATTTCCGAAAAAAAAAAAAGTGTCTATGTTGATAGTGATCTAAACACTATTCGGAGAGAATTAGATCGAATGGTATTTGAACTTTGTTCATACCTACTAGAATACTATCAAAACATGATTTGAATAGTGTTCAAGTAGAACTAAAAAGGCCTTTTAGAAAGCAATTATAATGTTCTTATGATAAGAAGAAGAGTTAAGTGGTCATAAGTAATTATATTGTTGATTCCAACCTTTTCTAAAGGCCTTTTAGGAGCATCTCCTAATAATGACACAATTGTTTAAATGTTATGCTCTACGAAGTACAAAATTTAGGCAAGTTTAAAATTTGAATTTTAGCCTAATAGTATTGTAAGAAAGATTTCATAATATACAATTATTAATAAATATGGTCTAAATTAGATTGTTGATCATTCAATTGAATTAGGATCAAATATTGATTAGTGATCATATTGTACAATTTAAATCATCCAATACAATTTAATAGAACTTGTGATGGACGAATCTTGATTCATCAATTAGTTTAATTTCATTGTTTTTTTTTTTTTTTTGGGAAAAAAAATTTAAAAAAATAAGCCATTTCACCCTACTCCCTCTCTTGGTTATGCCTAGTCACTTATATTTGGTATCGAAGCAGGATTTTGGTGTAACATGGTTTGGGAATCGAAACACAACAGAAGATTATTCTCTTACCCGTCTGTTACTGTTTGATAATATTCCTTTTAACTTTGAAAATTTTAAAAAATTTATTTGTATACAATCCATATATTTTCATATGTGGTATTTAATTCAAATTTGATATTCTTCGCTGCATAAGACAATGAATGGTATAAAAATTGAAATCCAATTTATTGAATAGAGCATAGAAGATAGGGAACTTGCACAGTTGAATGCTAAATATTTAAATCATTTCTTTTGTGCACTTAAGTCAAAGGATTATATGATAATGTCCACTTGCACCATTAGAAATGATATTTGGGATAGATTATGTATTTCTTATGAGGGAACTAACAAAATCAAGCAATCATGGTTATATATTTTACATCATTATTATGATTTTTTTTTTGGCATAGAATCTGGTGAATCTATAACTAACATGTATATACGCTTTACAAAAAATATTACTTCTCTGCATACTTTGGATAAACAAATTAGCAATGCTGAAAATGTTAACATGATTCTTAGATACTTGCCTGAATCTTGAGATGTCAAGATGGCAGTGCTCTTAGAATCAAAGGATTTGAATGCTTATTCTATAGATAATATGTTTGGTTACTTAATTATATATAGAGTCTAAATTAGTCTACCAAGTAGAATGGTATAGTGGAGAGGAAAAAAAAGGATTTTAGTTGAGGCCGCTGAAGCTATGTTAAATAAGTATAAAATATCCATATACTTCTAGGATTGGCAGTAAGCACTGCAATCTATATTTTGAATAGGGAAAATATCAAATCCAGATTGAATAAAACCACCAATGAACTTCTGAAGGGTAGAACGTCGAACATTTTCCACTTATATGTTTTTGGAAATAAATGTTATGTTGAATAAAGGAAAACCTAATTGGGATAGTTCGATGTAAAGTCTGATGAGGCTATAATTTTGGGATATTGATAAGAAAAAAATGTATAATCCAATTTTTACTTATGTTAAAAAAAATACTATCTAAATCTATCCTTTTTTTGCATGAAAGAAGCAAAATACTCCATAATTAAAGGAGCACATCAACACCACAACTAGAATGACACAATATTATATTGATCATCAGTGCCACACTGATCACTAGTTTTGAAGTGTTATAAAGCAATGTTATAGTGGTAAAGGGCTGGATCCAAATAAAGAGCCACTACGGGAAAACACGGTATTAACAAATGAATTCATTAATGGGTGAACATTTTTATTCAGATAGCAAAGCAACTACTCAACTTCATATCAAGTGAAATGTTTCGATGTTCATATTCTAAACATAAAAATCTAGTGTACCCAAGACCATATGATGTAATTATTGATCTATATCGTAGAGGATTCATGCCACGATATTGGTATTGGACTTCTCATGGTGAGTACGAGCCATATTTTGAATCTCAATGCGATCTATTTACAAGTAGTAATGTAACTGAGGATGAAAATATCCGACCAAATCTTGAGAAATTAGTTCATGATGCAATTGTAATACAATATGAACAATATACAAAAGAGTTACTGAATAAGGAGGCGCATAATTTTTATGATTTGTTGCATGCTGCCCAACAACCAGTATGGAAGGGGTGCACCACTCACTCAGAGTTATTTATTGCTGTGAAGATGTTAAGCATCAAGGTAGAATATAATGTTGCTCATGAATGTTTTAATTAATTTATTGTGTTGCTTAAGAAAATCAATCTGATAGATAATATAATTCCTACATATCTATATCGGACAAAGAAGTTAGTTTTCAAATTTGATTTGACATACACAAAAATAATTTATTGTGTTAATGGATGCATGTTATACTTTAAAGATGATTTGTCAGAGATTGCATGACATCATTGCAATGCACCAAGGTTTAAACAAAAATTTAAAAATAAAAAAAAGTTGAAGGATGTACATGCTAGTAGAATGTTTTACTTACCAATAATTCTTATACTATAATGGTTATATGCATCCATGAGATCTGTTGCACATATGAGATGGCATAATGATCATATTCCGCAAGAATGTGTTATTACACATCCATCAGAAGCAGAGGCTTGGAGAAACTTTGATCGTACACATCCCACATTCGCGGTAGAACCAAGAAATGTAAGATTAGGTCTATGTGCAGATAGTTTTACTCCATTCAGTTAGTCTGCTTCACCTTACTCATGTTGGCCCGTGATACTCACTACTTACAATCTTCCTCTAGAGTTGTGTATGACTACTCTTTATATATTTTTTACACTTATCATTCCAAGGCCACATAATCCAAAAGTAAAGATTGATGTATTCTTACAACCGTTAATTGATGATTTAAGTTTATTATAGAAAGAGTGAGTAAGTGCATATGATATCTCCACCAAATAGTACTTTATACTAAGGGCAGCATTACTTTGGACAATTGATGACATTCATGTGTATGGTATGCTTTGAGGTTGAAACACTTCAGGCAAGTTAGCTTGTTCATATTATATGAAACATATAAAACCATTCACTTTAAAGCATGGAAGGAAAAATACTTGGTTCGATTGCCATCAGATGTTTTTATATCCAAGTAATCCTTTTAGGCGAAATAAAGAAGCCTTTATTAAAAATAAAATGGTGATGTTTATGTGGGTCTCCGAAAGAATTCTGCTCATGTGATTCAAATGTAAAGGGTACAACCACACTGTCCCGTAGGACAAAATGGTCGTAAGCCTTTACACCCGACACAAGCAGGCCGATGGAAGAGCAGATGGAGTTATAAATACGATTAGCCATGGAGGATAGCGGCTTTCACCTACCAACCTCGATGAATAATAATATCTATAACCCAAAAGTTTACTAGATTTCCCCTATTCGATACATCAGCATCGAATAGGGTTTATTTGATTGTGGAGATCGGTTTCCTACGGGCGCAAGCCCCCGTAGTTAATTACATCTTAGACCTTGATCTAAGAAAACTCTCGATTAGGGATGTTAGATTATCTTCTCGAATGGGTTTAGTGCACGAGCAAATTCTAGGCTTTTTTAATCAAAGAGGAAGAAGATCCCAAATTGGTTCAATCGATCACGCATGGTTCAGTCAACATCCGGCCGATCCGAGGAAGAAAAAAAACTAGAGAAAAGAAAGAGGTCACGCATTCAAACATGCATGAGAGAAAGAGGAAGGTGGCATCATCTGTGTGATGCGGATAGGTAGGATTTATAGCATCCAAAAGACAAGGAGGCTTACCCACCAATAAGGCGTATAGAGGTACACTCGTACCCCTCACCTTTAGATCCTAAATCTATAAAAGATGTAGTGTTGTACACACAACACTAGCATCTACGACCTAGCTAATGCAGTCCTGGACTTATTCCTTGCCTCACAAAGAAAGCCAGCTAAAACATCCTAATCGTATAAAATCCATGTTGTCCGGTCTGTATGAAAGATGGGTGGATAGTTAGACACTGAAATTTGGGATCGACAACTAGAGAAGTTCCTAAGTGACCCCACACTTATGAGTGGTACTATGCTTCTAATACTAATGCAATTAAATTTTAATTTTAATTAGTTACTAATGCAATTTATGCTAGTTAAAGTCTCCAAATCAGGTATGTTTAAAATTTTAAAAAGGCTTATAAAATAATTTTTTAGAATAACTAAACTTCCCCAGGTCCAGCACTTCATCCTCATATGCCAGATTATCCGGACTCTACCCGCAGACGGGAAAGTTGTCTAAAAGAAGAGAGAATGCATCTATGCCACCCGGGACGACTCCGGCTATTCCCTATAATCGTTATATTTCTATGTGAGTTAATCTTAAATTTTTATTATTAATTACGAGTAGAAATAATTTATCCCTAAAAGAGCCTAACGGTCAAGCACAAGCACATGTCATAAAGAAACCTATGAAAAGCATGCCGATTCTACTGCGCAAACAAAGTAAAGAAAACACAACAGAAACAAAATCCCACGAAAAAGAGTGTCCATGGAAAGTGTCATACAATATTACATCCCAGAGTACAGAAAAGTAGTGGTGGCCGGGCTCCACCGACAATAACCCGGGAACGACGCAAATTTTAAAATGAGGCATTTTCATCTTCAATCTTCATCTTGATTCATCTATGGATCATCTTCTCTCCTTTTAGCTCCTCATAGTGGGTCCTCCAAAGGGATGCCCAAATAAAAAAGGAAACCCCCTTGTAGGAGTTTTATTTTCCCTTTGGACTCCTATTCATTTAAAATGCCATATTTTAATGATTTTCACAATAATTGCTATCAAATACATTATATTATAGAAAATAGAAAATCTAGACTCTCCTGTAGGGGTTATCCTAAGCAGTTTAAAATAAAAATTCATCCAAGCAGTTATATATATGAAAATGCTGAAAAATAAATCACGCTTGGCCGTGCTCTAATCATTGGGGGCTAAGCAGCTGAAGCAGGTACCTAAAGCAATTATAAATGACATTATTAATTTTAACCCCTTTGTAGCGCTGTGTAAGCACGACCACCTGCAAGTAGACAGCATTAGTATGAAAAAGCGTACCTAACATATGAGTATTCTAACGCTAACAACAATAGTGTAGAAAAGAAAAGAGCAGAAAAAGCATCACATAAAAGCTACAACAGGTAGCAAAAACAACCAGCACTCAAGTCACATGCAAAGCGTCACAGCACAGCACAGAAAAGAAAAGCAGAACAACAACCTAACCTAAAGCTAATAGTCGTGTCCTATCAAACTCATCTAAGTGTGTGTAAGTTGTATGGTTTTGATATGTCCTATATGAGATAGTTTAATTAAAATTATTTTTGCATTTTTTTTATTTGTTAAAGAGGCAAGGAGATTTTAATTAAAATTTAAATCTTAATATTTTTAAGATTAATTTTAGAGTTGTTTTAATTAACTACCACCTTTGTTTCACACCGAGGCCGTGAGGTTTATTTCACCCTCCTTGGGGCTAACTTAATAGCCTCGTAGGCTTGGGTTACCCAGTGATAATTAACTTTGTTGGATTATTTTGGTTTGTTATGAAAAGAAAAGAAAAAGATAGATTAGGAATTTTATTAAAAGGAGATTTGTTGATTGATTTTAAAGATTATTCTAGGATTTGATATTTAGAAGTATTTTCATCCTAATGATTTTTTTAGTTTATAATTTGACCTCCTAATTAAGTCTACTTTTTTTAAATTTTTGGTTGGTCAGGAGTTAATTATTAGATTAGTTGGAATTGGTTTAGATTTGCATTTTAGATTTTAAAGTTTAATGGTTATAGAATGTTAATAATAGTTTAATTAAGAATTGAGTGTTTTAACATATTTTAGGAAATATATTAAGATTGATTGGTTGATTATTAGTGAATTAAGAAAACAAAAATCACTAGGTTTTTGTTTTAATATTTCTATCATATATGGAACATGCAACCTAAGTCTATATTTTCTAAGACTCAGTCTTTAGTTTTTGTCCTTAGATGTCACTAGTGTTGTAGGATCAAAAGTGATGTTGTTTTCTAATTCCTAAGACTTCTATATGGATGTCACATAGTTTTAGGGATCTAGAAAAAAAAGGTAAAAGCAGTTCTAAATATAATTGAAATTTCTACAAGGCCCTAAGGGTGGGAGGCGTACAAACATCTAGGCCCCTAAAAGATTTTCAAAGTTTTTTTAAGAAAGCTTACAACACCGGGGGCTACGACCCGGTGGTTCCGCCCGTAGCGCCCCTACCGGAATGAATAGGGGCGACTGATGCTCGGATCCGATTGTCCTAGCTCCTTCTCCAAGTGCTCCCACGCTCCTTAAGCAAATAATTATATAAGGAAATAAAAATGTAATAAAAAGAACGTACATTTTTATTACTGGTTGAGCTACTTGTGTTTTGGGTTCTCCTCATTTTGTAAGTGTGTAGCATCAAAGCACAAAAAAAAAAACAACAAAAAATACTAAAAGCAAAGCAAAATGAAACTAGATGCATAAGAAAGAAAGAGAATGAAAATCAAATACGAAAAAGGGATGTAGGCATTGTTGTTATCGGGCACACTTCTTTGAAGTCAAGTGTACCCTAAAGCAACATTCAATGCCCTTTAATGTTCCCACAATCCAAATAAGGCACTTGATTCGTTTGAGACCTCTACCTACAACACACTCTAAACAAAACCCAAAACAACTAAGGGAAATAAATTCCTAACACTAAACTTAAAATAAGATTCATCTTTTATTTTATATGTATCCAAATTTCTCTTTATCTTTAGAAGTCAACACTAAAGGGAGAAAAACCAAATGAGCAAGGACTATCTTGCTCCAAAAAGACACTAAAAACTTTTCAACATAAAGCTCCTTAATGTTTCAAATCCCAAAAACTCATTCTTTTAGAAACTAATGTGAATCAATATATGATGAAAACCATCATGAAAAACAAGCAAAGTGTTCACCTATCATAATCACAAAAGACATTTTGACATATCGCATCAAGAGAACTATGGGTAAGCTTAGCCAGCATAGCCATATCTAATATAACAACATGGAAGGAAAATGATATGAAATCTTTGTACTAAACCTGCTCACAAAATATTTACTCAAGGAACCTCATATATAAGTCTAGGTGTTATGGGTTACTACTAACCAAATAACGTTTTTTTTTTAAATGGCATTCCATCGAACACTTAAGGTGTAATGCTTGCGAGATCACATAAAACAAACTATTATACACAAAGATTTATACACCTATTATACCACAATCTTATCAATGATCTACACAAAGGAACGCTTCATAATTGGACTAATAGAAGATGATAAATTCGGCAATGAATATTAGAGTAAAGAGCTTTTAAGGTAAAAGAAGACAACTAATAAACCTCTAGTTAACGTCAGAAATAATTAAAACAAAGCCACGCAACTTTAATCATCCACTCCATAAAAAAGAGATAAGAAAATAGTGATTAAAATGAAATATCCTATAAAATTTATTAGCAAATTCATTATAGCACATCACCCTAAAATATATATGACAGAGAATCCGATGGAGATCTCTTTCATATTTTTTTTATAGAGAAAATAAACAAATACTTTGATTAATTTATGTTCATATGCTAGAGTGCTGTCGAACTTTGCCTTTATAAAACCTTAATTTAATCACACCTTAATATTCAATTTCATTAAAAAAAAAATGTTAAATCAAACATACAGGTAATGATTTGTTTAAAAGAAATATAAGACATGCAAGCTTAAAATACCATGAGTCTTATGATATTAGAACAGAAACGATTCTCAATGTAAAATAATGCAAAATCCTGATATAGTCAAACGATCTAAAGATGATATTACAACTCATATTTAGTCCTTTACATCAGGATTTGTTTTTTTTTTGTACTCATGCAAAACTACTCGAAATGCATATGAGGGAGAATATGAACACATTTCTTCATGCGATAGTGACTCCAATGTACGGTGAACACCAATATAACTTCAGCAAACAGAAATTTTAGGCGAGGGAATCAATTCATGATTTTGTTAAAATGCCCGTCGAGATATTTAGCTTTAGTTTTAATTTCATACCTGCAATCAGGAATAGCAATGAGATTTCGGAAAGCTGGGAGACGTCAAGTGACGCGACAAGCTTGGCTGGGCCAGCGTCGGCTCTTGGCTTCAGCAAACAAAAAAGCAAGATTTCTAGAGGGTTAGGTCCGCTCTTGGCTTCAACGAACAGAGAGAGAAATCAGGGAGAGGGGGCTCTGATCTTCTCCTTGAGTCTGCCAACTATAATAGGCCGAGAGAAGGGTTTGGAGCTCCTGGAGCAAGAAGAACGAGAGAGGGAGCCAGTGTAGATGCTCAGCACTGAGTAAAAAAAATCATCCACTTCGTCTGAAGCCTTCACTCTTTGGTAAACGCACGCCGATGCCGAAAGGAGAAGCCCGCCCTTCGCCATCCATCCTCGTAGTGGCTTTAGCATGAGAATGGAGTCTACAACTGCCGAGGATCGAATACGAACCACTGTAATTAGACGTTGGCTCTCTGATTAAATTTCCTGATTTAGAGAAGAATTCAAACTACATAAAAAAGATATTTGGATTTTAATAATAAAAAAATGAACCAATTGAGGCTCAATTGAACCAGAACTGGATCTGATTTAAACTGATGTGGGCTAATTTGGGTTCAAGTTCATTTAAACTAACTGAATATTAAAACAACGGCTCGAATCAGATTAAACTCGGCACATCTAAAATATACTAATCAGAGCTAATTAAACCTGGTCGACTCTAATTTGACTCGATTCGAGTCGTCTCGAGTTCAAATTGGACTCGACGAGGTTCAATCGAATAAATCGAAGGTGGTCGAGAATATTCGAGCGAAAATCGAGGTTAACAAACGGACCCCCAACATATGCGAAGAATAATGGGTGAACCGTATATGTTGGCGTTGACCTCCCCATCTCTAGGAAGATGCAACTCTAAGGTCAAGTAACAAAATGAGATCAACAATATGAGACTTAAAGAAAGTGAATCACCCATATGCCCAACGAAAGTGGTAAAATGGGAGAAGGAAGTCTCATGTTCACATGAGAAGAATTGAAACAAGATCACAAAGAACTAAATGGAATTCAATGATCACCTAGAACAAAGGTTCGAAGGTGAAGGAAAAGACACTCAACGATCACCCGACCATAGGTCTGTCGGTAAAGAGGAAAAGGAACACCCTCGCTCAGCCATAAGTCTCGAAACAGCGAGGTTCCTACCCGATCGTAGGTCTGTCGGTAGAAAAACAGTCACCTGACAATAGGTCTGCCGGTGAAGAGAAAAAGCAACACCCTCGCTCGGCCGTATGCCCCAAAACAACGAGGTTCCTACCCGACCATAAGTCTGTCGGTAGAAAAATAGTCACCCAACCATAGGTTTGCCGGTGAAGAGGAAAAGCAACACCCTCGCTCGGCCATAGGCCCCGAAACAGCAAGGTTTCTACCCGACCATAGGTCTGTCGGTAAAAAAACAGTCACCCGACCATAGGTCTGCTGGTGAAAAAGAAAGGAAGCAGCCTCGCTCGGCCATAGGCCCCGAAACAGCAAGGTTTCTACCCGACCATAAGTCTGTCGGTAGAAAAATAGTCACCAGACCATAGGTCTGTCAGTGAAAAAGAAAGGCAGAAGCCTCGCTCGGCCATAGGCCCCGAAACAGCAAGGTTCCTACCCGACCATAGGTCTGTTAGTAGAGCAAAGGAAAAAAGAACAGTCACCTGACCATAGGTTTAGCGGTGAAGAGAAAAGGAAGCACCCTCGCTCGGCCATAGGCCCCGAAACAGCGAGGTTCCTACCCGACCATAGGTCTGTCAGTAAGATAAAACAAAAACTGAACAAACACCCGACCATAGGTCCGTCGATGAAGAGGAAAAGAGACAGCCTCGCTCGGCCATAGGCCTCGAAACAGCAAGGTTCCTACCCGATCATAGGTCTGTCGGTAAGACAAAGAAAAAACTCAACAAACCCCTAACAGGTAAAAAAGGAAATAGGGGGAATGAAGAGGCGGTGAAGTGTACCCCCAGTGACTCTGTCAGGTAACCAACCAAAAGCCCGATGTCCACCCGACCATAGGTCTGTCGATGGGACAAAACAGGAAGCTCAACATCTATCCGGCCATAGGTCTGGCGATAGGATGAAGAGGAAAGATCCACCCTTGCTCGGCCATAGACCCGACAGCAAAGTCTCTACCCGACCATATGTCTGTCGGTAGAATAAAGGTAAGCTCAATAATCACCCGACCATAGGTCTGTCGATGAAAGGAAGGAAAGAAAACACCTCTGCTCGGCCATAGGCCCCGAAGCATCGAAGTCTTTACCCGACCATAGGTCTGTCGGTAGAATAAAGAAGAAAAGAGGACAATCACCCAACGCACACGTGCGCGGTGATGTGAGAAAAATGAAGAGGTAAGTCATTCCTCACCTAAGAAATCTCAGTCTTATATCTTAGTTATCACATGGTAGATGACAAATCGTCGTGGCCATAAGTAATCAAAATGTAAGTAAAATCTCTTTAGGTAAAATGAAATCATATATAACATGAAGTAATCAATTGATGTATGTCTCTCTAAAAAAAAAGAAACATACAAACAACCGAGTAGAAAGAGTAATATCATATCAAAGGAGAGAGCGATAGAAGTGACAAGGGGACACACTTGCCACTAAGAACCACAATCATATTAAGGATCAATGATCACTAGAAGAAATCACAGTGGTAACACCCATGCTAACTGATGGGACCCTGTGAGAAGTACAAGCAACATCTATATATCCAGAAAGGCCACCCTTGTAGCTAAAGGTAAACTCTTAATGGAAAATTATATTGCTAAAGGAGGTAGGGGATTGACTTTCTATTAGAAGATCAAAGTCCACTAAAAAATGATGTTAACATCTAGAGTAAGATGTACCACATCATAGGTAAGGGAGAACAACATCTCATTATAAGTGAATAATCATAATATAATGAATGAATATATGGCTATCTCCTAAACAATTAACAAAATGCTTTAAGGAGATAAGCATAAGAGAATTTGGAGGGACTTTGGGCTCTTGGAGCTTAGAACCGGGTTCCACCTGTGACAAGGGCAACCGATTCTACTCAACTAAGAGCTTCCCTCTCTTTTAACATCATATTCCATTTATTTCATATTATATTCACAGTTATAGATTAAGTATATTCCACACTGTCAAAAATAACACACGATAGAGGGAATGTTTACCATATCATGAGTTACCCCTAGTATGAAATATCTTTTAATAACTGGAACATCAAGAGAGGAAGATATTGTTGGCTTTGATAATCCATGCCATATTCGTCACATGAATAAAACTGGGCAGAGAAAAAAATTATGTATAGGATCTACAGAGGAATAAGACATTGGCTTTGATAACCCAGACCACATTCAACTCGTATGAATGAACTGGGAAGTACGAATGTCACAAAAAATTTTGTAGAGAAATTCATATAACGGCAATGGGTCAACATCACTACATTTGACTATTATAGATCAAGGATGGACCCAATATCACATTACACATAGGTTTGAGTTAATGGTTTTGATATCTCATACCACACTTGAAAATGGCAAGTGAAATTGGGGAAAGTCAACCCTCGAAGGGGACTGAAAAGGAGATTTCATGCCACAACACCAGAGCGATTGGTGGGCATGAGTGCAAGTACAAACACCCCTATGACGTATTTACATATAACTATTAAGGATAATCTCATACTTTGTACGACTAACATCACGTGGTAGAGGACAAATCATCGTGGTCACGGACTGCCGAAAAGTAGAAGGGATCCTTTGGAGTTATATCTATACAGAGGGATATGTACAAGTGATAAGAGAAGAACCATCGTATCACAAATGATAGGAGAAGGAAACTTATATGGGGATAATGGATCAACATCACCACACCTAACTAACATAGGTGGGCATGGACCCAGTATCACCTATAGAAAGTGGGCTGGAATGAGGGATATTGGATCTACCACACCACACCTGATTAACCTAGGTGAGTATGGACCCAGTATAACATCTAGAAAATTGGTTTGAATTAGGGACATTGGATCAACATCACCACACCTGACAAACACATGTAGGCATGGACCCAGTATTACCTATAGAAAGTAGATTATAATTATGGATATTGGATCAACCTCACCACATCTGATTGACCTAGGTAGGTATAGACCCAGTATCACCTCTCAAAAGAGGGTTTAAATTATTGGTTTTGGTATCCCAGACCACGCTTAGCGTGACAAGAGAAACTGGGTAGAATAACCTTTCACAAAGGAGGAACAAAGCAAGGGCTTTATGTGCTAGCACTAACCTAATTGGCATGCACGAATATAAGGACAAGTATCCCTATGACATCTTAATGTATCCCTTTAAAGATAGCCTTATATTCTTCGAAGCAAACATCGTGTGGTAGAGGACAAATCATCATGGCCACACAGACTACCGAAAAGTAAGAAAGATCCCTTCAAGGAATACGAATATAGAGGGATATTTATAGGATATAGGAAGGCTTGCTAGTCTGTAGCAAACAACCAACACTAGTGGAAGAAGTGTCATAAGATTTTTGATGAGAATCCTTGACTCTAATTCCACACATCTGATGGGGAATAGGTTGCCTACTAGTAGTCTGATGTCAGAAATCTCCTTCCTCATCTGAACAACTATCAACAACGAATCCATCCTTACGTACCAAGTACCTACGAAAGGTAGGAAGGTGTCGGGGTCTGCTCGACGATCTCAGAGTGAGAGAGCCAAGCAAACATAGAAACCCAAAAGGAAGCAGAGAATTTGATAAGGTATGAAATAGCCTAAAAGGCCGAAAGAAAAGGGATCAAAGTTAAGGGAAACCCTAACCAAGAAGGGAACCTAATTAAGAAAAGGAACCTATCTAAGAATAGGATAAACCTAATCTAAAGAGCACTAAACCCGGAGTTCACACAAAAGAAGATAATTTAACATCTGAAGATGGAGAGAGAAACCTGTCCCACCGTGGTCGCCAGAAATCTGTGGGTCTCCGAAAGAATTATGCTCATGTGATTCGAATGTAAAGGGTATAACCACACTATCCCGTAGGATAAAATGGTCGTAGGCCTTTACACCCGACACAAGCAGGCCGATGGAAGAGCAGATGGAGTTATAGATACGATTAGCCATGGAGGATAACGGCTTTCACCTACCAACCTCGATGGATAATAATATCTATAACCCAAAAGTTCATGAGATTTCTCCTATTCGATACATCAGCATCGAATAGGGTTTATTTGATTGTAGGGATCGGTTTCCTAATAGCGCAAGCCCCCGTAGTTAATTACATCTTAGACCTTGATCTGAGAAAACTCTCGATTAGGGATGTTAGATTATCTTCTCGAATGGGTTTAGTGCAAGGGCAAATTCTAGGCTTTCCTAATCAAAGAGGAAGAAGGTCCCAAATTGGTTCAATCGATCACGCATGGTTCAGTCAACATCCGGCCGGTCCGAGGAAGGAAAAAAACTGGAGAAAAGAAAGAGGCCACGCATTCAAACATGCATGAGAGAAAGAGGGAGGTGGCGTCATTTGTGTGACGCGGATAGGTAGGATTTATAGCATCCAAAAGACAAGGAGGTTTACCCACCAATAAGGCGTATAGAGGTACACTCGTACCCCTCACCTTTAGACCATAAATCTATAAAAGATGTAGTGTTGTACACACAACACTAGCATCTACGACATAGTTAATGCAGTCCTGAACTTATTCCTTGCCTGACAAAGAAAGCCAGCTAAAACATCTTAATCGTATAAAATCTATGTTGATCGGTCTATATGAAAGATTGGTGGATAGTTAGACACTGAAATTTGGGATCGACAACTAGAGAAGTTTCTAAGTGATCTCACACTTATGAGTGGTACTATACTTCTAATACTAATGCAATTAAATTTTAATTTTAATTAGTTACTAATGCAATTTATGCTAGTTAAAGTATCTAAATCAGATATGTTTGAAATTTTAAAAAGGCTTATAAAATAATTTTTTAGAATGACTAAACTTCCCTAGGTCCCGCACTTCATCCTCATAGGCCAGATTATACGGACTCTACCCGTAGGCGGGGAAGTTGTCTAAAAGAAGAGAGAATACATGTATGCCACCCAGACGATTCCGGCTATTCCCTAGAATCGTTATATTTCTATGTGAGTTAATATTAAATTTTTATTATTAATTACGAGTAGAAAATTTTTTTCCCTAAAAGAGCCTAACGGTCAAGCACAAGCACATGCAAGAAAAAACCTATGAAAAGCATGCCGGTTCTACTGCGCAAACGAAGTAAAGAAAACACAACAGAAACAAAATCCAATGAAAAAGAGTGTCCATGGTAAGTGTCATACAATATTACATCTCAGAGTACAGAAAAGTAGTGGTGGCCGGGCTCCACCGATAACAACCCGGGAACGACACAAATCGTAAAATGAGGCATTTTCATCTTCAATTTTCATCTTGATTCGTCTATGGATCATCTTCACTCCTTTTAGCTCCTCGTAGTGGGTCCTCTAAAGGGATAACCAAATGAAAAAGGAAACCCCCTTGTAGGAGTTTTCTTTTCCCTTTGGACTCCTATTCATTTAAAATGCCCCATTTTAATGATTTTCACAATAATTACTATCAAATACATTACATTATAGAAAATAGAAAATCTAGACTCTCCTGTAGGGGTTATCCTAAGCAGTTTATAATAAAAATTCATCCAAGCAGTTATATATATGAAAATTCTGAAAAATAAATCATGTTTGGCCGTGCTCTAATCATTGGGGACTAAGCAGCTGAAGCAGGTATCTAAAGTAATTATAAATGTCATTATTTAATTTTAGCTCCCTTTTTAACGCTGTGTAAGCACGACCACCTGCAAGAAGAAAGCATTAGTATGAAAAAGCATGCCAAACCTATGGGTATTCTAACGCTCACAACAACAATGCAGAAAAGAAAAGAACAGAAAAAACGTCACAGAAAAGCGTCACAGAAAAGCTACAACAGGTAGCAAAAACAACAAGCACTCAAGTCACATGCAAAGCGTCACAGCACAGCACAGAAAAAAAAAGCAGAACAACAACCTAACCTAGAGCTAATAGTCGTGTCCTATCAAACTCATCTAAGTGTGTGTAAGTTGTGTGGTTTTGGTATGTCCTATATGGGATAGTTTAATTAAAATTATTTTTGCATTTTTTTTTATTTGTTAAAGAGGCAAGGAGATTTTAATTAAAATTCAAATCTTAATATTTTTAAGATTAATTTTAGAGATGTTTTAATTAACTACCACCTTTGTTTCACACCGAGGCCGTGAGGTTTATTTCACCCTCCTTGGGGCTAACTTAATAGCCTCGTAGGCATGGGTTACCCAGTGATAATTAACTTTGTTGGATTATTTTGTTTGTTATGAAAAGAAAAGAAAAAGGTAGATTAGGTATTTTATTAAAAGGAAATTTGTTGATTGATTTTAAAGATTATTCTAGGATTTGATATTTAGAAGTATTTTCATCATAATGATTTTTTTAGTTTATAATTTGACCTCCTAATTAAGTCTACTTTTTTTAAATTTTTGGTTGGTTAGGAGTTAATTATTAGATTAGTTGGAATTGGTTTAGATTTGTATTTTAGATTTTAAAGCTTAATGGTTATAGAATGTTAATAATAGTTTAATTAAGAATTGAGTGTTTTAACATATTTTAGGAATTAGATTAAAATTGATTGGTTGATTATTAGTGAATTAAGAAAACAAAAATCCAAATCTAGGAAAGCGTGTCACTAGGTTTTTGTTTTAATGTTTATATCCTATAGGAAACATGAAACCTAAGTCTATATTTTCTAAGACTCAGTCCTCAGTTTTTGTCCTTAGATGTCACTAGTGTTGTATGATCAAAACTGGTGTTGTTTTCTAATTCCTAAGACTTCTATACAGATGTCACATGGTTTTAGGGATCTAGAAAAAAAAGGTAAAAGCAGTCCTAAATATAATTGAAGTTTCTACAATGCCCTAAGGGTGGGAGGCGTACAAACATCTAGGCCCCTAAAAGATTTTCAAAGTATTTTTAAGAAAGCTTACAGCACCGGGGGCTACGACCCGGTGGTTCCGCCCATAGCGCCCCTTCCAGAATGAATAGGGGCGACTGATGCTCGGATCTGATTGTCCTATCTCCTTCTCCAAGTGCTCCCATGCTCCTTATTCATTACTTTTCAAAATTTACCTCGCAAAACACAAAAGAGATGTGTATTAGAGCAGTTATATAAGCAAATTATTATATAAGGAAATGAAAATGCAATAAAAAAGAATGTACCTTTTTGTTACTGGTTGAGCTACTTGTGTTTTGGGTTCTCCTCATTTTGTAAGTTTGTAGCATCAAAACACAAAAAAAACAACAAAGAACACTAAAAGCAAAGCAAAATGAAACTAGATGCATAAGAAAGAAAGAGAACGAAAATCAAATACGAAAAAGGGATGTAGGCATTGTTGTTATCGGGCACACTTCTTTGAAGTCAAGTGTACCCTAAAGCAACATTCAATGCCCTTTAATATTCCCACAATCCAAATAAGGCACTTGATACGTTTGAGACCTCTACCTACAACACACTCTAAACAAAGCCCAAAACAACTAAGGGAAATAAATTCCTAACACTAAACTTAAAATAAGATTCATCTTTTATTTTATATCTATCCAAATTTCTCTTTATCTTTAGAAGCCAACACTAAAGGGAGAAAATCCAAATGAGCAAGGACTATCTTGCTCTAAAAAGACACTAAAAACCTTTCAACATAAAGCTCCTTAATGTTTCAAATCCCAAAAACTCAATCTTTTAGAAACTAATGTGAATCAATAGAAAGATAATTCATATACTAATCATTAACTTGCTCTAAAAAGGCTACTAAGGGACTTTACTACACTAAGCAAGTCACAAAACCAAAAAGTCTCAAAATATTCTATGAAAATTTCTAAACAAAAATACTACGCAAGACCTTACCAAAAATCATTTACCAAAATTCCCCTTTTGACACAAAACTCTACCAAAACGATCAATAATCAAGTGTCTCTTCTTTCATTTGGAGTGGGGTAAAATTATAAAACTTTTCAACAAGAGAGTTTTATAAAACCCCTCATTGTAAAGCATTTATGAAACTCGACATCAAAACTTACAATACAAAATAAATCTAAAGCCAAATAATAAATCATCTCAACACAAACAAAATAAGACTTCTTCCAACAAAAAGCAAATTCACAAAACTCATTACAACTTTATGATACAAAACAAATCTAAGATTAATTATAAGTCCACTTGACATAAGAAAACCACATTCTTTTCCAACATAAGGCCACCCACAAGACTTTAAAACACATGGTAACAAATAAATTCTTGAATAATAAATTAAAAAAAGGCTCCATAAGGTTTATCACAAGAAGTTATCAACACCTTGCAAATCGTTATAATATGTTAACTTTACCAAAAAAAATATTTCAAGGAATACATATCTGCCACCAATCAAAGTACAAACGTTATCATAAACCTTCAATCTTATTTCAAAAACTACACATCAATTGATCTCATGTTTCATAAATACCTTCATTACCAATCATATCCTTCTCTGTTAGATATAATCATTTAACCTCATGTATATGTAGATAAGTCTCATGCCCTCTCATTATCAGTCAAAACAATTCATTTGTTCAATATATAAAATAAAATATCACCATGAGATTATACTAAGATGCATCAGATTCTCATAGTTCCACAAGTCGATCAATGACAAAAAGAAACTATCATTCATCTATGAATTCACATCAACTAATTTTTTTTTGTAAGATGAACATAATCATTTGGCTAAGCCTCATCTTGGAAACAAGTCAAAGGAAGAATGCGGAAAGAGCTGAGCCTATGCCATTAACCCCATGACAAATACCCAACAGTTTGCAAGGTTATTAGAAACATGGATGAAAACCATCATGAAAAACAAGCAAAGTGTTCACCTATCATAATCACAAAAGACATTTTGACATATCGCATCAAGAGAACTATGGGTAAGCTTAGCCAGCATAGCCATATCTAATATAACAACGTGGAAGGAAAATGATATGAAATCTTTGTACTAAACCTGCTCACAAAATATTTACTCAAGGAACCTCATATATAAGTCTAGGTGTTATGGGTTACTACTAACCAAATAACGTTTTTTTTTTAAATGGCATTCCATCGAACACTTAAGGTGTAATGCTTGCGAGATCACATAAAACAAACTATTGTAGACAAAGATTTATACACCTATTATACCACAATCTTATCAATGATCTACACAAAGGAACGCTTCATAATTGGACTAATAGAAGATGATAAATTCGGCAATGAATATTAGAGTAAAGAGCTTTTAAGGTAAAAGAAGACAACTAATAAACCTCTAGTTAAAGTCAGAAATAATTAAAACAAAGCCACACAACTTTAATCATCCACTCCATAAAAAAGAGATAAGAAAATAGTGATTAAAATGAAATATCCTATAAAATTTATTAGCAAATTCATTATAGCACATCACCCTAAAATATATATGACAGAGAATCCGATGGAGATCTCTTTCATATTTTTTTATAGAGAAAATAAACAAATACTTTGATTAATTTATGTTCATATGCTAGAGTGCTGTCAAACTTTGCCTTATAAAACCTTAATTCAATCACACCTTAATATTCAATTTCATTTTAAAAAAAATGTTAAATCAAACATATAGGTAATGATTTGTTTAAAAGAAATATAAGACATGCAACCTTAAACAATGTAAGATAATGCAAAATCCTGACATAGTCAAACGATCTAAAGATGATATTACAACTCATATTTAGTCCTTTACATCAGATTTGTTTTTTTTCTACTCATGCAAAACTACTCGAAATGCATATGAGGGAGCATATGAACACATTTCTTCATGCGATAGTGACTCCAATGTACGGTGAACACCAATATAACTTCAGCAAATAGAAATTTTAGGCAAGGGAATCAATTCATGATTTTGTTAAATGCCCGTCGAGATATTTAGCTTTAGTTTTAATTTCATACCTGCAATCAGGAATAACAATGGGATTTTGGAAAGCTGGGAGACGTCAAGTGACGCGACAAGCTTGGCTGGGCCGGCGTCGGCTCTTGGCTTCAACAAGCAAAGAGCAAGATTTTCAGAGAGTTAGGTCCGCTCTTGGCTTCAACGAACAGAGAGAGAAATCAAGGAGAGGGGGCTCTGATCTTCTCCTTGAGTCTGCCAACTAGAGAGAGAAATCAGGCTGAGACAAAGTACTTTTTTATTATTGCCATATTGGAGAACAAATTTGATTAAACATAATTTAGATGCAATGCATATAGAGAAAAATATTTTTGATAATATTTTCAATACAGTTATAGACATCAAAGATAAATATAAAGATAATATAAAAGCAAAGATAGACTTAAAAGAGATTTGTAGGAGGAAAGCATTAGAATTAAAGGATGGTGGAGGTGAAAAACTTCTTAAACCAAAAGCTCCATTTACATTAACTTTAGAGCAATGATGAACAATTTGTGAATGGGTGAAGACCCTATGAGTACCTGATGGATATTCTTCCAATCTAAGCATGTGTGTTGACATATGTTCATGGAGATTGTTCGGATTGAAAAGTCATGATTATTACATCTTCGTGCAATGTCTACTATCAACTGCTTTTAGTTATCTACAAGATCAAATTTTAAAGCCTTTGATAGAGCTAAGTGTCTTATTCAAAGATTTATGCTCCTCTAAACTAAACATAGAGAATTTGATTCTTATGTAGCAATAAATTCCTTTTATTCTGTATCAACTTAAAAAAAAAAAAATTTCCACCTGGATTTTTGACTCTATGGAGCATTAATTTACCATATGAGGCTATAGTTGGTGGACTTGTTCAGTATCGATGGATGTATCTTTTTGAGATATATTTAAATAAACTTAAGAAGATTGCTAAGAATAAAGTACGTCCCGAAGGCTCTATATGTGAAGCATATTTAATGTACGAGACAACTCAATGTTGCTCATTTTACTTTGATATAATGTCTCAATTTGGTGGAAGTATTGCACCTCAAACTGTTGGTAAATCCTTTAATATATTTGTATTCAATGGAAGTAGTGAACCCGTAGGTGTTAGCACCGTGTGAGTTTGTTTGTTCATATATTTATTATTTTGAACTTTGTTCTAAACTCAAAAGTTTGTAGGAGATCCATTGATGGTTTAAGTACATCAGAATAAGGTGAAGTACAAAAGATAGTGGAGAAAGAATTCACTACTTAGTTTAAAAAAATGATATATTTTAAATAATACATCTTAATTTATTAGCGTTGCATGCAATAAATATGCTTATAATATAATTTTGTTCATTTAAAGGTTCACATTAAAGACATCGATTCGCAGTATCAAGAGCTAATTGACCTAGTTTGGGGACCAAAGAGATTAGTTAAATATTATCAAATATTTTTGGTTAATGGCTATAAATTCCAAACAAAAGATTGGTGTGAAGGTAGGAAGATAGAAAATTCTAGTGTACGTGTAAGAGGGAACACACATACAAGGGATAATTTTGAGTACCATGGGGTATTACAAGAAATATTAGAGGTAGAATATCCTGATCACAGGAATATTATGTATCTCTTTAATTATGACTGGTTTGATCCAGAATACAAGAGTACATCCGATTTATGGTATAACAGAAGTAAAGTGGGGTAGGAGATATACAAAGTTTGACCGATTCATCATTGTTAGTCAGGCAAGCCAAGTCTATTATGCTGACTATCCAAGCAGATTACGAGGCAAATAAGATTGGCTTGTTGTTATAAAGAAAAAACCAAGGGGAGTAATTAAGAAAATCACTTCAATACCATCAGCATATTAAGAAGAGTTTATGTCAAATTTAAAAAATCTTTCTATCAATGTGGATGAACAAATTTGAATTAATGAGAGTGAGTTGTAGTTAGAGGAGGTAGATTTAATCATAGAGAAAAGTCAAGAGGAATTTGATAGTGCTGGAAATGTATCATCATATGAAAGTGAATCAATAAATGATTAGTTAACATAAGGTAAATTTTATTTTAATATTACTACACTATATTTATTTTATTGTTATTACACTGTATTTTATTTTATTGTTAATGTTACGTTATTTATATTATATTTTTATTATTACTCATGTTTTTAATATTTCTTATTTCATTTTTGTGCAAATGGCTTCAGGTAAAGAGTTTAGCAGAGGATTGATAAAAAATATCTTTAATAGGCGCACCAAGAACATCACTACAGCTGGACCATATAGGCCAATACATATTGAGGGGGGGGGGGGGGGGGGGGGGGGGGGGGGGGGGCACTTTGTCTCAGCCTGCCACACATTCTTAGCCTACCACTCAGCCTTTATCCCCTCCTGGAGCTAGTAGCCCGCAGTTCTACTCACCAGACCCCCGATTTTCTTCACTAGATCCCACACAGAGTACTCCTTTCTACCCACCCCCACCTTATGGTGCTCCTCCTACTTATCCATATCCATCATATGTTTCACCATACTATCCCCCACCACCCCCTCAGACTACTACGGGTGGACCTTCGACACCAGCTGCACCAGAGCAGGTGACAGATGGTCGAATTTTGATAGCACCTGATAGTGACACGTACGTATACACAACTTTGAGAGAGTCAGGCTGCAGCATGTGAGAATTCTTCTGGTGGCTCTATAGAGTATTATGAGTACCGCATCTGGTCGCAAGCCATAGGAGGAATGCAATATGGAAGGGTTTATGGTTTGGGTTCGCAAGCCCATGCATATGAGGGGATGACCTCTTCTGGATCCACCTTCACAGCTAGTTCATATGAGTCCTTATATAGTCAACAGATAACTGCCCTTCAAGCGGAGCTAGAATAAGTAAGAAAATCATAAGATGATTGGCAAGTTCAGCTGCAAGAACAGATACAGATACAGATGTAGGAGCAACACAATCAATTATTGGATGAAATGCATAAAATGATGGAGCAATTGAGTGGAAAAGATGCAGCTATAGTTGAGGCTGAGTCCACTGAGTCAGAGTAGTTGTTTAATTTTTTTAATGTCATATGAACTGCTGTTAATGAATAGTTTGTGATGTTTTAGAGCTTTGGTTGATGTTAATGAATAATTTGTAATGTTTACGTTTATGTTTATAAGTATTTGTTAAAGTTCTTGATATTTGTTCTATGTAGATATGTGTTTTGGAATGAATTATTCAATTATCTATACATGTTTGTAGGTGTGGAATAAATCTGATTGCAGCTTGGGAAGGCAATTTTTTTGTTTGTGCTACAAGTTTCCAGCGGAAAATACATCGGTACGATGTCAGAAATGACGATACAACGAATCATTCGATTTATTCTGACGTACTATATACGATGGTATTTTCGGTGGATAATGTGTCGGTTCCAATTCGTTCCTTTAGTTACGACGACCTTTGCGATGTTTAGTATGCTGGCAGTTCCGGCGCATTTATACGTCGAAAATTTCAGCGCCTTTATTGCCGGAATAATCTTATGTAAATCGACATAATTGGCTCGTATTTTTCGCCAGTAATACACCGAAAAGTTTACCAGTGTATGATTTACATCGGAACATTTTTTCCGACGCGCGCCAAACCGGCGCATGGAATTTTGCCAGAAATTTGACGGAAACGTCGTATTGCCGGCATATTTTTAGCGTTACTGGCAGATTTAGTTCACCGGTAATGACGGGTTTTCCTGTACTGAGCAAGACACTGAGGCACCAAGGAAGGAGCACTATAACATTAGACTAAGCACCACAACACCAAATTATCACAACACCATGGTGGGTGAGAGTTACTAATAGTTTAACATGTAATTGATGTAATGATTAATAAAATAACACATCGATTTAATAACTTGGAAATGCTACCCAAGTTAGCTTCATGGCACCAATTCATTTATTTATAAAAACTATAAAAAAATTTTGTTGAATTTGTAAAGGGGGTTGTTCATTTATTTTAGGGGGTTGTCCATTTGTTTATTTGAAATCAGCCTAAGTAATGTTTAGAGGAGTGGAGAGAGAGAAAACCAATAAATTCAATTCTAGTGGAAGGAGAGTTTATAATCGTATTATAAAGAACTTCTTGTTGAAATCTATCCTCAACTTATATTTTGTACCTTTTTTTTAGATAAATTGTGTTTTTCTTATTTTAATTTTCATGGCTAGCTAAAACATATCTCTAGGCCTATGATACATTAAAAAACCATGTTTGCTTAATATTATATCTAAATTTCATGAACCTTTAAATGTTATTTTAAAATCTTTCATGCTTTATTTAGTTTATGTATAGGCCTTGTATAAAATTAAAACTTAGTGTGATTTATAGCCTCGATGGAGGAGTAGTGGAACAATTAGAGGATTTAAAACTAGATTCTAATGCATATAGACATATGGTGGATGGAGTCTTGGAATCTTAATGAGATATAATCATTGTAGTTGAGGGACATCTTTGCTTGACACTCCAACGAACTCGATAGAAATGAGGAGTATATTTGCTTTGATTCACAACAACTTTAAGAGATATCTAGCTTTTGTTTTTATGAGTTTTTAAATGTCAAAGGTTAAGAATCTTTTAGATATGCGATTGTTATTTTAAGACTTAGTTGATAACTTTCGTTGGCACACCTTTAAATTTCTATAAATAAGATATATTTGATAATTCATGTAAGCAATACTAGAGTGAACTTATAGTAATTCTTATTCTCATAGGAGTGATACTCTACTCAATATTTTATTACTTGACATGATACATAAACTTATGTAGAATCAATATTTACACACAAAATAGCATGTTGAAGTGTGTAGTGATCAATTTTTTAGCATCCTTACGAGTGATATTGGTTAATTGTCATTTTATTCACTTTATATTATTAAAAGGATTGCTAACTTAATCTTATCATTATTATTTTTTATTCCATTATGTGTCGATACTTTAGTTTATTACTGTTATAATAATACATTGATGTATTGTCAATTATGTACCTATGTTGTGACTTACATTTTCATATTGTGTGTTTGTTTTTGCATGCATAGTAGAGACCAATTAGGAGAAGTCTTGTTTGATCCTAAGATGAAAATAACTCTTAAAAATTTTAAAAATATCTAAAAAATAGGAAAATGACTTAGGCATGGCTGAATCAGCGCAAGAAAAGAATAAACCTAGACTACTTAAAGAGTATATGAATCCCATGGTAGAAGGCATTCACCTAAGTATCAATAGGTCCAATATTCATGTTATTATTTTTGGGCTAAAGCCTGCTATCATTAAAATGGTATAAAGTAGACGAAATTATCTCCTCCTCTCAATTTAGGCTTTCTATTTATACTTAACGCAAAATAATTACCTAATTGTACTTGTGGTCCCACAACATTGTGGCGTTATTCAATAGTGCAATGCGCTTTAACTAAATCATCATGATTGTCCACATGTGTAACTACCTATTTTCTTGATTGTTGTGGCCTTGATTATTCATGGGAGAAGGCACTACAATAGCACTATATTGCTTGGTAATTTGGTGCTGCAGCATGTGAATATTGCTCCTACGGTGCCAAGCTCTTTATCTTTAGATCAAAAATTTTTCCCTTGGTAGCACCCTGAAGCATAGATGTTGTCACAGCTGTGTTAGTTTCTTTATTTATAGCCATAAAAATTCTCCTTGCAGCATTGTGGCACCAACATTTATATTTTTAGGATAAAAATTGTAACCCTATGGCACTGTGGTGCCAAAGTGTTGGCACTACAATATTCCATTATAGTTCTTCTTTACTTTGAATCCTTAGAAAAATTCCTACATTAAATAATCAACTAAAGTATTTTTTACATAGAAAATGCACACTTTAATTTTTTTTTTCTAACTCAAACTTATGTTCAAATATCCCTTTATATGTAACAAAATTTTCAAGAGTCTCATTTTAAATTCATTCTAAGCTATTATTTCTACTCGTTACTTGGTGGTGAAATTCACATCCGCTTGCAACATCATCATTATACAAATAACCCAGTGTCATCTAGAAAAAGTTACTTAACAATCATGATGGTGCATGCATCATAAGATGATGAAAGTATTACAAAGAGTTAGAGAAAGAAGGATGTTAAAATTAAGTTACTACACTAGAAGGAGATCCCATCAAGAATAAAATTTGCATCAACTTTACTATTAAAGGTAGACACTTTCTTATCAAAAAAACATTTTACTTTTACAAAATCACATCGAGGACTCTACTTGGGACTTATAAAAAATTATGGGAGTCAATTTTAAATAGTCAAATAAAATCATTACAACATACTTCTACTGCTTCACTATTCTGCCACATAACAAACCAGTGTATTGCTTACAATCCTATCGTTTCTCTCCTGCTGCTTAAATTAGCTGTAGGATTAGCTTAGCCATGTTATATATTGTAATGCAAGGTTTACTGTAGAAACACACAACATAGCATCTCTCTTTTTCCTCACTTATTATTCCTTCTCTGCTCTTCTATGTTCTTCTTGCTCTGTCTTATGTGCAAGTGATTGATCTTCACATGGTATCAGAGCGGTCCAGGTTTTGAACCTCATTCATTCACTCATATGGCTGGTAATGAAGTTTCTTCCACCTCATCTACATTGTCATCGACAGAAACGACAGATGTTCCCATTATGGGATAATAGAAGTTTTTAATGGCGAATGTCAAAATTGTCCTCAACATTCAGCTAAATGTTGATAATAATCCACTTTGGCGTTCATAGATCTTCAAGCTATTTGCAGCTAATGGATTTTATGACTATCTGGATAGTTCGATACCAAAATCTCAAAAATAGATTATATTATCTGATAACACACTTGTACTCAGCAGTGCTTACAATACTTGGATGTTGATTGACTATAATATGGCTTCAACACTTTTTTCTATAATCTCCTCGTCTCATTTTACCATATGTGCTTAACCTTGAAACCTGTAAAGGCATTTGGGTCTCCTTAAATCAACGCCTGCAATCCACGAACATATCCCATATACTTCAGCTTAAAAATGAATTGCATCAGCTGCAAATGCGAGATCGAACTATGATGCAATATCTCTCCAAAATCAAGCAAAAGGTCGATGCCATCCAAGCTACAAGATCCTTAATAGAACCTAAGGACATCATCTTGTATACGCTAAATGGATTGTCTACAGTGTAAAATGCCTTTAAAATAGCCATACATACTAAATTACAGCTTAATCAAATTGGAGGATTTGTATGCCTTACTCTGTAGTGAAGAAGTCAATATTGCTGCAGATCAAGGCATTGATCATACCTCTGTCAATCAAGTTGATTCTTTATTTTCTTTAGCGACATTCTGAGGATGCAGTCATGGAAGGTCTAATAACTCCAAAGGAGGCCACAATTACAATTCACCTGCTCGTGGAGGAGGATGACATTCATCCCCTCCCATTGAATGTCAAATTTGTTTCAAACCAGGACATTCAGATGTTGCTTGCTGGTATAGAAGAAACTTCTCTTACCAACCATCGCAACTGCAAGCCCTTTTGGCTCATGAAGATGCTTAAACCACATACTATTTTTTAAGACTCCAGTGCTTAAAACCATCTCACATTTGATGCATCACAATTATAGTCATCTCAACCATAGCATGGCAGCCGACACCAATTACCCATTGCACATTCGGATCAAGGAATCCTATCGATACCATCCAGTAAGCTTATTCGTCCTTAGATTCTTCATATACCACACTTAACTCACAACCTTATATTAGTAAATTGACTAACCCATTATAATTCTTGTAATATTATCTTTTACGCTCATGGTTTCCTTATTACGGACTCTAAAACCCATAGGGCTCTGCTTCAGAGATCATCCCAATACGGCCTCTACCCCATTAAGTCATCAGTTGTTTCATCATCTCCGCTTGTACACAAGTTTACTACAGCTCTCTTTTCTTTGTCAAATAACTCAATCTCTTGGCATCAACAGCTCAAGCACCCATCTACTTCCACTCACAAATTACTGGCCTCAGCCTTTTCTCATCCTCATTACATCATCTCATGCAACTCCTTCGCTCGTGAAAAGAGTCATAGGCTTTCCTTTTCGTAATCTGTGCATAAACCTACTAAATATTTAGAAATAGTTCACACTGATGTATGGGGTCCTTCCCCAATTTTGTCTACACAATAGTTTAAATACTATGTTCTCTTTGTAGATGACTTTATAAGATACACTTGGGTGTATCAGTTGAAATAAAAAATTGACGCATTCTCTACATTTCTTTAGTTCAAACTATTGTAGAACACCAATTTCAATTGCCCATTAAAATGATTCAATCTGATCATGGTGGTGAATTTCTTAATTATAAGTTTCAAAACTATTTAAAATTTATGGGTATATTTCATTATCTCACATGCCCTTATATGCCCCAACAAAATGGTGTCGAGCGCAAGCATCACTACTTATTAGAAACCATGAGAGCACTTCTTTTTCATGCCAATGTACCCTCCAAGTATTAGGTAGACACCTTACTCACATCTACATACCTTATTAATAGGTTACCCTTAACCTCCCTCCACAACATCTCCCCATTTCAAAAGCTCTATAATTGATTACCTGAATATGATCACCTTCGTGTCTTCAGCTTCTTATGCTACCCCTGGCTCCCTCCTATCAATCACCACAAATTCCAACCTCGCTCCCTTCCCTGTGTATTCCTTGGGTATGCCACTCAATCTAAATGTTACAAGCGATTGTATACAACCACATGAAAAATGTATATCTCCCACCATGTACAATTCTTCGAATATAGATTCCCATTTCAAACATTAGCTATAACTCCATCAACCATTATACCTTCCGTAACAGCCCATTCGGACCAATTCAACATTCACCCTCTAGCACTTGTACCAACTCCTTCCCTACTTAGCTTCATTACAACATCCACGCAAAGTATACCCCTAGCCCTTCCAACATCAATTCCCTCATTTAATCTTCCATCTATTCCCACAGTTCTCACCTCAACATCAACACCTCCCTCGGTACTATCTCAAACCAAGCCTGAACCTCCCCCAGCACCTCACCGTCATCCTATGTGTTTGAATAGTTGCTATTTGAATGATTTATATTTGTGCAACTTATGTAGTTTTGATGATTCCAAACATTATTGTTCAATTGAATAGTTATCTCCTAACAATTTCAGAAGATTTGCACTTGCTCTTGTGTGTACTAACATTTCAGGAAAATCAGACTCCATACTACAAAAACTTCAAATCAAATTCAACATGAGAAATTTTGTTTATTTGAAGTTTATCTTTTCTTTGAATTAATTTTGAAAGGGAGTGATTGTAATTGAGTGAATAAAATCTCACACACACAAACTAAGGAGATCTTGAAATTCTATATTGATCGTACAGGACGATATATATCTCTTAATTCAAGTTGATCTAATGTTCATTTATATTCTATTGAACTTTGAAATATAGAATTTTTTTTTACATCTCACTTGTAATGATTTTCAATAATCAAAATGTCTAAATTGAATCATGTCTTTGATAAATTCTTCTTACTTACAATGTTATATCATTTCATAAATTTTATGAATTTCTATGATTGACCTAATATCTTTAGTTTAAAAATTGCATACCCTATGTCAAATCACAATTTAGATTAAATTTTAACAATGAATTTCATATTATTATTTAAATTTCTTGTCTTTTTCTTCTTCACTTTTTGTTGCTGTCAAAAAGGGGGAGAAATTATTATGTTTGTGTTTGTGTTTTTGTTTGTGGTTTGTGTTTTCTGTGTTAAAAATTTTTTGAAAAACAAAAATATTATTCTTTAATGCCTCCTTATTTTAATGTACTCATAAATTCAGGGGGGAGTTTAGGAGATAAGAGATTATGTTTTAACTTGAAACCATACTAATAATAATTGTTTTGCCATCATCAAAAAGGGGGAGATTGTTTGAATAGTTGCTATTTGAATGATTTATATTTGTGCAACTTATGTAGTTTTGATGATTCCAAACATTATGGTTCAATTGAATAGTTATCTCCTAACAATTTTAGAAGATTTGCACTTGCTCTTGTGTGTACTAACATTTCAGGAAAATCAGACTCCAGACTACAAAAACTTCAAATCAAATTCAACATGAGAAATTTTGTTTATTTGAAGTTTGTCTTTTCTTTGAATTAATTTTGAAAGGGAGTGATTGTAATTGAGTGAATAAAATCTCACACACACAAACTAAGGAGATCTTGAAATTCTATACTGATCGTACAGGACGATATATATCGTACTGGACGATCTGTCAGTTATCTCCTATAGAGCATTTGGAACGAATAGGAACTTGCTTTGAAAAATTTTTTCTAAGTCCTATTCGTCCAGGACGAATTTTTATATCGTCCCGGGCGATGGGTTCTCTGTAAACATTTCGTCCAGACGAATTTTACCATCGTACGAGGCGACCAGTCCTCTAGAACCGACCTTGTAATAACCGTTCGTACTGGACGAACCTAGTTCGTACAGGACGATCAGCTGTACGAAGTCATTTCGTACACATATACAAATAAGGTCGTTTCAGATCGTTTAAGTAAAATCGTCCAGGACGATCCAGGATCGTACGGGATGATCCACTGCGTACAGAATTGAAAACTTGCAGTTTTTGGGCGGTTTTTCTTGTCTTTTGTATAAATAGTCCAAATTAGACTGCCACCCAATCTTTTTGTCATTTGATCTTCGTGCCTATTGAGAGAATAGCCAAGGAGAGAGTGGAAGAGAGCATTCAAAGGAGGATTCCTACCATTGGAGCAAGAAGGCTTCACTTGGATTGCTAAGGTAAGAATCTCTACTTGTGAAATTGGATTTCTTCACTCTTTTCTTTCTTCCTTCTAGATTCTTGTGAGAAGATCATTCAAGAAGGTCCGGTTCACTGCCGACACTTGGAGAGTGTGAACAGACGTGGGTTCTCTGCCTACACTAGGAGAGTGTAAAAGGAAGGAGGTTCTCTGCCTACACTTGGAGAGTGTGAACAGCCGTAGGGTTCTCTGCCCACACTAGGAGAGTGTGAAAGGACGACGGTTCTCTGCCAGCACTGTGGAGTGTGTAAAAGGACGACGGTTCTCTGCCAGCACTGTGGAGTGTGTAAAAGGACGACGGTTCTCTGCCGCACCGGGGAGTGGTGAAAAGAGTGTTTTGTACAGGCTTCTCCGCCTTGCTGTGGGTGCTAAAGGAGAGTCACTTTGTGGTATTAGTGCAATACTCAGAGGGTGCCTCTGAGGAGTGGATGTAGGTCTGGTTATAGACCGAACCACTATAAATCTGGTGTCATTTACTTTATTGCTTTTACGTTTCCGCATTTTAAATTTCAGTTTTAACAACTCTGTGGTTGAAAAACATTTTTCTACAAACTTTAAAAGAAAATTTTATTTCGGTTCAACTTTAATTTTAAGAGGGTTTAAAATTTTTAAAACTACCAATTCACCCCCCTCTTGGTAGCCGTGGGACATTTACTTAGGCTTAACAACCTAATTACTAGACTCAACAAGTGGTATCAGAGCATTGTTTCAAAATCATAAGTTTGAACTACTTTTTGATTAACGTAGATGGCTACATTTGGAAACCGAAACACACCTGAGGGTTACTCTATCACTAGACCTCCACTGTTTGACAATATTCCTTTTGATTTTTGGAAAACACGCATGTCTACTTTCTTACAGTCACTTGATTATCGCATGTGGATGTTAGTCCAGGAAGGTTACACAAAACCAACTAGATTAGTTGATGGAATTAGGGTAGAAACACCCTATGCAGATTGGACTATAGAAGAACGTGACTTAGCACAATTAAATGCGAAATGTTTAAATAGTTTCTTTTGTGCTTTAAAATCTGAAGACTACATGCGAGTTTCCACTTGTAAAAGCGGAAAAGACATATGGGATAGACTTTGTATTACTTATGAAGGGACAAATGAGGTTAAGCAATCAAGACTCAATATCTTGTTACATGACTACGAATTATTTCGCATGAAACCTAATGAATCTATATCTGACATGTACACAAGATTCACTCAAATTGTCACCTCTTTGCATGCACTTGGTAGGGAATTAACTAATGCTGAAATGGTTAATAAGATTCTTCGTTGTTTACCTACTGCATACGATGCTAAAATTACTGCAATTACAGAGTCAAAAGATCTGAACATTTATTCTATTGACAATCTTCTTGGTTCACTCATTGCTTACGAGCAAGGAGTAAGTCAAAGAAAGATTGATGCAGGTGAACCAAGAAAGGACAAGAATATTGCACTAAATGTGGAAGAGTCAGAAAGTGAACACTCACAACCTGAGGATGAAGATGATATAGCACTGATGACTAGACAATTCAAAAGCTTTTTAAAGAGGAAGCAGAAGAGACGCCAGCAATGGAATAGAGGTAAGTATAACAGAAATGGCAAGGTTTCTAATGAAGTGATTTGTTATGAATGCAGGAAACCAGGTCATATAAAGACTGATTGTCCAAAACTCAAAGCCACTCCTAGCAAGGAGAAGGTAGAGGAGAAACCAATGGTAAAGAAGGGCAAGAAGAAGTTTCAAAAGGCTTTTTGGGCGGACTCAGCTTCAGACTCATCTGAGACTGAAAAAGAAGAAGAAGTCACCAACCTTTGCTTGATGGCAGATAAAGCTGAACAATCAGATCAAGAAGAGGTATGTGATTTAACTTATAATGAATTGTTTGAAGTTTCTGAACACATGCATGATGCATATAGGAAAACAAAAAAGATGCATGCTAGTTTAGTTTTAGAATTGGAAGAGCTTAATAAGGAACACGAAATCCTTAGGAAAGATCATGCTTTAATTGATAGCAACCACATGAAACTACTTGATGAATATGATGACTTGAATAAAAATTTTGAGAATTTAAAATCATCCTATGCTGAACTTGAAAAAGAATTTGAGAAATTTAAGGATGAATCTGAGCACAAGACATATAGAGTCAATTATACAAATCGAATCTTGGAGGAAATGAATTCATTTTACAAACTTACTATAAGAGCTCTCGAGGATAATAGGAACCCCCCTAAACTTGAAGATTTTACAAATCCTAAATATTATCCTAAATTCATGAAATCCCTTAGAAGACAATCATATGAGAGAAAACATAGGAATATTTTTCCTAATGTTAAATGTAACAATTGTGGATTTTTGGGACATATATCTCACACCTGCACTTTAAAGATGAAACCTAATTTGGTGTGGAGAACTAAGATGCATAAACCTAGACATATCACACATGCATCTGATTATAAATTTCATAAAGGTGAACCCAAACTAGTTTGGGTTCCCAGGTCTAACATTTGAGAATTTTGCAGGTATACTCTCACACAAGACCTCGTGAGAGTATATGGTACCTGGACAGCGGATGTTCTAAGCACATGACTGGAGATACTGCTCAATTCATAACGCTGGAAGCCAGGAGTGGAGGCAAGGTTACACTTGGAGATAATACCACAAAGAAAGTGGTTGGATCAGGTATGATTGGAAATTTGAAAAACTTTTTCATAGATAATGTTTTATTAGTTGAAGGCTTAAAACATAATTTGCTTAGCATAAGTCAGCTATGTGATAAGGGCTATAATGTAAAATTTTTACCTACTAGCTGCATAATTAGCCTAAATGGAAAAATTGTTTTAAATGGAAAAAGGGTGAACAATGTTTACATGCTAGATTTAAATTGTATTCAATCTCCTACTGCTTTTTGTTTGAAAACTGTTTCTGATGAATCATGGCTTTGGCATAGGAGACTTTGTCATTCTAGTATGAAAAATCTTAGAAAAATTACCCAAAAGAATTTGGTGAGAGGAATACCTAAACTAGACTTTACTAAGGACCATCTGTGTGATGCATGTCAATTAGGAAAACAAGTGAAGTCCTCTTTAAGTCCATTAAAGATCTTAGGACCAGTAAACCTTTAGAAATTCTACACATGGATCTTTTTGGACCAGTAAGCACTGTTAGTCTAGGAGGAAAGGTATATGGATTTGTTATAGTAGATGATTTTTCAAGATTCACCTGGGTTAAATTTCTTTTTCATAAGAGTGAATCATTTGAGGAATTCAGAAATTTTTCAACTTGGATACAAAGAAAACTAGGATGTGAAATAATTTCTATACAAAGTGATCATGGAGGAGAATTTGAAAATGAAAGATTTGAAGATTTCTGTAAAGAAAAGGGGATTGATCACAATTTTTCTGCACCTAGAACTCCTCAACAAAATGGAGTAGTTGAAAGAAAGAACAGAACATTAATAGAAGCCGCCCGAGCAATG
The DNA here is from genome assembly GCA_016618105.1 of Dendrobium huoshanense. Lineage (NCBI taxonomy): Eukaryota > Viridiplantae > Streptophyta > Magnoliopsida > Asparagales > Orchidaceae > Dendrobium > Dendrobium huoshanense. Next base: position 5,397,969 of record CM028355.1, read on the forward strand.
TTAGCAGAATACTCACTTCCTAGATATTTTTGGGCTGAGGCGGTTAGCACTGCATGCTATGTTCTGAATAGGGTGAATGTGAGATCAAATTTGAATAAAACACCCTATGAGTTGCTAAAAGGAAGAACACCAAATTTGTCTCATTTGCATGTATTTGGTTGCAAGGTGTTCATACATAATAATGGAAAATCTGCCTTAGGAAAATTTGATCCAAAATCAGATGAAGGAATTTTTGTTGGATATTCAAGTGTTGGAAAATCTTATAGAGTATTCAACAAAAGAACTTTAGTCATTGAAGAAACCACACATGTTGTTTTTGATGAAAATGGAAACATGGAAGAGCCAAAAGTTGTTGAAGAAGAAATTGAAGAAAACTCCCAAAAGATTGATAGATTAAATTTGGAAGAAAATGTGGAAGAAAATTTAGAAAGAGAAGACCCTTTGCCTAGAGATTTGAGATTTTCTAAAAACCACCCAAAGGAATTAATCATAGGTGAACCAAGTGAGGGTGTTAGAACTAGGCGTGGATTAAACAAGGAAGTCAATCATTCAGCCTTTATTTCAACTGTTGAACCCACTAACATTGATCAAGCACTTTCAGATGAATTTTGGATATTGGCCATGCAAGAAGAGTTAAATCAATTTGTAAGAAATAAAGTTTGGGAACTAACTACAAGGCCAAAAGATCAAAGTGTTGTTGGAACCAAGTGGGTGTTCAAAAATAAAATGAATGACTCAGGAGTAGTCATTAGAAATAAGGCTAGATTAGTAGCTAAGGGGTATAATCAAATTGAAGGAATTGATTTTGAGGAAACTTTTGCCCCTGTAGCTAGACTTGAAGCAATTAGGGTTTTACTAGCCTTTGCCTGTTTTAAAGGTTTTAAATTGTTTCAAATGGATGTCAAAAGTGCCTTTTTAAATGGAGTAATTGAAGAAGATGTTTTTGTAGAACAACCTCCAGGTTTTGAAAATTCTAAATTTCCAAATCATGTTTTCAAATTAAAAAAGGCATTATATGGATTGAAACAGGCACCTAGGGCTTGGTATGAGAGGTTAAGCACCTTCCTACTTGAAAGATCTTTTGAAAAAGGAAGTGTGGATACAACTCTCTTTTTAAGGAAAATTGGAAAGGATATACTTATTGTTCAAATTTATGTGGATGACATCATCTTTGGATCTTCAAATAAACATCTTTGTGATGATTTTTCTAAAACAATGAGTAGTGAATTTGAAATGAGTCTAATGGGAGATTTAAATTACTTTCTAGGATTTAGCATTAAGCAACTTGAGGAAGGTACTTTTCTTAGTCAAACCAAATATATTAAGGACATCCTCAAAAAATATGAAATGGACAATGCTAAACCTGTTAGTACACCAATGAGTTCTTCAGTTCAGTTAGATAAAGACCTTAAGGGAAAATCTGTTGATCAAAAGAAATTTAGAGGGATAATTGGATCTTTACTTTACTTGACTGCTAGCCGACCAGATATTATGTTTAGTGTTTGCTTATGTGCTAGATTTCAATCAGATCCAAAAGAATCACATTTGACAGCAGTGAAAAGGATTTTAAGATATCTACTAGGAACTCAAAACTTAGGAATTTGGTATCCTAAGTTTAGCTCTTCATTTGAAATTATTGGTTACTCAGATTCTGACTTTGCAGGCTGTAGAGTGGATAGGAAAAGCACTTCTGGAACATGTCAATTCATTGGAAATTCATTAGTTTCATGGTCTAGTAGAAAACAAAATTCAGTGGCACTATCTACTGCAGAAGCAGAATACATTGCATTAGGAAGTTGTGTGGCACAAGTACTTTGGTTAAAACAACAGTTGATTGACTTAGGATTAACTATAGGCACTATTCCAATTTATTGTGACAATACTAGTGCTATTTGCATTTCCAAAAATCCTATTCAACATTCTAGAACCAAACACATTGATATAAGGTATCATTTCATAAGGGATCATGTATCCAAAGGAGAAATTGAACTCATTCATGTTTCAACTGAAAATCAACTTGCAGACATTTTTACAAAACCTTTAGCCTTTGATACCTTCAGTACTTTAAGAACAAGGCTTGGTGTTATTGATTTGAATGCTTAACCAAAATGTCTTTGCAACATTGATACTTGTTGTGTTTTGTTTTTGTGATTTTGTGAATTTTGTGTGTTTTTAAATGAATTGTTTTTTGCATTTATGATTTTGTCTTATATTTTCTGTGTTTTTGATTTTTTTTGTTGATTTTGTTAAATTAAAAAATTGTTTTTGGAGGAAATCGTCCAGGACGAAATATTTTCGTACGGGACGATGTGTTAAGAAACAGTTTGCGTGAATTTAAACCGTTTTGAGAGCAGTTTTTTATTGGATCGTCTGTACGATCTGTGATTGTCCAGTACGAAAATTTTCTTTTTCTCAAACGTCGGGACGATTGAATGCAGCGGTTGAGTGGATAAGACAGTTTTTAATACGAACTTCGTCTGTACGAAATATTTTTTCGTCTGTACGAACATGTGTCGATTCATTGTAGGGGACGGTTTTCAAGAGTCATTAAAATGAAACGCTTTTTGATCGTCTGTACGAAATATTTTCGTATGTACGATCGGTCAAGTCAAAAAGCCTGTACGAAGGGACGCATCGTAAGTTGTGTTGAATACGAAAAGCCGTTACATTTTGGACGAATTGGATCGTCTGTACGAAATTACTTCGTCCAGACGAACGATAATTTTTCGTCCAGGACGAATATTTTCGTCCAGGACGAACGTATCGTTTTTCTTTAAATATGAGGGCTTTCAAACTTGACAATCACACTTTCAAACATCTTTTTCAATCCCTTTCTACATCAAATCAACTATGGCCTCCTCTAGCAAAAGACAAAAAGTTTTGGTGAAGAAACCTAACAGGAATGCCCCAGACAACTTCCTTTCCAAAGCAAATGAGGAATCTTTTCCTCGTTTTGCATCTGCAAAAATCACTCCGTCTCGCATTCTTATCCAAACGGAGTTGAAATTTCGGGTATTACACCTCTTCGCCTCAACCCAATTTCATTTCATTCTTTCTCTTGTCCACCTCTACAATAAGCAAACCTACCATTACTTCCTAGCCAACATGAGTTTCAATTCTGACCACTCTATCATTAGTTCTTTTGTTTTTAAGAAAAAAGTTGAGATCACCAAGCACGACCTTGGTGCATTTTTGAACTTAAGGACTGAAGGATATAGAGCCCACACCCTAGCATCAGACAACACCTTCCAATGGTTTGAAATCAATAGGGTAATTAGAGAAAATGCAATTGACAATCATGTTACTAGAGTGGCCGGTATGACCCAAGATGCCCGAATCATCCAGCATATCCTTAGATCTCAATTATTCCTAAAGCTGGTGATAGGATAAACATAACTCCTCTCCTTTCTTGTCTAACTTTTTTAATCATGAAAAGACAACCTATTGATGAAGCCCAACTCATCCTAGATCATATCTATGGGCTTTCAGAAATAGGACATCCTGATCAGAAGAGGAAGAAGAACATTTCTTTAGGGCACTTGATTACTTATGTTTTGGAGAAGAAGTACAATATAGTACATCCTGATGAGGAATATGAAGAGCCAGTTTACTACAACGATACATCTTTCAGACTGCTCTTCAGGGAGGAAAAAGAAAAAGAAAAAGCACATGGCAGTGCTTCAGAAGAAGAAAAAGAAGGAGTGCAAGCTTCTGCTTCTCAATCAGATTACCAGAATCTGATTGAGAGATTTGATAGACTAGAGACTCACATTGATCAAAGGTTTGATCAATTTGATGCTCATCTTACGCAGCAGCAACATGACATTGGTAATATTAGAGATGAAGTTCATGAAATAAATACCAATGTAATGTTGATGGCCTCCTACTTCAACCTCTTTGGCGGCATTCCTCCTCCTCCTCCTCCAGAACAGTAGAAGTTTTTTTTTTGTGTGTCTGTTGTATTTTTTGTTTTGTTGTTTTGTTTTTTATCGAATATGTGTTATTGTGATTGTTGTTATGTTTTTTGTTTAAGTTCAATGTTTTTATGTAATCTTTTTTTTTAATCAATGAAAGTTTGTTTGATTTAGATTTGTTTTGAAATGTGGCTAATCTTTATGAATTTCATTAATATTGTTTTTAATCTACATTGTGCTCAAATTCGATTGTAATGTGAGATTATCTATATTAGAAAATCTAGACTTTCTAAATTTATAATTTGTTTATAACTTGTTGTATTTAGAATTTTTAAATTCATGTCTATTCATTTAGACTACATAAAATTTAATATTGTTATTGCAATTTTGATGTTATCTTAATTTGTATTTCTATGCTCAAATGATATTTATGCACCTAGAAATATTTGAAATGTTAGATTATAGATTTTGGAAAGAATTGGTCAAATTACTCTTGAAAATTGTACAAATGTACAAAAATCAAAAGGGATTCGCAAAAATTTGCAAAGTGAAAAAGAGGCACAAAATAAGCCCAACCAAAGACAAATGCACAAAAATGTGCTCCAAAACTTTGAAAAGATGTGCAAAGCACCACATGAGGTAATTCTCTTCTTTCCAAATTCGTTTAATCTCTTAATTCAAGTTGATCTAATGTTCATTTATATTCTATTGAACTTTGAAATATAGAATTTTTTTTTACATCTCACTTGTAATGATTTTCAATAATCAAAATGTCTAAATTGAATCATGTCTTTGATAAATTCTTCTTACTTACAATGTTATATCATTTCATAAATTTTATGAATTTCTATGATTGACCTAATATCTTTAGTTTAAAATTGCATACCCTATGTCAAATCACAATTTAGATTAAATTTTAACAATGAATTTCATATTATTATTTACATTTCTTGTCTTTTTCTTCTTCACTTTTTGTTGCTGTCAAAAAGGGAGAGAAATTATTATGTTTGTGTTTGTGTTTTTGTTTGTGGTTTGTGTTTTCTGTGTTAAAAATTTTTTGAAAAACAAAAATATTATTCTTTAATGCCTCCTTATTTTAATGTACTCATAAATTTAGGGGGAGTTTAGGAGATAAGAGATTATGTTTTAACTTGAAACCATACTAATAATAATTGTTTTGCCATCATCAAAAAGGGGGAGATTGTTTGAATAGTTGCTATTTGAATGATTTATATTTGTGCAACTTATGTAGTTTTGATGATTCCAAACATTATTGTTCAATTGAATAGTTATCTCCTAACAATTTCAGAAGATTTGCACTTGCTCTTGTGTGTACTAACATTTCAGGAAAATCAGACTCCAGACTACGAAAACTTCAAATCAAATTCAACATGAGAAATTTTGTTTATTTGAAGTTTGTCTTTTCTTTGAATTAATTTTGAAAGGGAGTGATTGTAATTGAGTGAATAAAATCTCACACACACAAACTAAGGAGATCTTGAAATTCTATACTGATCGTACAGGACGATATATATCGTACTGGACGATCTGTCAGTTATCTCCTATAGAGCATTTGGAACGAATAGGAACTTGCTTTGAAAAATTTTTTCTAAGTCCTATTCGTCCAGGACGAATTTTTATATCGTCCCGGGCGATGGGTTCTCTGTAAACATTTCGTCCAGACGAATTTTACCATCGTACGAGGCGACCAGTCCTCTGGAAAAATTTCGTCCAGACGAAAATAATTATCGTACCGGACGAACAGCTCTCTGGAAAATTTTCGTCCAGACGAAACCAAATTATCGTCCCCGGCGATTGGTCCTCTGGAAAATTTTCGTCCAGACGAAATAAATAATCGTCCAGGACGATCGGCTCTCTGGAAAATTTTCGTCCAGACGAACATATTTTCGTCCAAACGATAAACCGACTTAGGACAGTTTTCAGCAGTTTCTAGAACCGACCTTGTAATAACCGTTCGTACTGGACGAACCTAGTTCGTACAGGACGATCAGCTGTACGAAGTCATTTCGTACACATATACAAATAAGGTCGTTTCAGATCGTTTAAGTAAAATCGTCCAGGACGATCCAGGATCGTACGGGACGATCCACTGCGTACAGAATTGAAAACTTGCAGTTTTTGGGCGGTTTTTCTTGTCTTTTGTATAAATAGTCCAAATTAGACTGTCACCCAATCTTTTTGTCATTTGATCTTCGTGCCTATTGAGAGAATAGCCAAGGAGAGAGTGGAAGAGAGCATTCAAAGGAGGATTCCTACCATTGGAGCAAGAAGGCTTCACTTGGATTACTAAGGTAAGAATCTCTACTTGTGAAATTAGATTTCTTCACTCTTTTCTTTCTTCCTTCTAGATTCTTGTGAGAAGATCATTCAAGAAGGTCCGGTTCACTGCCGACACTTGGAGAGTGTGAACAGACGTGGGTTCTCTGCCTACACTAGGAGAGTGTAAAAGGAAGGAGGTTCTCTGCCTACACTTGGAAAGTGTGAACAGCCGTAGGGTTCTCTGCCCACACTTGGAGAGTGTGAAAGGACGACGGTTCTCTGCCAGCACTGTGGAGTGTGTAAAAGGACGACGGTTCTCTGCCAGCACTGTGGAGTGTGTAAAAGGACGACGGTTCTCTGCCGCACCGGGGAGTGGTGAAAAGAGTGTTTTGTACAGGCTTCTCCGCCTTGCTGTGGGTGTTAAAGGAGAGTCACTTTGTGGTATTAGTGCAATACTCAGAGGGTGCCTCTGAGGAGTGGATGTAGGTCTGGTTATAGACCGAACCACTATAAATCTGGTGTCATTTACTTTATTGCTTTTACGTTTCCGCATTTTAAATTTCAGTTTTAACAACTCTGTGGTTGAAAAACATTTTTCTACAAACTTTAAAAAAAAATTTCATTTCGGTTCAACTTTAATTTTAAGAGGGTTTAAAATTTTTAAAACTACCAATTCACCCCCCTCTTGGTAGCCGTGGGACATTTACTTAGGCTTAACAACCTAATTACTAGACTCAACACTATGATCACCCACAAATAGACTGGACATCTTAAACCAAAACCTATTTTTGATCTACACAATGTTCTTCTTGTTCCCTTACCTCGGACGTTCTTCACAGAAGCTAACAAGTATCTAGCTTGGCGAACTTCCATGTTTATTGAATTCTAGACGTTACTTCAACAAGGTACTGGTCCCTTATCCCAGCTTAACCCAATCAAAACATTCTTGGGTGCAAGTGGTTGTACTAGATCAAGTTCAATACATATGATTCTATCTCATGTCATAAAGCTATGTTAGTAGCCCAAGGCTTTAAACAATAATTTGGCATAGATTTTAAAGATACCTTTAGCCCCGTGGCTAAAGTTCCCACCATTCGCCTTCTACTTGTTGTAGCCACCATTTTTCAGCAGTCAATCTTCCACTTAGATGTTTCAAATTCCTTCTTACATGGCATTCTAAACGGAACAAGTCTTCATGAAGCAACCTCTAGGTTTTCAAGATCAACAACTCTTGAACCACGTCTACAAGTTACACAAAGCAATTTACGGGCTAAAACAATCACCTCTCTAGTGGTTTGCTACATTTCTTCACATCTATTAGCATATGACTTCTCTCAAAGCAAGTCTGACCCATCCTTGCTCTTGCTTCGTAAAGACTCGATTTCAATGTATCTCTTGGTTTACGTAGATGATATACTGCTCACAGGTAATGATCAAGCTGCCCTGGATCACCTACTTTGAAGTTTAAACTCCTCCTTTTGCATGAGGAACTTTGGTCCAATCTCCTATTTTTCTCAGAATTCAAATCATTAAACACAAGCATAGGCTAGCTGTTACTATCAAAGTCTCGTTACATTGTTAATGTTCTCAATAAGGCGGGAATGCTTCACTATAACCCTTCTTCAAGTCCCTTACCAACAAAATTCTCCTCCTATGGATAAAGTCAATCCATTTTTGCAGGTCGACCTATACAAGCAACTCGTGGGCTCTCTTCAATACATTACCATCTCCCGCCCATACATTCCATTTGTTGTAAATTATATGTGTCAATAAATGCATAAGCCCTATCAAATTCACTTCCAATATCTCAAACGAATCCTTCAATATCTTAGTGGCACTATCAACTATGCTCTGACGATCACAACCACTAACCTACAACTTCATGCCTATGTTGATTCTGACTGGGAAGCTAATCCATCTGATCGTCGATCTATTTCTGGTTTATGTGTATTCCTTGGGTCCAATCTTCTCTTTTGGTCTGTGAAGAAGCAACCCCCTGTTGCTCGATCCAACATAAGCAGAATATCGGTCATTAGCATCTGTAGTAAGTGATGTCCTCTGGCTTCGATGACTTCTCACAGACTTTCACATTGCCTTAGCCACGCCAGCCCCAATTTACTGTGACAACATCTCGGCACTATCGTTAAACTCATTTTTAATAGTTACGATCCAAGCTAACAATTCATCAACCATTGTCCGCTTAAGAGGGGGGGGGGGTGTAAATAGCAGACAAATAAAAAAATTGCAACATACTTTTACTGATCCACTGTTTTGTTACATAACAAACTGGTGTATAGCTTGCAATCCTATCGTTTATCTCCTCATACTTGTCTTAGCCGTAGGATTAGCTTAGCCAAGCTATATATTATAATGCAAGGTTTACTGTAGCAACGCACAATATAGCAACTCTCTTCTTCCTCACTTGTTATTCCTTCTGTGCCTTTCTCTATTCTTCTTGCTTTGTCTTATGTGTAGGTCACAGTTGTTCACAGATTTAAATGCTCCTATCAATTACTCAAACATCTAATAGGGTTGCCTAGCTATAAGCCAAAAGAAGAGAGAATTCTCTAAGGTGATAAAATATCCATCACTTTAGAGAGATGTCCCTATTATGGTGATGCCATCAAGGGAAAAAGACAATGAACCATATCATAATAAAAGGACGGCGGCTAGATCAAGCACTACAGGAAAATCTGTCATCACCGTCGGACTTTCCGGCGGATATAATTACATCAGAAAAATCGGCGGACTAACCGACGAAAGATACGTCGATAACTTAATGGTGAAAAGTTGGTGTTTCCACCGAGTTTTCACCAGTATTTTAAATTTTTCAGACTATTACTGACTGCTAATCCGCCGGAAAGTTCGACGGAAAGGGATCTCCATGCACAATTGGGTAGGGATTAGTTCCCACTTAGATATATTTAGAAGTAAGCAATCTATTTAGTTGTTCTAAAAACTATATTCATCTACAATGGTGAAAATAGATAAGAAGATCATAATATTGGTCAATGCAGTCATAATTTTGTTAATGGATTGATTAGCATGATAGTATATCAAAAGTAGATTAATGTTCTAAAAAATATGTCAACATGACAATAGATTTTAAAAATTTTAATGTGCACAATTAATTCATTTATGAGTCCCTTGATAATTCAAAATTATTGAAATATTCTTAAGGAGAGCAAATGACCAAAAGGTTTTCAAGCAGCCCCCACCCCCCCCCCCCCCCCCCCCCCCCCCTTATGATTGAATTCACCTCTAGGGTTTGATTTTCAAAAATCTCACTAAGGTGATTTTCATAACATGTCAAAATATCTTTGGAGACACTTAGGCTTCGTTTGTGACAGCTTTCTTGTTGCTTCTTAAAGCAGTTTTTTAGTATAAAAATTAAAATTTTGTGCTAAAAAGTTTCCTTAAGAAGCAATAAAAAAGTCATCCCAAACCAAGCCTTAGATATGAAAAACTTACTGATATATTTTTAGAGCTCCTTTAATAAAAACAATTACTAAAATGGCCATATGCAAAAGTACTGATGATCAAACATAAACCTTGGATAAAAGATATATCTAACACAATTGGATCCAATAGCCACTAACCTTCCTATAATTCTTCTCTAAACACAAATTCTATATGAATTCAAATCTGCTAGAAGTCTAAATCAATCAATAACTTTCTTTCTTTTCCTCAAATTCTAGACTGCAAACAAACCACAATGCGGCTTCAACATAGCAAAACAAGTTTTTTTTCTTCATTAATTTTCATCCTAATTGAGAAGAAAAAAAAAATATTTTTCAAATCTCACAAACACTTGAGAAGAGTCAGTTCAACATTTGAAGAGTCAGTGTATTCCAACTGCCAGCTCTGTCTTCCCAAAGTGATCTCCAGGTCAGGCATTTTCTTCATCATGAGCTTGCTGCTATCAGACGAGATGAGCCTCTCCTTAGTCATATTTCTTTCCTCCATTTGCAACTGCATTGATGAATTTAAGGCTCTATCTTCTTTTCCCCATTTTTCCTGCTTCAATTAATGTCCCAAAAGGTGTCAGTGATTTTAAATTAAAAATAACTCAGAATTTTACATATTAAACATATTCATCAAATATATTCTTTGCTGAGTCTGTTATTAATCAAAATTAAATTTGACTTAGGCTTGATTTGAGACAGCTTTCTTATTGCTTTGTAAAGTAGCTTTCTATTATTAAAATTTATAGTTTAAAAAATTTTTGCACTAAAAAACTGTTTGAGAAAGCAGTAAGAAAGCTGCTCCAAAGAAAACCTTTGAGCCTCTTTGTAATGGCTATAATTTTTAAGTAAAGATAGGGAAAGTGACTTTTTTGAAAGCTGATGTATAAAATAGCTTTGTAAAACAACTTTTGAGTACAAAAAATTATGATTAAAAAAATATTTGTATTAAAAAACTGCCTAAAAAAATAATAAAAAAATTGTCTCAAATAAAACTTAAGTTTGATGATATCTCTAAGAAATTAGTAATATAGCATGGGCTTCTATGTGTATATCCTTGCGAAGTAAATTAAATTTTTTTTCAAATATATTACTAATTACCTGTTGATTTTCTTTGCTTAGGAAGCTGTCACTTCTAAGCAGTGTAAGTGATGGCACTCTTCTCATCAATGATGAATTCCAACCATTTTCTTCTGAGAAAAAGTAAGGCTCTCTGCTCACAAAGAATTTGAAGTTTGATTAAATCAAAACTAATTTTGATCATAAAATAAATAAAAGCCAATAAATTTCTTATATTGTGAAAACCAAAGGTTTTTTTAAAATTTTTTGGGACATTAGAGTCCATAAGGCAAATTCATACATACATTGATCACAGAAGTAAGCTTCGAATTCAAAACTTTTTGGTTAATAGTCAAAGCCCCCAACTATTACACAAAGGCTTCGTTTGGGATGTCTTTCTTAATTACTACTTCGGTTGCATTTGGGACGTCTTTCTTACTGCTTTCTAAAGCAGCTTTTAAGTACAAAAAAAATTAGAACTAAAAAATTTTATACTATAAATCTGCTTCAAGAAGCAATAGTAAGAAAGCCGTTCCAAACAAAACCTTCTTAAATCAACTTTTTAGTACAACAATTACAATTTTCGTCCTAAAAAGTTGCTTTAAGAAGCAGTAAAAAAATCGTCCCAAATGAAACCTGAGATGAGCTATGTAAACCAAAGGTTTCCACTTACAGTAAAAACTAAAAAGTATCCATACTTTCTAAAAGAAGCAGCTTCAAATAAATGTGTTCATTCAAAGAAGCATTTTGTCAAAATAAGTACTGTGATATTTATCATTCACTTGTCTGTAAACCAGCAGTGGAGCAATGGGATCTATAGGTCTCCAATACTAACAAGCTGACAGCGACAATCCAACGGCATCCAAAGATAAATGTGCAAAATGATAATTTAATAATTTATTTCCACATTATTATTTTAATATATCACTTTTCTCAAATGCCAATTAATTATTTTGGGAAGATTTACAAAAATATCCTACAATTTTTATATTTTCACATATATAACATCTAAATTTCTGTATTTATTTACATATTTTTTAATATCTCAATCATTTCTTATATATATATATATATGTGTTTTTTTTTTTGATACTAAGGTCAATTTAGGCTCTGTTTGGGACAAATTTCTTTCTGCTTTTTAAAATAATTTTTTAATATAAAAATTAAAATTTTATACTAAAAAACTGCTTTAAGAAGCAATAAGAAAGCCTTCTCAAACAAAATCTAAGTTAATTTCGACTCGAATCTAAAACCTCTTAGTTGATAGTCAAAGCTCCTAACGGACAGATCAAAATGAGCATAAAAACTACTGGCAAAGTGTCCTTTTGTAGATAAGGCTGGTGGAGCTTAAAGTTCAATCTCTCATAGTTTGAAATTTTAATAAAAATTCAGTAACTGTGACTGTGAGTCTCTGTGTGCCTCCTTGTAAAACATTGTAATTTTCCCAATGGATAGAGTACTAGAGAAGCAGACAGATAGATGGGAACTATTTAAAGGTATACATTTATGAAAATAAGTGCGACTTAGGGGAAAATTAAAACTAATCTATGCACAATAATATTTTGAAAATTTCACCTGTCCAATAAATAGAAACTTAAAAAACTATATATACATACTAATGAGGACACAACTTTGTGGTTAGGGACTAAGATTTCGTTTGGGATAGCTTTCTAACTACTTCTTAAAGCAGTTTTTTGGTACAAAAATTTTATTTTTTGCACTAAAAGCTGCTTTAAGAAGCAATAAGAAAGTTGTCCCAAACGAAGCTTATGACTTTGTTTGGGAGAGTTTTTTATTGCTTTATAAAATATCTTTTTAGTATAAAAATTTTTTGAATTAAAACTTTTTGTACTTAAAAACTGCTTTAGAAAGAAGAAAGAAAACTGTCACAAACGAAACTTACTTTCGTCAATAATAAAATCATACTGAGGCTAACTTATAAACAAAGGGTGTTATCATTTAGCTTGTACTTCTCATTCACATCATATTTAGAAAAAAAAAGAAGAAACTTCTTAATTACTCATTAACTTTGGAGAGAATGAAGATGCTTGATTGATAAAATAATGATTAAGAGTACTTGGTGAATGTCTTATCACAATCTTTCATCAATTTCTCCATTTTCTTAAGTCTATCTTGTATGAGTACTAATCATGAAAATATACATATTTTTTTAGTGAAAACATATAAATTAATTCAATTTTATTATTGAAAAAATAAATAATATAGTTTATTAAAACATATCTATTATTTATAATATATATTAAAAAATTCATGTACCTGTTTATGCCCATATTCTCTTATATACAGCATACACCTCTCAATCATTTATTAATATTGAACAATTCAAATTTCTTCAGCTAATTTTGACTCCCTTTATTTATTTTTGTGCATTTGTTCTACCATCTTTCTTTATGACATGTCACATGACTTGTTCTTTCAGTCAAACAGTTTGTTACATAACACAACAGCTATAAATGCAACGTTATTATTATTATTTTTTAACGAAGCTAGTGTACAAGAACAGTTTGGCATTTAAATTTCAAAAGGTAATTATCAAAACTATAGAAAATTTTAAATTAAGAAGTAGTAAGAAAGCCGCCCCAAACGGAGCCTCATTCCCCGGGAAAATTATTACGTGCGGCATTCAGATTCGTCCAGAGGTGGATCCGAACACGCCACGTTACCAGGGGACCAGTTCATCCGGATGATGTGGTGTATCCAAATTCACCTCCGAACAGTCTGAACATCACACGTAATAATGTCTCCATTCCCTGAACCAAAACAGCTAGCTAGGTCGTCAGTCAATATCAAAACTAATTTATTCATCATTTTCGCATTTATTATTCAAATCCTCGAGCCTTGTATTATTAAATAATCCTCAAGTTTGAACTCTGACCCAGCTAATAACTCCATCAAGTTGCATCCAAGGCAAAACAAAGGTATTTTATTAAATAGAGATTAAACTAAGCAGATACTGTCAGCTTTTTGGCTTTGCAGACAAATGGCATATAGAACTAGAGAGTTCTTGTTGGACATTTGCAACAGGAATGTCAAATATTGATTTATATATTCCACTATGGAGAGTAATTAAGACCAAACTTTAGTTGGAATGGTTTGTAAAACTCTTAAATTTTGTTTTAGATAAGTACACTACAGGAAAATGCTCAGTTACCGACGGACCAAATTTTAGTTGGAATAGTAAGCCGGTGCAAGAAATATTTTAAATACTACTGAAAAAAAGTGGTGGAATGTGCGCCAGTACTCTAATGACTACTGTCGAATATTCCGCCGATTAGGTTAGTAGGCCGCTTTTCTAACGTATGTCTATCCGTCAGAAAGTCTGACGGTAATGACAGATTTTCTTGTAGTGATATAATAAATTAAAACTCTTATATGAAAGAAAACCGAAGTTTTAATGCTATATACTTAAAAAATTTCAGTAGCAATGAACAATTTCTTAGAAAACTTTTTATATAAAGTATCAAAGCATATTGTTGCAGAAAATCTGAGTTATTTTCACTGTAATTTAAGATGAGCTAAGTTAGAGTGGACCTGTGCAGTGGCGTAGGTGGAGTTGGTGCACTGAGGGAATAAGAAGAAGAGTTTATTCCAGCTTTTTGATCAAATGGCAGCTCTCCCTCCACTTCTAGCATTTGGCTCAGCCCCATTTCTGACTGCCCTCGCCCTTGTCCTGCAAAACATTTCACATCAGCAACACTAACTTACAAAATATGCTTGAGATCTAGTTTTAATGGTCACCAAACAGAATAATTCGTCAGAGGAAAACTCCACAGCCTGCAACAATGGCTTGTCAACTCAGAAAATTATTAACTATAGTCCATTCTATATACAGGCTAAATACAAAAGCCATAGTATTATACCAGTGGCAGCTCCTCCTCTGTCTGTCGTCTTCACAGTTCTATACATCTGATAAGAGTTTAAAGGAAGAAAATATCATTTGTGCTCTATTATTAGCTGCTCTACAAGAAAACCCTAACCCTAACTCAGTAAAAGCAAAAGGAATGAATAAAAGAACAACTTGTTTTGTTTTGTTTTTTATTATCTCACCTGGAGATGGCTCTTAACATGTGCAAGTGTTAGATCCTTCACATTCATTAGCTCCAACACAGATTTTGGCGTAGCTCCTACATAACAAATTGAGCTAAGGATTGAAAGAACTTAAATGGCAATAAATTCTTTCAAAGGGGAGGTTTAAGGACCTTTAATTTAGATCATAATCATGAAGAAAAAAAGCTAATTTGAGGACTTACTCTCATGGCCGCCCAGAAGCTGGACGGCATGGACGAAGTGGGCATGGAGGGAAGTCGTCCACCGCATCCTCGGTGCACGGCTGCTTCTCTTCCCTCCATGCCCACTTTTAGGATTCCTCTTGAATCCATTGGAATGAGTACTGTTATTGAGATTGGGCTTGTTCATCGTTGGCGCCGGCGATGATATGGCCTCGAGGACCAGACTCAGAGTTGGATCTGCCTCATCAGTTGTGGAACTACTGAGGGATCCATAGAAATGCCTTGAATCTGCAGCGAAGGAGATCGCCGGAGGGCTGATTTGAAGAGAGAGGTCGGGAAAGTTGGTGGCGGTGGTTGCCGTTGTCATTGGAGAGGAAAGTGAGATGAACAGGTCATACAAGGAAGTGAGTGGTGAAGATTGAATAGATAAGTAAAGGGAAATTAAGGAGTCGACCAGCGAGAGAAGATAGTGAAATAATTGAGAGAAAGTAGCAGAGAAGAGCAAAAGGGAGAGGAGGTGAAGTTAGATAAATATAGAGAGATGAGTTGTGATTAGGTCATGAGTGCCTTATGATACCAATTGATGTAATAAAGAGTGCACAAAACCATAGAGAATAGAGAAGAGAGAGAGAGAGAGGTGCAGGGAAGAGCTATAATACTTCCTTAAGAGGCAGATGGATGTAAAGGAATTTCAGTGTCCAAAACAGGAAAGTGGCACAGGGAATAAAACAGTGAAAAAAGAGGAAGAATAGTGGATTGTGTATTTTAAGTTTGCAGAGGTATAATTCCTAGAGAGAGAATGAAAGATTTTTTGCCGTATTCGTGAAAAGGGAGAGGAGGATGAGTTCAGGCCTATTAAATGAAGGGTAGAGAGAGAAATGGGTCTTGGTGTTTGACGTCAAAGAGGTAGGGACCTAATCTACTCACCTTGAGGTATCTTATTTATTATATCCTTAACAGACAGAAGAAGGCAACGCATTCATTGAAATGTCAGCAGTGGAGGCAACTTTGGGAAATGCTATTTAAATTAAATTTTAGGCGCTTGTAAATAATTTTTTTAATTTTGATTGGTCAGATTTAAATGCTTATCTTATTAAAATATTAAAACAATAACAACATCAACCCTTTGTCCCAATATGTGGGGTCAGTTACATGAATCATTTTCTTCATTGTGTTTTGTTAAGA
Source organism: Dendrobium huoshanense (assembly GCA_016618105.1). Classification (NCBI taxonomy): domain Eukaryota; kingdom Viridiplantae; phylum Streptophyta; class Magnoliopsida; order Asparagales; family Orchidaceae; genus Dendrobium; species Dendrobium huoshanense. The sequence continues at coordinate 5,414,121 of CM028355.1, forward strand.
GTTAAATTCTCATCTAAATCTAATAAAGAAATATCATTTTTAATATTTTCTAACCAAGTCTTTTTAGGTCTACCTCCACCTTTCTTAACATAAGTTAACTATAATACATCTACTTTCCTAACCGGGTCATCGAAAGGCCACAGTTTTTTGTGACCAAATCATCTAAGGTGACACTCTCTAATTTTATCTTCTATTGGAGCTACTCCAACTTTTCTAGTATATGCTCATTTTGTATCCTATCTCTAAGAGCAAATATACTAATCCACATGAGCATCCTCATCTCTGCAACATTTAATATTATACTTCTCTTTTAATGGCCAACACTCTGCATCATAAAACATTGTAGGTCTCACTACTATATTTTAGAAATTTTTCTTAAGTTTGAGTAATACTTTTCTATCACACAACAAGCTTGCTGTATTCCTCCACTTTAACCATCCAACTTGAATTCTACTAATAATATCCCTAACTATTTCACCATCACTTTGAACAATAAATCCAAAATATCTAAAATGTGTACTCTTATTAATGACTTGATCACCCAAAGTCACAATCTCCTCACTAGATCTATTATTACTACAATTACACTCCATATATTCAATTATAGAACTACTCAAATGAAAGCCTTTAGACTCTAAGGTTGACCTCCATAATTCAAGTTTATCTTCAACTTCCTCTCTAAGTCTTATTAACAAGAAGAATATCATCATCAAAAAGCATACATTGAGGTACAACCTCTTGTAAATGTCTAGTGAGAACATCCATGACTAAAGCATAAAGATATGAGCTTAAGGTTGATCATTGATGTAATCCAACTGAAATAGAAAAATACTTATTCTAACCACATTATGTTTGAATACAATTAACAGCTCCTGCATACATATCCTTAATGATATGAATATAAGCAATATTAACCCCTTTCTTATGTAGAACTCTCCATAACACTTCTCTTAAAACTTTATCATATGATTTCTCTAAATCAATAATAATCATATATGGATTCTCCTTATTATCTAAATAATTCTCCTTTAAATCCCTCAATAAGTATATAACTTTCATAGTAGACTTAACTGACATAAATCTAAATTAATTTTGAGAAACATTAGTGCCACGCCGCAACCTATGCTCCATAACTCTCTCATAGTATTAAAGTATGACACATTAACTTAATTCACGGACCAAGTCATAATGCACAGATAATTGAGAAGGGTTATAGGAGGTTGAAGATGACACCATGATCATTCTTTCCCTCCAATTTCATAGTCTTTGATATCGTTAAATGGCTATGTATACATCCTCTAATAGCTATGAGGTTTTCAATCTTAGTAGTTCATTCTTAGATCAAACGATTAAGATATCGAGGTTTCATATGGCCTACTATGCTTTAAGTGACCAATCCCATGTTGCCACTTGGAAAGTGCATGTATAGTCAGTAACTGACCGTGTGAATAGCTTAATACATGAATTTAAGTTGTATTTAATGACCATAATTTCCAAAAACTCATAACTCCTTATCTAGTGAACCAATTTAGACAAATAACTCCTCTATGGGTTTAGAATTTAAATTCCTTTCTAATGAACCTATTTTAAAAGTGTGATGATTAATTAATTTAAGGAAATGTTATGTTTATACAAATGCATTATTCACATTATTAATGGTCTTAAACACATTATATAAAAGTCAAATTTGGTTTGGGAGCTCTTAGGGATGTGCTAAAAATCCCTAATTTTTCCCAAGACAGTTTAAGTAATTCACTATACTATGTGGAATTTCCAAAATATTATAAGGGGCTGTTTGATTGGAAGTAAAGTGAGTGTAAATTAAATGAAATGCTGGGTTTTGAGAAGTTTGGTGTTTGATTCGATGAAAAATAAATCCAAGGTAAAATAAAGTGAATGCAATGTATTGTATTCTAGATCATTTTTGAGGTAATTAAACTGTTTTTGCCCAGTTTTGAGCGAGAACTATTTACACTGCTCCAAAACTTCCTTGCCCACCAACGATAACCACAATCTCCACCGCCACCTCAATGTTGCCTGCCAGTAGCCACAATCCACCACCTGTCACTAGCCACAATCCACCTTGATTCACTTGATAACTTCTTCCTTTAACGACGTTTCTACATATCATCGGATCTGAAACCACACATCCACACTATTCTCTATTGGATCAAAAGTAATGATGAAAATGGGAACTTGCACTTGCTCGTTGCCAAAGTAGCCATCTTTCTTTCTTTTGTGCGCTTCTTTTGCCAAATTATGTTAAATCCACCGAATGATGAGATTTAGATTTAGGTGGATTTACTCGGATTTACATCGTAAATCTGTAAATCAAGGATTTATGCAGGCGTCAAATTTACGCGACCCCTAAAAACCAATAGCTAGATTTACCTTAAATCATGCTTAAATCTCGAGGTAAATCCGATACCAAACAGTCCCTAAACAACTCCTGCCCACATCTAGGTTATGAATAATGCATCATCTTATACCCAAAGTTACCACTCCTAAAGCATTATCCTCTAATTCCATAGCATTGGCATGCATGATTTCTTCCAAACAAGATACATCGTGAGGTGCTTCGAGCACATTCTTTCATAATCTTATTAGTCCTTTTCTTACTACATCCACCCAATTCCCTTAATAATGGAGATTTTCCATTCAGAAGTTGTCTATTCAGACTACTTAGCCAATATATCATTGATAATCAGTGTAATCATATTAGCATGTTGTATGGATGAAGCATGTTGCAGGGGCGTAGACAATCACAATAATGATTATAAGAGAGAGAGAGAGAGAGAGAGAGAGAGAGAGAGAGAGAGAGAGAGAGAGAGAGAGAGAGAGAGAGAGAGAGAGAGAGAGAGAGAGAGAGAGAGAGAGAGAGAGAGAGAGAGAGAGTGTGTGTGATGCCCCAAAATTTAAATTGGAAGAATTATTTATTTATTCTTTAAATAATCAACAACAAGAGCAATCTAACATCATCTATTAGTAATAAATAACAAAATAAATTATATAATTTAAAACATCAATGTGTGCATCAATATTTATTTCTAAAAATCATACACTACTTAGGACTATAACAAAAAAAATACAACATGAATAATCCTGACCAGCCTCACACTCATGCTCCCCTATCCTGATCTGAGGTCATTTAACCACATAAAATGAGTTTAAAAAGCTCAACAGGTCATCAAAACTTATAACTTAATTCAAAGCACGGTAAAAGAGAAATATGCATGTCAATAGTCAAATTATGGTAGTTACAATCATATGATCATTGAATCAATATAAAAATAATAAAATTCATAAGCATCAGTAGTATAATCTATAAACAGTAAAATACTATAGTATGAAAGTTGGTAAAATAGTAAACCAATACGAATGTTAAACCTATAAAGCAATCGTCATATTCGTAATATCAATCATTTTATAAATTATATAAAATATAAAATCAATACATGAGTAAAGACAGTTGAAATCAAGTCAATGCAATAAAATTATATAAGACTGTATACATGTTATCTAGGCATTCTCTATCACGTGCTTAGTATATCACATGCTTAATATCAATATAGTGAATCAGTAGTATCAAATAGTATCAGTATCTATATTAGTAACAATAGTAATCCAATGACAGGAGCAGTAGAGTAAAGCAATAACAATAAATCTATGTAGTAGCAAAAATTCATACAATAAAAAATTAATATCTCAAAAATATACATTTCAGTAGTCACACTAAATAAGTAAGAAGTCTTGGCTATCACTGTGTTTTTCAATGTTAGTAAACTATTGGCTAAGTAAATAGAGTCGCCACCCTTTGCCCATTAACATAGTAATGATCTCCTTATAATTCTCAATCAGTGTATCACGTGAATTAGTATAGGATAACACCAAACCACAATATTTAAATGAAAGCTCATTGCCCACCATCCTGTACAGACTAATCAGTCTCTAACCAACGGATCATCAGTGTAATCATATTAGCATGTTGTATGGATGAAGCATGTTGTAGGGGCGTAGACAATCACAATAATCATTATAAGAGAGAGAGAGAGAGAGAGAGAGAGAGAGAGAGAGAGAGAGAGAGAGAGAGAGAGAGAGAGAGAGAGAGAGAGAGAGAGAGAGAGAGAGAGTGTGTGTGATGCCCCAAAATTTAAATTGGAAGAATTATTTATTTATTCTTTAAATAATCAACAACAAGAGCAATCTAACATCATCTATTAGTAATAAATAACAAAATAAATTATATAATTTAAAACATCAATGTGTGCATCAATATTTATTTCTAAAAATCATACACTACTTAGGACTATAACAAAAAAAATACAACATGAATAATCCTGACCAGCCTCACACTCATGCTCCCCTATCCTGATCTGAGGTCATTTAACCACATAAAATGAGTTTAAAAAGCTCAACAGGTCATCAAAACTTATAACTTAATTCAAAGCACGGTAAAAGAGAAATATGCATGTCAATAGTCAAATTATGGTAGTTACAATCATATGATCATTGAATCAATATAAAAATAATAAAATTCATAAGCATCAGTAGTATAATCTATAAACAGTAAAATACTATAGTATGAAAGTTGGTAAAATAGTAAACCAATACGAATGTTAAACCTATAAAGCAATCGTCATATTCGTAATATCAATCATTTTATAAATTATATAAAATATAAAATCAATACATGAGTAAAGACAGTTGAAATCAAGTCAATGCAATAAAATTATATAAGACTGTATACATGTTATCTAGGCATTCTCTATCACGTGCTTAGTATATCACATGCTTAATATCAATATAGTGAATCAGTAGTATCAAATAGTATCAGTATCTATAATAGTAACAATAGTAATCCAATGACAGGAGCAGTAGAGTAAAGCAATAACAATAAATCTATGTAGTAGCAAAAATTCATACAATAAAAAAATAATATCTCAAAAATATACATTTCAGTAGTCACACTAAATAAGTAAGAAGTCTTGGCTATCACTGTGTTTTTCAATGTTAGTAAACTATTGGCTAAGTAAATAGAGTCGCCACCCTTTGCCCATTAACATAGTAATGATCTCCTTATAATTCTCAATCAGTGTATCACGTGAATTAGTATAGGATAACACCAAACCACAATATTTAAATGAAAGCTCATTGCCCACCATCCTGTACAGACTAATCAGTCTCTAACCAACGGATCATCAGTGTAATCATATTAGCATGTTGTATGGATGAAGCATGTTGTAGGGGCGTAGACAATCACAATAATCATTATAAGAGAGAGAGAGAGAGAGAGAGAGAGAGAGAGAGAGAGAGAGAGAGAGAGAGAGAGAGAGAGAGAGAGAGAGAGAGAGAGAGAGAGAGAGAGAGAGAGAGAGAGTGTGTGATGCCCTAGAATCTAAATTGGAAGAATTATTTATTTATTATTTAAATAATCAACAACAATAAGAGCTATCTAATATCATCTATTAGTAATAAATAACAAAATAAATTATATAATTTAAAACATCAATGTGTGCATCATTATTTATTTCTAAAAATCATACACTACTTAGGACTATAACAAAAAAAAAATAACATGAAGAATCCTGACTAGCCTCACACTCATGCTCCCCTATCATGATCTGAGATTATTCATCAACATATAATGAGTTTAAAAAGCTCAACAGGTCATCAAAATCTATAACTGAATTCAAAGCACGGTAAAAGAGAAATATGCATGTCAATAGTCAAATTATGGTAGTTACAATCATATGATCATTGAATCAATGTAAAAATAATAAAATTCATAAGCAGCAGTAGTATAATCTGTAAACAGTTAAACACTACAGTATGAAAGTTAGTAAAATAGTAAACCAATACAAATGTTAAACCTATAAAGCAATCGTCATATTCGTAATATCAATCATTATATAAATTATATAAAATATAAAATCAATATATCAGTAAAGACAGTTGAAATCAAGTCAATGCAATAAAATCATATAAGACTGTATACATGCTATCTAGGCATTCTCTATCACGTGTTTTGTTGGATATAGTAATTAGGATGTTAAGCCTAACTAAATGTCCCAAGGCTAACCAAGAGGGGGGGGGGGTGAATTGGTAATTTAAAAATTATATTTCTACTCTTGGATTTTTAGAAAACCTTTTTAATTATTAATGCAAGTTAAATTTAAAGTTTAAAAAATAAACTTTTCAACCAGAGTAAACAACTTGCAATGAAATTAAATGCGGAAGAAAAATAAGAAAGAACACACCAGATTTATAGTGGTTCGGTCAAACCTTGACCTACGTCCACTCCCCGGAGGCACCCTCCGAGTATTGCACTAATACCACAAAGTGACTCTCCTTTTGCACCCACAGCAAGGCGGAGAAGCATGTACAAAATCACTTTCACCTTCCCCGGTGCGGCGGAGTAGCCGGGTTCTTTGACACCAAAGAGATCTTCTTCTCGCCAAAACTTCCCTCAAGACGACCCTTGAATCCGATGGAACTGAAGTGCAAGTTCGCCGGAGCAACCGTGTGAATATCCCCTTCACACTCACTTGAAATCCTTTCCAAGGATCTTCTCCCTCTCAAACTTCACCCTTTCCTCTCTCCCTTTCAAGTTCTCTCTTCTAGTTTTCTCCCAAAGAACGAAGACACAATGGTTGTCAAAGATACACTTTGTCGTCCTTTTACACTCTCCAAGTGTCGGTAGAGAACCGGACCAATATTGTTGAAATTCACTTGAGACTCTTCAAAGGAGATGGGAAGAAACAAAGAGATCTTCTTCTTCAAGTAATCTTGTGAATCCCTCACAAACCCCTCACTTGATCTCTCACTCTTCACTCTTACAATCTCTCCCAAACTCTCACACTCAATGATCCCTCTCAAGAGAAAACAATTTTTAAAGGCACTTGTAATAATTTCTAGGACTCCTTATATAGAAAGGACATGAAAACCGCTCAAAAAACTGCTAAAAATATTTTTTTCTGCGCACCGGATCGTCCCGTACGAACCATTTGTTCATCTGTACGAACCAATTTTGTCCTGGACGAAATTGGTTCGTCCCGGGACGAAAAATTTCGTCCGGTACGAACAGTTATATCAAAAGTTGGTTCCGAAAACTGCAGAACATTGCCAGAAACTGCCATAGTCGGTTCCCATCGTCCTGGACGAACTGGACTTCGTCTGGACAAAATTTTTACAGTGAGAAACTCGTCCTGGGACGAAAAATGATTTCGTCTGGACGATCAGTCCTTGGAAAAATTTTCCAGTTCAGTTCCTGTCCGTTCTATTGCTCTTACAAGGAGATAACTGATCTGATCGTCCCGTACGAACAATCTTTGTCCCCGTACGATCAGTACAAAAACTTTTTCAAGATATCCTTTAAGTGTGTGTATATTTATTCACTCAATTACAATCACTCCCTCTCAAATTTAATTCAAATAAAAAGTACAAGCTTCAAATTCACAAAGTATCTCATGCTGAATCTGATTTGAAGTCTTCGTAGTCTGGGGTTCGATTTTCCTGAAATATTAGTACACACAAGAGCAAAAACAAATCTTCCAAAAAATGTTAGGAGATAACAACACATAAAACAATAATATTTGGAATCATCAAAAATATACAAGTTGCAATAATGTAAAATATGCAGATAGCAACATTCCTAACATGTTTAGTATGTCACATGCTTAATATCAATATAGTGAATCAGTAGTATCAAACAATATCAGTATCTATATTAGTAACAATATTAATCCAATGACAGGAGCAGTAGAGTAATGCAATAACAATAAATCTATGTAGTAGCAAAAATTCATACAATAATAAAATAATATCTCAAAAATATGCATTTTAGTAGTCACAATAAATAAGTAAGAAGTCATGGCTATCACTGTGTTTTTCAATGTTAGTAAACTATTGGCTCAGTAAATAGAGTTGCCACCCTTTGCCCATCAACATAGTAATGATCTCTTTATAATTCTCAATCAGTGTATCACGAATTAGTATAGGATAACACCAAACCACAATATTTAAATGAAAGCGATCGGCCCACCATCCTGTACAGGTTAATCAGTCTATAATCAACGGTTCAACCAGTCTTTACTTTTTTATTTCATGTACATACATTATTTTCACAATACTACAATAGTAATAGCGATCAGCTATTATTAAAGCACATATCCATATCCATTTTTAATGCATTGCAACAAATAGTGCATAATTGAGCTTAATTAAGAAGATGACAAAATGTCATAACGGTATACAACAAAGAATCCTATTAGACAAAAATACATATTTTAAGAAAATTATCAAATTATCATGGATTGTATAAAATGAAATTTTAAGACTTTTATTGTATTACACTACTATTTTTACATGTCAAAATAAATTTTAGAGTAGACAAAAATCACTGTATTTTTAAAATCACCCTGTAAAAAATTTCAAATAAATACTCAAAATGCTCATAATCTCTATAACATATAAAAAGTTACGATGTGAAAGTTTTGCCAATACAAAGTTATGCACGTTTTAACAAAAATACAAATTTGAGGGAAAAAAATCAAAAACATAAAATATTTGAAATAAAAAATAGGGTATGTATTCCTTACAGCGAGATGAGAAAATCTTTCAACTGGCCCGAAGGACGAAAGTCACACCGGGGCCTCCAAATCCAAATTTCCCTTTTCTCTCTCTTTCTCTTTCTCTCACTTTTTTCTTAAGGCTCTCTCTGTTGCCGAAAAGAGAAATGGGAAAAGGTTTTAAAACAAAATTTTAATGCCCTAAGATATTTATATAATATAATAATATAATATTCATTTAATAATTAATTAAATCAATTCTCTAGTATTAAATTCAAATAAATTATTTTAGAATTAAAAAAAATTACCTAAAAAAATTCATAAAATAAATCATCTTGTTTAAAAAATATTTATGAAATCGGTTTGTAAAATGGATACCTGAAGGTCCCAAAATCATCACTTGTAATGATAAGTACAAATTCCTTAAGGATTTTCACCGGTGTTAAAAAATTACGAAAAAATTTGTGTAAGTAAAATACTTCAATCAAAATATCATGGCGAAGATGGTTTATTACACACACACACACAGAGAGAGAGAGAGAGAGAGAGAGAGAGAGAGAGAGAGAGGGGGACTCGGGAAAAGAATGAGTAGATTTACTAGATGTTTACGACAAATCCTAGTTATCGATCACAAATTTGATCATAATGAATGAGCTAACATTCTTGCAATATACAATTTTTTTTTAACATTTAGGCCAATTAATGCAAACTCACACGCACATTACATACGTAAGATTGAAATTTAATACCTCTTAGTTAGTAGCCAAAACTCTCAACTAATAAACCCAAATGATCCATATTTCTTACAGTTGTACTAAGGCTTTGCTTGTATTATCTTTTTGTTGTTTCTTAAAACAGCTTTTTAGTACAATTATTTTATTTTTATACTAAAATGTTGCTTTAAGAAATATTAAGAAAGTTGCTCAAATGATACCTAAATTCAAAACTTTTGAATATTGTACTCATAAAAATCACTCCTATATATATATATATATATATATATATATATATATATATATATATATATATATATATATATATATATATATATATATATATATATATATATATATATATATATATATATATATATATATATATATAACAGTCAGATGTGGTCAAAATAAAATGTGAATACACAAATGGAATAATGAGATTCTCATGAACTTATGACTAAAGACTAATAGCACTAAAAACTATACAAGCCTCATAAACACTTAACGTTTACTGCATTGTGTAGCCAATGATTAGAGCTTGCTATCTTCTCAGGGTTTGAATGTTTGAACGAGCAATTTATTCATTGCCAAACAAAATTTTAAAATAATGCAATTTAACACCACTTTCCACTTCGATTTGGCCGCATTCCTCCTTATTTTAAGCTAAGTAGGTTTATGTCATGCTCATATCCGAAATTTAAGCCCAGATTATAGGAAAAAAAAAATGTCATACTTCATTTGGAGTTATATATAGGATTTTGAAAGTTCAACGGAGCTTATTTTGACTTAGATTTCGTTTGGGACGACTTTCTTACTATTTCTTAAAGCAGCTTTTTAATATAAAAATTTTAATTTTTATGCTAAAAAGTTGCTTTAAGAAGCAGTAAGAAAGCCATCCCAAACGAAGCGAATATATTATTGTTTCTTGAAGCAGGTTTTAATATAAAAAATTTAATTTTTATACTAGAAATTACTTTAAGAAGCAATAAGAAAGCCTTCCAAAACGAAACCTTAAAAATCATGAAAGTGAAAAATAAATTATGTCAGCATAATTTTATATGTTTTATATTATAATGAGCTTTAAAGCTCTTGTTTTATACTGAGATTAATGTTACATGCATAATGTTTTGAATTATACTAATTCTAATAAATATTTAAGTTTTTTAAAATCTATAGTGATACAAAATACATCGGTCAATTTTTGCTGAAAAAAATTCATTACATTTGTATGAACTTCCACTTTATTATCATGAGCACATATAAAAAAATATGAAATTTATCAGAACTTTCCTAGGAGCCCAATACTTGACACATAAGAATTTCTTATTAGCCAATTTTTACTGGCAAGACTAACATAGTAGTCGCATCTATCACGATCATGAAATCGTTGTGAAAGTCTTTACAGTGAATGCAAATATAACATATTTCTAGTGGTTCCTAAACCGCTGCAAATATTTTAGTAGGTGTTTTAACCGCTGAAGTAGATCAAATTTAACTGCAAACATGACTAAAATAAAATACAATAATGATGTAGCATAATTCTCCATAAGTGTATTAGCTAGCAAATTAAGGAAATCATTCTATCAATTCTCCATAATTCTCCATATGATTAGTTCCTCCTAAGCTGAGACCAAGTTGACTTGGCTTGAACTAGGCTGTGGGGGCGAGAATTTGCCTTAGCTTGAAATAGGCTAACTTACTAGATGAAGTTGTCATATTGCTAACTATCAATAGTTAGCCACTTGGCCGCCTGTCTCGCTTCAGAACACGCACCATGCACGCTCCCGGCCGCTCGCCACGCGTCAGGACGCTCACCACGCTCCAACACCCAAATCTCGTTCGCACCATTTTGCAATCTACACTCTTCACCACAATCCGACACCTAGTGGCGGAGCCAGGAAATTTATCAAGGGGGGGCCTAAATTAATTTAGTAAAATTTTCCCTCAACTTTTCTCATCCGGGCTTGGGACCGGAATAGGCAGTTTTAAAATTTTTTTATTAATAATTATCCCAAAACATATAATATTAAATACAAGATAGTAAACAAATTACAATATATAACGTCTACTCTTCATATTCTGAAAGAGTTGAATGATTACTTCATTATCAATAGAATCCAAAATTTCTTTTTCAACATAAGCAAGTAATAAATCATTCATCCATTGATTGCCAATCCTATTTCGCAGTCGATTTTTTATAATATTCATGGCAAAAAATGCTCTTTCAACGTCTGTTGTAGCAGCAGGTAATACCAATACCAATTCCAGTAGTTTAAAAACAACAGGATATATTACACTTGAAATGTTAATGAACAACAAAACAATATGAACATGACTTTTCGCCACTGCCACCAATGCTAATTAAAGTTGATGTGAAAAATAATGAATGTAATGTGCAGATTGATTTTCATTCAGAAAAAGAGCTTTCAAACCATTAAACTCCCCTTTCATATTACTAGCACCATCATAGAGCCTTGACCCCGTATTCTAGATATACTTAAACCATATGTTGATAGTAATTGTTCAGTTGCCAATTTAAGACTATTTGCAGCATTATTTGGTACATGAGAAATCTCCAAAAAACGTTCCACTACGTTGCCTATCTTATTAATAAAACGAACTATGATTGCCATTTGCTCCTTAGCGGATGTGTCATGTGATTCATCAACTAAAACTGAATAAAATTTATCACCAATCTCCTATGATATAAACTTTGTAATAGCAATAGAAAATGATCTAGTAATATCTTTTTGAATATCATGTGCAATTAACTTTAAATTCTCAGGAGCATTCTTTAAAATCACATCGTCTATGTCTTTGTTATGTTCAGCCAAAAATTGAACAGTTCTAGAAAATTACCTTGATTTTTGGATGTAGAAGACTCCTTATTACCTCGGAAAGCTAGCCCTTGCTTCGAAAGAAAACTTATGCAAACAATAGAAGTATTGAGGCTGATACGGTATGCAAATGTAGCTTGATATGTTTGCTTTTGGAACACAAACCCAATATGTTGACTCTGTTTCATATTCAGATTGACTAGAGTACTGCTTTTGGAACTACGTCTAGCATTATTAGGCGCACTGTTATGACCTCCTACATGAAGATCAAATTTGTTTGTTTTCTTCAAATTTGAAAATTCATTTTTATTAAATGCTTCTTCATCTTCATTGCCCCTACCTGGTTTTCTGAACATATAACAATAAAGACAGTATGATTTGTCTTTACTTATGTTATACTCTAGTCAATCTGAATACTTGTTAAACCAAATAGGATTAAATCTTCTGTCTTTCATCCCGAATTTAGTTTTTGGAAAATCATGAATACGAGGTTGAAATGGCCCTTGTTGTAAATATACTTTTCAAACTTCATCCCGAATATTAGGATTAAAATCAACAATGGGAATTCGTAGCCCTGGATCATATGGAGATTTTCAACGCTTAATTACTTCTATATTGTTAGGTAAATCAGTTTCCACTCGAATACGCTTTTCTTTATGATCTTTAACCTGATTGATATTGTCATTTGATGTTTTTGGAACTAATGATCGTTTGAAATATCTCTCCATAATATTCTAACTCAAAGATGCCTTAAGATTAATCTGATTATATATCTATTCAAAAATGGCTAAAATATAAAACTTATAAAATCAATCATATAAATGCAAAGAAACAAACAATCAAACTTATAAAAATTAACAAAATAAAATAGATTTGCTCCTTTGCAAATTTCGGTCAAACATCCCCAAACCCTCGATTCAAACCCTTGCACAGGATTGCACCTAGCACCAAAAACTGAATGCATAAACATTTGATCGAGCAGAAACACCAAATGAATTATCATTCTTTATTGATTTTAGAGATCATATTATGAATATACCTGCATTGAATTCAAGCACTACAACTATTGTGATCACTGCCCACATTGCATTCTGCCCAACTCCCTCAAAGAGTGGTTCTAATAAATACAGAAAGGAAACCAACTTCAAGGGACTCATTTCATAAAATAAACTAAATTAACTTAAATCAATTGCAGGTCATGACTGAAAAGAGCTTTAAAGCTCACCTGCACAACAGTGAAAGTAAAACAGAGCAAAGACAGAGGTGAAGGGAATATCGTGGTTTTTCATTCCTTGCTTTGAACAGTGCCATACATCCCTATATGTAGTTGTAAAATATATGTAATGATAATAGAAAGCATAAAGGTAATAATAGAGAACGTTTTCTGCCAAAGCCGTCGGCAAATTTCTGCACAAGCAGCTGACACGGGATAGTGGAATATCACTTTGTGTTCTGCTCAGCTATGGAACACGTTAACAGGCCCCCGCAAGCTGATGGTGCGGAAGTGACCATGAGCTTGTCTCGAAGAAATGTAAAGCGAAGTCGTGGAAGAACTTTGGTGAAGATATCAGCTATTTGATCTTGTGTGCTGAGATGATGAACTGAAATGAGATTAGACTTGATACAATCCCTAATAAAATGGTAATCCACTTCTATATGTTTGGTCCTAGCATGAAAGACCGGGTTGTGAGCTAATGCTATTGCAGAAACATTGTCACAATGTAGTGGTGTGGGAGTGGTAGTAGGGAATTTAAATTCAGCAAGAAGTTGACGAAGCCAAACAATATCAGTGGCAGCCGTGGCCAAGGCCCTATACTCAGCTTCAGTGGAAGATCGAGCAACCGTGGGTTGCTTTTTGACATACCAAGAGAGAAGAGTATCACCAATGAAGCAGCAATAACCAGTAGTTGATTTTCGATCGAGTGGATCTCCCGCCCAATCGGAATCAGCATAAGCTCTGAGAGTGGTGGATGTTCTTGTAATTGGAAGACCAAAATCAAGTGTACCTTTAAGATACTGAAGCAAGTGCTTGAGAGCTTGAAAGTCATATTGGTGAGGACTGTGCATAGCCTGACATAACTTGTTAACAACGAAGGATATGTCAGGTCGTGTAATGGTTAAGAATTGCAATGCTCCCACAAGTTGCCGAAATTGCATTGGATTTTCAATGGGCTGAAAGGAAGTACTGTCCCGCTGAGACTTTAGAGAAAATGGTGTAACTACTGATTTGCAATTCTCTAAACCAGGCCTATGAAGAATGTCAACAACAAAAGCAGATTGATTCAAATGATATCCATGATCTGTAGCTATAGCCTGAATACCGAGAAACTGATTCAGGCTACCCAGAGTCCGAACCTGAAATTGTTGATGTAGATGCTGAAGGAATTTTTGAAGAACCGAAGCATCATTACCGGTAACCAAAATATCATCTACATACACAATGAGGTATATTAGAGATGAATTGTGATTGTAGATAAGTAGAGAGGGATCAGATTCACTATGCTGAAACCCGTGAGCTTGTAAGTATGTCGTTAATTTGGCAAACCACTGTCTAGGAGACTGTTTAAGACCATATATGGCCTTATGAAGACGACACACAAACTCAGGATATTGAGGATCTTTGAAACCAATTGGTTGTTGCATATAAACCATCTCATTTAGATCACCATGCAAGAAGGCGTTTGAGACATCGAGTTGAGTAATCTCCCACTTGTAATGCACGGCTGCAGTAATAAACAATCTGATTGTAGGAAATTTAGCGACAGGACTGAATGTTTCAGTGTAATCAATGCCATATTCCTGACGATGACCTTGTGCAACAAGTCGAGCTTTATGTCTTGCGACGGATCCATCTGAATTTCGTTTGGTTTTATAAATCCACTTACAACCCAAAATATTTTGGTCTAATGGTGGAGATACCAATTCCCAAGTACCTTGAGATTGAAGAGCCCTAAATTCGGCTGACATAGCATCTCGCCAGCATTGGTGTTTAACCGCAGCTGAATAACACGTTGGATCACTGGATTGGACAAGGATGTGCTGGAGATTAAACTGATGCTTCGGTTTAAGACTTCCAGTTTGAATTCTAGTCACCATAGGATGACGTTTAGATGGAATAGGTGGTATGGAACCGGAAACAGAAAGAGTATTAGTGGAAGAAGCAGCATAATGAGAACTGGGATTAGAGGTAGAAGTGTCTGGGGAAGGATTCGGCTGAATTGGAGTTGATAGCATGGTGGAGGGAAGCTGAGATGATTTATTTGTGGAAGAAACTATAGAGATATTTGGAACAAGACTTAACGGAAAATTTACTGAAGATGGTGTTGGAGATGATGGTGAGGGTGGATTTGAAGAAATGGAAGAAGCAAAAGGAAAAACTGTTTCATGAAACTTAACATGGCGAGAGATAATAATCTTTTGAAGTTGAAGATGGTAGCACCGATAACCTTTGTGACTAGAGCTGTAGCCAATGAAAACACAGGCAGAGGATTTTGGTGCAAATTTATGTGGTGTGGAAGGGTGTAACCAGGGATAGTAGAGACACCCGAATATTTTTAAATGAGAATAAGATGGAATTTGTTTGTAAAGACGATGATAAGGAGATGTAGAAGCCGTAGTAGTGGAAGGAAGACGATTAATCAAGTATGTAGCTGTAAGAACAGCTTCAGTCCAGAAAATAGTTGGAAGGCAAGCATTAAGAAGAAGTGTTCGAGCAGTCTCTATAATGTGACGATGCTTGCGTTCAGCCAAGCCATTTTGTTGAGGGGTATAGGGGCAGCTATATTGATGCAAAATACCATTGGATGTGAGAAATTTTTGAAATTGCAAGCTTGAATACTCACCGCCGCCATCGGAACGAAAAATTTTAATTTTAGAGGAAAATTGCTTCTCAACCATAGCATGAAACATTGCAAATTTGGAAAAGGTTTCAGCTTTTGTAATCATTGGATAAACCCAAATGAAACGAGAGAATTCATCCAAAAATAAGACATAATAACGATAACCAGTTAATGATGAAATTGGGGAATGACCCCATACATCGGAAACAACTAGTTGAAAAGGCGAAGTACATGAAGACTTAGAACTAACAAAAGGTAATCTATGACTTTTGGATATTTGACACGAATGACAAACATCTTTTACATTAGAAATATGTAACTGGGAAGTAACGCAGATAACTTAGACACGACTGCACGATGAGGGTGTCCCAAACGAGCATGCCAGAGCTGAGATTGAGCCGTTGTAGTGAGAAGGAGCTTGGAGAAGAGGGAGTTTGGTGGCGAAGAGGATGAAGATGGAACAGCAATGGAGTACAATCCTTCACGGCAAGGACCCGAAAGAAGCACTTGATTTGTTCTCCGATCCTTAATATAATAGCCATGAGGAGTAAAAGAAATTTTGCAGCCATTATCAGTAAGTAAACGATGAACTGAAAGAAGATTGTGTGAAACTTGAGGAACATGAAGAAGAGGAGAAAGGGCAAGCTTACGAGTAGGGGTAGGTAAAATGCCTTGACCCGTATGAGAAATTGGGAGAGACTGTCCATTTCCAACTTGAATGTGATGGGAGCCATGATACGGTTGCGAGGTTAGGAGCTGATTAGCATCATTGGTGAGGTGAGAAGTAGCTCCAGTGTCCAAAATCTAGTCAGGAGAAATTGAAGATGAATCCAAATTTTCAGCCAACAGAGCGGTAGAAGTATTACCACTGTAGTTTAAGTTCGTCCGATGCCAACATTTAACTGCGGAATGCCCAGGTTTACCGCAAATTTGACACTCAATGCGTGTAGACGGTGATCTGCCACCACCGCGGGACGAAGAAAATCGACGACCCCTTGAGGAACGAAACGTCGGAGTAGTGCCGCCTCGTCCTCGGGTTGCCGCCAGAGCCACCGGAGCTTCCGTAATGTGCACAGACTGAAGATCCTTAGCTGCTTCAGTCTCTAAATTTGTTTCTTCACTACACAGAAGTGAGTAGAAGTCATCAAGATTAAGAGGTTGTAAACTTGTTCGGATGGCAGTCTTAAATCCTTGATAGGAAGCGGGCAATCCGTTAAGAGTATAGAGAATTACGTCCTCTGAATCTACGGAGCATCCAGCTGCAGTGAGAATATCTATTTTCATTTTAATCTCAGACAAATACTGCTGCATAGATTTAGTTCCCATGGAAACGTGATGAAGATCATTTTTTATCTGTAAGATACGGGAACGATTGGTGGACTGAAGGCGTTTTGCAATCGTTTCCCAAATCTCTGAACATGACTCCAAATTCAAGATGTATGGCAGCAATGGCGCTGAGACAATGGAGAAGAGGGCGGCGGCAAGATTCTGATCGATGAGCATCCAAGTGGAGAACAATAGATTTGGAAGGATTTCACCAGTAGCCGAGGTGAGTTGCCGAGGAGGACGACGAATGGATCCATCGAGATAGCCCTCAAAGCCATTGGCTCTGAATATCTTTAGAACTTGCGATCTCCACGTCAAATGATTTTCGAGAGCTAATTGCACAGTAATCACATTCTTAATGCTTGACATTAAGAACTTAAGTTGAGGAGGTATAGAAGCCGTGCCGAGGAGCTGAGAGACTTCTGCGGTACTGTTAGAAGTAGAGGAATCACCGGATTCCATGTGTATAAAGGGAAGATGTAAACCAACATAGAAGAGAAAAAAAAACCGTAAGGCCTAGAAAGGCTCTGATACCATGAAAAGAGCTTTAAAGCTCACATGCACAACAGTGAAAGTAAAACAGAGCAAAGACAGAGGTGAAGGGAATATCGTGGTTTTTCATTCCTTGCTTTGAACAGTGCCATACATCCCTATATGTAGTTGTAAAATATATGTAATGATAACAGAAAGCATAAAGGTAATAATAGAGAACATTTTCTGCCAAAGCCGTCGGCAAATTTCTGCACAAGCAGCTGACACGGGATAGTGGAATATCACTTTGTGTTCTGCTCAGCTATGGAACACGTTAACAATGACTTCTAGCAGCAAAATGAAAAAAATCAAAGAAAAAAAATAATCCTCCCGGCTGAAGTTCAGCGAAACATCATATCCGGCCAAACATCATGACCTCGGAAAGAGGATCAATTTCTTTAGGCCTTCTAAATATTGAAAGTAAACGTGAAACAGGAGATTGTTAAAAAAAAAACCTCACGGCTTCTGTCCGAGCAAGTCACGCCGACGCAAAATGAGTAAGAGCCGTCGCGTCGAGGCAAGGCACACCATCTCTGACCGTCGTCCGCCGCCGCCGATCACCTCGTTGCGAGAATACGAGCTGCAGCAATGCAGCGTCGCGAAAACAGCGGGGCGAAAGAAGCGGCTACGTGAAAGAGCAAATTAGAATAGGAGATGAACCGATAAACCTAATTTTTTTTTGCGGGGAGGCCGGGAGTG
The DNA here is from genome assembly GCA_016618105.1 of Dendrobium huoshanense. Lineage (NCBI taxonomy): Eukaryota > Viridiplantae > Streptophyta > Magnoliopsida > Asparagales > Orchidaceae > Dendrobium > Dendrobium huoshanense. The sequence continues at coordinate 5,432,636 of CM028355.1, forward strand.
CGCCCCCTCCCCCCCCCCCCCCCCCCCCACAATCCGCCCTTGCCGACACCTATACATTGCTCACACCGCTTTGCAATCTGCACTCCGTATTAGATCGAGCTTACCACGTCCAGTTCACTGGTCAGGTTGGGTCAACCTGGTTACACTACAGGTATTGTTAACAAAACAAAAATTATATTAAACCAAAAAAGAAGTACAAGAGAGAATGTAGCTAATGACAAAAAAATAAAAGAAAATACAATAAGAACTTAATCTGAATGGCTCAGTAATTGGCCTAGGCTCCTAGCTTTCCCAAGCCAAGCATAGACCCTCCAATTTGGTGAAGATAGACGCGAAGAAATCAAACCAACCGAACAGCCAAAAACAACTGAGCAAGAGACCAACACCAAAGGTTTCCATGAGCCATGACGACGAAGAAACGAGCCCCAGCCACATCATCGCCAGCACATCTATGACCAACAAAAAATTCGAACGAACCACCAAAAAAGCCAACCAGAGAGTGAAGAAAGCAACAAACACTATAAACTACCTACCCCTCCCACGAGACCTCCCACGAGAAACGACAAAGACAATCGATCTGTCACGAACCAATTAAAATCATGTCCAGAATCAGAATCTCCATAATACTCCGAAGAGGAATCGGATTATTATATTCGTGAGCCTGACTTCGTGTTTTAATTATTACAATATGATTGATTAGATGCTTTATTATTCTTTGCATTATGTTTTTTATGTGCTACTAATATATCAAGTATAACAAAAGAAGCTATTTCATACACCAAGCCTCATCAAAAAGATAAAATAAAGAGTGAGAGTGTAAAATGTAAATGATCATGTCTATAAAATTTTCTTTTTATTGAGCCAGTCTATATTAAGTGTATGTTGATAAGATGATTAAGGGCTCACGTAGAAGTGAGGATGAAAATTAAACAATTAATTTTCTCTATTAAATTGTTGTATTCGATCTCAATCAAACTGTACAATCAATTATTTTAAAAATTAAATTAATTATTTAATTAAATTAATAAAATTAAAATCTAGCATAGCTAATCATATTGCATGACTCGTGATCGTATAGGACGATCAGTTAATTATTTTGATAAATATCTGCTTGAAATTTAAGATTTCTAAAAATATGTAAATTTAGATTTTGAATTTTCAACTAATCATATTGCCCAAGTAGTAATTAAAGAACTTGCCTAATTTGAACCATTGATCAAATAATTGACTAAGGATTAAATCTTGATTGAAGATTTTACTGTATATTTTAAGAGATATAGTAGGCCTAATCGAGTATTTTGTGACCTAACATTTTTTCACATTGGATCAATAATATGATTCAATTGATCGTATTGCATGATTAATTTCATATAATATGATCTAATAGAAATTAAAATTAGGTATTGAACTAATCAGATTGTATGATTCATTATTCATACTATATGATCAATCTGTTTAATAAAAATTATGATTTCTTTTAAATAGCCCAATTTAATTCATTTAATCACATGAGAATAGAGGGGGCCATAATAATATCATTCTGAGAGAGTTCTTAGGGAGAGAAAGCTAGAGCAAGTTCTTGAGATTGATGGTGAGTAGTGGTGTTAAAAATTAAAACGAAATGCAAACACGACTCGAACCGGCTAAAAAATTTCTTATTAGGGTCAACCAGTTTTAAGAATGCATCGGATTTGGGTCAACTCGGGTCAACTCGAAAACCCAATTAGGACCCAGTTTTAACTTGCTACTTTCACCGCACACGCTTGCGTCCTCACTCACTCATGTTTGCTTACGTTTGCACCTGATCTTCTCGCATATGTTTGCCACTGTAGTGTGATCCCGTTCTTGCTTCCGAATGCAGTATGTACTTTGCAAAGCTAGCAGTGAGCCTTCACTGCTCGCGTTCTCACACTCTATGCTTATGTCTGTCCTAGGGGTGTCAATATTTGACACGACCTAAAAACCCTACTCGAACTAAACATGAAATCGTTTGACAAACGGGTTGGGTTCGGGTTCTAAATTTTGACAAGTTTGAAAAATTAGATCAAGTCTGGGTTAGCTCGCATGCTGCAATTAGTGAGAGTGACTGATTTGCCAAATTTGGTGATTTGTGTACACCCATAACTGGCAAGGCTTCTCCTAGCTCCCGCAAGGCCTCAAGCGGCATGTCTGCACACAACTCCAACAAGGTTTGTAATGTCGGCAACAATTAAAATGCAGCAAGTTGTAAACCCCTGCACATGGCACACATGTCTGTAAGGGCTGTAAGCTACAACACCGGTAAGGCCACACGCAACGTCGGCAATGTCGCCAAGGCCTAGGTTTGCTTTCCACAACCTAATGGTCAGAAGTTACGACAACTCGATGTTCTTTCCGGTTGTATTCGACTACTTCACGTGTGAAGTAAAGTTGGTTTCATGACGTGTCATGTCAACCAGGAAAATTGACATAGTTCTGGTTTGGGTTGACATTCCTGACTTGTATGCAAAAATTAGTCAAGTTTGGGTCATGTCAAAGAGTATTGGGCCAATATTGGGTTCAACCCCAACCCGACTCGCAACCCGAGATGGAAGAGACCAAAGATGTTAAGAAAGAATTTTTCTCCCATTTACAATTCTTCCTTAAAAAAAGATTTCCAAAGAGATTTCCATCTCCTGCAACGATTCGAAGTCATCCAAAAAGATTTCCATTTGCAATTCTGGTTCCCAGTTCTCTTCTAAGCACTCTTATATGAATATGTCCTAAACTAATATAAAAAAAATTCTCCAATGTCATAAAACAGAGATAGAGGGGAGGGGTTTTTTTTTTAGTTGGGACCGCGGATCAGGTCATCGTGCTGCACAGTAAATAGGAAAACATATGCTAAATTTTGGCTTTTTGTCATATCGGGTCGTCGGGTCATGGGACTAACAACTTGGCATCTTCCTATTGACGTTCGGATGTAGAGCTACATCCGGCATCCCCACTAAATAATTTCCCCAAACATTGAGTGATTAACTCTCTCTCTCTCTCTCTCTCTCTCTCTCTCTCTCTCTCTCTCTCTCTCTCTCTCTCTCTCTCTCTCTCTCTCTCTCTCTCTCTCTCTCTCTCTTTGATATTTTTCTATGCAAAACTAATTTCATGTTTTTAAACATGCTAATTTTAAGAAATTTCTTACTATTATTTTCATTTCAATCAAAACTACTCTATCAACATAGCTTTCAATATGGGCGTCAAAATAGGTTTTCGGGTCAGGTTCGAGTCCAACCCAAAACTGACCCACCTAACCTGATTCCGACCAGATTACCAAAATGGGTCAAGAATTTGAACAAGACCCAACCCCAAATATGGGTCGACCCAACCTGACATGCTGATTCGGGCAAGCGTAGAGAAGGCGAGCATCGAATGCTTATAACAGGATGCGGGGGAGAGCGCGGCTAAATGGTTGCGACTGCAAGCGGGCGAGGGCGAGGCCACGAGCGGGATAGCGGGGGAGGGTGCGAGTGTGATGCGAGTACAAGTGCGAGTACGAAGTGAGCACGGGTGTGAGACTGCCAGTGTGATTGAGGGGTCGAGCATAGGTGGCCGAGGGAGAGGTAGGCTGCACCGCAGGCGAGCCATGAGTGTGAAATGGTGTAGGCGGGGTTAGCGGGCGTGGTGAGAGCACGAGGGGGTTTGGGATGCAGACATTTCCCGATTGATTTCAGGTTTCCAGGTTGACCAGGACACGACCTAATTTTTAAAATGTGTAAAAATTATACCTGTTGCGTCCAGGAGTATTCGCAGCGGTAGAGAAATATCATATTTAACGTCTTAGCATTGTACGAAAATCCGGCACGCAATCAGATAAGGAGAGAGGGTCTAGCATTTAAGAGACACCAAGATTTTTACGTGGAAAACCCCTGTAAAAGGGGGCAAAAACCACGGGGCCTAGCCCAGTTTGAACGAATCCACTAGTATTGTAGTCGATTACAAATGAGGCCCTTCCTTGGTGGAAGGGGTTAGCTTGATGTACATCTTATGGAGTACATTACATGATGTAAATACAAAGAATCACTATTGACATGTTCGCTTTGTTAGAAGGACTGCAGTCGGCGGGCAACGTAGGTCAGGAGGACCGTAGTCAGCTGGCGACGGAAGACTGTAGTCGGCGGGCGACGTAAGTCAGGAGGACCGTAGTCGGCGGGCGACGGAGGTCAGAAAGACTGCAGTCGGCGGGTGACATAAGTCAGGAGGATCGTATTCAACGGGCGGCGGATGTCGGAAAGACTGTAGTCGGCGAGCGACGTAAGTCAGGAGGACCGTAGTCGGCTGGCGACGGGGGTCGGAAGGACTGTAGTCTGACGACGAAGATCAGTAGGACAGCGTCAGGTAGAAGTCCAGCAATACAAACAAATGCATCTTCGCATAGACGTCCTGTCACGACCCGACCCGACGGGGACGGATCCCGCCCGAGCCGGATCGCGACGAGAGACCTGCTTATCCAGGATCTGGCTTTGGATTAGGTTACTGAACTGATCTTCCAAATTCTTAACTCAACAGAAAAACACAGAACAACAGAGCTACTAAAACATCAAATGCAGCGGAACAAAACATCTATCTTTTTCATTTCCTCAAAAATAATCATCTACAGAACAGTACATGGCTTTAAACAGAAAGAAAGACAGAACAGGAAAGCCATGACTGTACAAAAATCAAAAGTACAAAAGTACCTAATCGGATCAGACTCTGAAACTAATCCTGGACCTCCTTGCCCTTCCCAGAACCTGAAAACCACCAGAAAGCAAGGGTGAGCTCAACAGCTCAGCAAAGCAACAAACCACCAATCTAAATTCTCAGAAACCAAAACCAAACTCATCAGACAGAAATCAGATCAGAAATCAGAACAGAATCGGAAATCAGAACTTATACGGACAGATATCAAATCAGAATCGGAATCGTACAGATCATATCAGAACAAATCAACAGAGTCAGAATCAGAATTCAGAAATCAGAATCGTACGGAGCATATCGTATCAAAATCACAATTTCGTACAGAACAGAACTGATACAGAAAACAAAACAGATACACATAGCTAAATGCCCTGACACTGACGGAATCTCTACGGATTCCGGCCCCTTATGCCTCCCTTCCCAGACACTAACTGAATCTCACAGGATCCAGGCCCCTTATGTCTCCCTTTGTGCTCACGGCACCAAAACAGATGTGCTTATAGCACCAGAACAGAATTCATCGGATCCGGAACGAAACAGATATCAAAATGTATATTGAGCTCATTTCAGAATTTCCCGTTTCACTAACTGAATCTCATAGGATTCAGGCCCCTTATAACTCCCTTTTTATAGCTTATTCACATAGCATTTCAATTCAGAAGAAATCCGGACATTTCAGAAATTACCCAAAAATCGGGCAGCACAACGGCAGTATACAGAATTTACACAAAATTTCCCGCAAAGAAAATTTACCGAATTCGCACAGAATATAGATAATCACATTCCAGAACATTTATTCTACTGCACAGATAATTTACGATTTCACAGAAAATTCTGGTCGACTAAAAACACAGTCGAATCAAAAACACCCGGACAAAAATCTTCAAAATATAGTCAAAACGTGCACACCCGGCACGGCAACGATATACAGAAACTTACGCGGTAAAAACTGAACCAATCGAAAGATACGGACGAAAAACCGTAACGAAAACGAAATCCGGACAGAAAAATACCGCCAACCGCGACGGAACTGAAAATTGAGAAAGACGGAATGTGCCTTACCTCGAGCACAGCAAATTCCTCAACAGTCACTTCGATCGAAAACGGCTCCGCGTCTTCCCGAAATCAACTTTTCCAAAACCTTCTTTTTCTCTCTCCTCAGAGCTGAAATCAGATATTTATTTTTTTATTTTCTCTCTCTTCAAATCGACTGAAATCAGCTTTATAATACACAGATCGGCCCGGCCGATCGTCCAGATCGGCCTGGACGATCAGACCAAAATCCCATCGTCCAGGGACGATTTTTCAGGACGATGTTTACTATTCATAGGCGATAAAAACCTCTACTCACTGACTTGTGCCATCCACAGATCGTCCCGGGACGATACCTCGATCGGCCTGGACGATCCCTACAGGAAATCACTTAGAACAATTCTGGACAGATTCTGGAACTGAAAATACACTGATCGTCCCAGGACGATCCCAGATCGTCCTGGACGATACTGGAGCAGTTTGAAATATTACAATCTCCCCAACTCAGAAAAATGTCGTCCTCGACATTATCCAATCCAAACGCAGTCAAAACAAGTACGGGTACGACCGTCTCATATCAGACTCCTTTTCCCACGTTGCTTCCCGTACAGTCCGGTGCTTCCACTGGACTTTAACCATCGGAATCTCTTTATTTCTTAACTTGCGGACGTCGTACGCTAAAATCAACTCTGGCTCTTCCTTGTACGCCAGATTCTCCTGAATCTCAACCTCCTCAGCTGATACCTTCTTCCCAGAGTCGGATACCCACTTCCTCAGAGTGGATACATGAAACACATTATGCACATCAGGCATAGAATCAGAAAGCAATAGGCGATAAGCAGCTTTTCCAATTCTTTCCAAAATCTCAAATGATCCAACATACCTTGGACTAAGCTTGCTTACCTGACCAAATCTGCTCACACCTTTCATCGGGCTGACTTTGACATACACAAAGTCACCGACCTGAAACTCAACAAATCTGTGCTTCTGATTGTAATACTTCTGCTGACGATCTTGAGCGGCTTTCAATCTTTCTCTTATCAAATGAATCTTCTGAGCAGTTTCATCAACAAAAGTGGCACCCAAAGTCTGTCTATCTCCGACCTCCGTCAGAGTCAAAGGAGTACGGCACTTCCTACCATACAGAGCCTCGTACGGTGCCATACCGATACTGGACTGAAAACTGTTGTTATAGGCAAACTCAATCAGCGGAATATGATCTTCCCAGCTTCCGCTAAAGTCCAGAACACAAAGTCTCAACAGATCTTCCAGTACCTGAATAGTCCTCTCAGACTGTCCGTCGGTCTGAGGATGAAAGGCTGTACTGAAATGCAATTTCGTACCCAAGCCTTGCTGAATGCCTTTCCAAAGTCTGGAAGTAAAACGTCCATCTCGATCAGATACAATCACACGAGGCACACCGTGCAATCTGACTATCTCTTTCACATATATCTGTGCCAAGCGTTCAACTGAATCCGTCTGTCTGATCGGAAGAAAATGTGCTGACTTCGTCAATCGATCCACAACTACCCAGATAGCATCATGTCCTTGTCGTGATCGAGGGAAACCCATAGCAAAATCCATCGTTACCTCCTCCCATTTCCACTCAGGGATAGGCAACGACTGCAACAGTCCACCTGGTCGCTGATGCTCTGCCTTCACCAACTGACAGGCTTCGCATCTCGACACAAACTCCGCCACATCCTTCTTCATCCCAGGCCACCAGAACAAAAGCTTCATATCAGCGTACATCTTACCACTGCCTGGATGAACAGTGTAGCCTGAATGATGAGATTCATACAGAATCTCCCGTCTCAAATCTCCAAACACAGGTACCCACAACCTGTTCTTACAGAAAATAGCACCAGAATCAGAAATTCGAAGTTCAGGAGTCTTACCAGATCCAATCTGAGCTATCAACTTCGAATAATCAGAATCTGACTTCTGGGCTTCTTGAATCCTTGCTTCCAAAGAAGACTGAATACTCATCTGAGCCAACTCCAAATCACTGGAGGAAATCACCTCCAACTGCAATCTTTCCAAATCACGAATCAGAAAGTCATCACAAGTAAGCTGAATACCTGATAATCCAGAAGACTTCCTGCTCAAAGCATCTGCTACCACATTCGCCTTCCCAGGCTGATACTGAATAGTCAGGTCATAATCCTTGATCAACTCGAACCACCGCCTCTGTCTCAGATTCAGATCCTTCTGAGTAAAAATGTACTTCAGGCTCTTATGATTAGTAAACATCTCACATGTGACGCCATACAGGTAATGCCGCCAAATCTTCAAAGCAAAAACAACTGCAGCTAACTCCAAATCATGTGTCGGGTAATTCTTCTCATGTGGTTTTAACTGTCTCGAAGCATAAGCAATTACCTGACCATGCTGCATCAGGACACATCCCAGTCCTTTCAGTGAAGCATCACTGAACACCTGAAAACCTTCCGTACCTGACGGAAGCGCCAACACTGGAGCTGAAGTCAAACAATCCTTCAATCGCTGAAAACTAGCTTCACACTCCGGTGTCCAAACAAAAGGAACTGACTTCTGAGTCAGTCTCGTCAGAGGAGTCGAAATCTGTGAAAATCCTTTCACAAACTTCCTGTAATACCCGGCCATGCCTAAGAAACTACGTACCTCAAATACCGTAGTCGGCCTTGGCCAATCAGCAACTGCCTGAATCTTCTGGGGATCTACAGAAATGCCTTCTCCGCTAATCACATGCCCCAGAAATGAAATGCTCTTCAGCCAGAATTCACACTTGGAGAACTTGGCATACAGCTGATGCCTCCTCAGAGTCTCCAACACAATCCTCAAGTGTCTGGCATGATCATCCTCAGAAGCAGAATATACCAGAATATCGTCAATGAAGACGATCACAAACTGATCCAAATACTCCCTGAATACTCGGTTCATCAAATCCATGAAAATCGCAGGCGCATTGGTTACCCCAAAAGGCATAGCCAAAAACTCGTAGTGCCCGTACCGAGTACTGAAAGCAGTCTTCACCACATCAGATTCCTTCACCTTCACCTGATAGTATCCGGATCTCAAATCAATCTTCGAAAATACCGAAGATCCGGAAAGCTGGTCAAACAAGTCGTCTATCCGAGACAAAGGATACTTGTTCTTGATCGTGGCCTTGTTCAAATCTCTGTAATCAATACACATACGGAGTGTGCCGTCCTTCTTCTTCACAAACAGAACAGGTGCTCCCCAAGGAGAAACACTAGGACGTACAAACCCTCTGTCAACCAACTCCTGAAGCTGAACTTTCAACTCAGAAAGTTCTTTCGGTGCCATCCTGTACGGAGCTTTCGATATCGGAGCGGTACCCGGAAAAACATCGATAGAGAACTCCACATCTCTATCCGGAGGTAAACCAACCAACTCCTCAGGAAAAACATCCACAAACTCCCGTACCACAGGGATCTCAGAAACAGAACCAACCTCCAGGTTCAGATCCCGCACCGAAGCCAAAAATACTGGATATCCTTTCTTCCACATTCTGCTCACCTCTAACGCAGAAATCAGACTGGAGAGAACACCTCGTAATCCCTGAAATACAACTCTCTCTCCAGCCACAAGCAAACTCACTTGCTTCTTCAGACAGTCAATCTGAGCCTCATACTGACTCAACCAATCCATTCCCAAAATCACATCATACGAAGAAATCGGCAATCGAATCAAACTCGATTTCCACTTCTTGCCAGAAATCTCGATCTCACACAAACAAAACTGTCGAGCAATCAATGGATTCCCAGCCGGTAAAATCACAGACAAAGAAACCGGTAAAACCATCGAATCCAAATGTAAAAGCTCAAAACAATGCTCGGACAGAAAAGAATGACTCGCTCCAGAGTCAAACAAAACACGACAGGGCTGATCAGAAATGTAAACCGTACCTGTCACTACATCCGGAGCATCTCGAGCCTCCTGCTGACTCAAGCTGTAAACTCGTGGCTGAACTGGAACAGGAGCTGAAGCAACAGAACTACTCTGCTCTCTCTGAATCGTAGGTGGTCTCCGTGGTGCAGAACTAGAACCACCACCTCTACCAGCAAATCCCTCAGGGCGTGGAGGAACAGTCCTCGGTCTTCCTGCTGCTGAACCAACAGGTCTGACTAAACCCTCAGATCGCTGCTCAAATCCCATCTGTGGACATTCCGCAATCCTATGTCCTGGCTGACCGCATCTGAAACAAAGACCAGCTATCCTGTAGCACTGGCCATGGTGTCGCCGTCCACAACTCTGGCACACAGGTGCAGAACTGACAGATCCAGAACCAGTCGTACTGGTAACAGTACCAGACGATCCTCCGCTCCTTCTGGAATCTCCAGATCCAGAACCAGGAACAAATCTCCTCTTACCAGAGGAACCACTGCCAGAAGTATCACCTCCAAACCTCTTCCTACTCGCAGACCACCGCTGCTGAGTAGTCGTCATGTCGTTCTCAATCAGACGAGCTCGCTCCACAAGCTCAGAGAAATCAGTAATCCGGAACGGTATCAAAGGCTGCCTCAAAGTGTCTCGTAAGCCTCTCAGAAATCGGTAACACCTCTCAGCAGAAGTGCTAACCAGCTGCGGAGCGTACCTGGCTAATGCAGTAAACTCAGCCTCGTACTGCATCACCGTCTTGCTCCCCTGAACCAGCCTCAGGAAACTCTCCTGCATCTGCTGTCATGCAGAAGGGGGAACAAACCAGTCTCTGAATACCTCAGTGAACTCTTCCCAAGTGATCAAAGAGTTCAATCTGCCCTGAAATCTGGCTGCCTGCTGGCCATCCCACCAGTGCTCAGCCTCTCCATCTAACAGAAAAACTGCTAACGGAACCTTCCTGTCTGCAGGACACTGCATCCCGTCAAAAGTCTTCTCTAATCTCCTCAGCCACTCCTCAGCAGCTCTGGGCTCAACAGCGCCCTCAAACCTCGGAGGCTTCAACCTCAAAAATAACTGCAGGTGTCGATCAATGTCTTCAGATCTAACAGTAGAAGCTCTGCTCTGAGTCTCGCTCATCATCTGAGCAACAAGTGACGCAAACTGTGACAGCGTATCAGCACCGACCACTGGGGCTGTACTCCCCACTGGTGCTGCCTGATCATCACTCTGACCGTCTGTCATGTCTGGGTCTGGCTGATCCATACAGAAAAATCCAGAAAATCCGGAAAACTATCACGAAAACAACACAAAAACAACACAATAAAAAGCCAAACGACCCAAAACTACCTCCCAGACAGACTTACTGATCACTTCCTAAAGCTCTGTTTTACAATTCGACCTGTTTCCAAAACCAGTGCTCTGATACCACAAAAGCTTGTCACGACCCGACCCGACGGGGACGGATCCCGCCCGAGTCGGATCGCGATGAGAGACTTCTATATCCAGGATCTGGCTTTGGATTAGGTTACTGAACTGATCTTCCAAATTCTTAACTCAACAGAAAAACACAGAACAACAGAGCTACTAAAACATCAAATGCAGCGGAACAAAACATCTATCTTTTTCATTTCCTCAAAAATAATCATCTACAGAACAGTACATGGCTTTAAACAGAAAGAAAGACAGAACAGGAAAGCCATGACTGTACAAAAATCAAAAGTACAAAAGTACCTAATCGGATCAGACTCTGAAACTAATCCTGGACCTCCTTGCCCTTCCCAGAACCTGAAAACCACCAGAAAGCAAGGGTGAGCTCAACAGCTCAGCAAAGCAACAAACCACCAATCTAAATTCTCAGAAACCAAAACCAAACTCATCAGACAGAAATCAGATCAGAAATCAGAACAGAATCGGAAATCAGAACTTATACGGACAGATATCAAATCAGAATCGGAATCGTACAGATCATATCAGAACAAATCAACAGAGTCAGAATCAGAATTCAGAAATCAGAATCGTACGGAGCATATCGTATCAAAATCACAATTTCGTACAGAACAGAACTGATACAGAAAACAAAACAGATACACATAGCTAAATGCCCTGACACTGACGGAATCTCTACGGATTCCGGCCCCTTATGCCTCCCTTCCCAGACACTAACTGAATCTCACAGGATCCAGGCCCCTTATGTCTCCCTTTGTGCTCACGGCACCAAAACAGATGTGCTTATAGCACCAGAAAAGAATTCATCGGATCCGGAACGAAACAGATATCAAAATGTATATTGAGCTCATTTCAGAATTTCCCGTTTCACTAACTGAATCTCATAGGATTCAGGCCCCTTATAACTCCCTTTTTATAGCTTATTCACATAGCATTTCAATTCAGAAGAAATCCGGATATTTCAGAAATTACCCAAAAATCGGGCAGCACAACGGCAGTATACAGAATTTACACAAAATTTCCTGCAAAGAAAATTTACCGAATTCGCACAGAATATAGATAATCACATTCCAGAACATTTATTCTACTGCACAGATAATTTACGATTTCACAGAAAATTCCGGTCGACTAAAAACACAGTCGAATCAAAAACACCCGGACGAAAATCTTCAAAATATAGTCAAAACGTGCACACCCGGCACGGCAACGATATACAGAAACTTACGCGGTAAAAACTGAACCAATCGAAAGATACGGACGAAAAACCGTAACGAAAACGAAATCCGGACAGAAAAATACCGCCAACCGCGACGGAACTGAAAATTGAGAAAGACGGAATGTGCCTTACCTCGAGCACAGCAAATTCCTCAACAGTCACTTCGATCGAAAACGGCTCCGCGTCTTCCCGAAATCAACTTTTCCAAAACCTTCTTTTTCTCTCTCCTCAGAGCTGAAATCAGATATTTATTTTTTTATTTTCTCTCTCTTCAAATCGACTGAAATCAGCTTTATAATACACAGATCGGCCCGGCCGATCGTCCAGATCGGCCTGGACGATCAGACCAAAATCCCATCGTCCAGGGACGATTTTTCAGGACGATGTTTACTATTCATAGGCGATAAAAACCTCTACTCACTGACTTGTGCCATCCACAGATCGTCCCGGGACGATACCTCGATCGGCCTGGACGATCCCTACAGGAAATCACTTAGAACAATTCTGGACAGATTCTGGAACTGAAAATACACTGATCGTCCCAGGACGATCCCAGATCGTCCTGGACGATACTGGAGCAGTTTGAAATATTACACGTCCAACGAAGTCCGATAACCGGTAGAAGTCCGGCGTCGGATAGAAACTTAGCGAAGAGTGAAGATCCGACGTCGGGTAGAAGTCTGACGTCTTTGGTGGCATAGGAGAACTTCGGCTTCACTTGGGCGGAGTTTCGGCGTCAGGAGGGAACTCTGTTCTTAATTGGGAAGGATTTCAGCATCATGTGGATGTTGTGCATAATTCCTACATTTCCTGAAAATCCGGCAGAGTTCCGGCGTCTTCAGGCGGGAGGAAGAGCTCCGGCGGTGGTCGAGGAGGTGAGGAATCTCCTTTTCCCCTTTCTCCTCTTCTTCTTCTCTCTCTTCCCTTTTTTCCCTTTGGTGTAGAATGAGGGCTCTATTTATAGTTTTTCTGGAGTGGCATAGCCCGTAAATAGGCGTGAGGTCAAGGGCGAATTGGGAGTGATCCGAATGGACGGCCGATATCGAATCCTTCGATCATGCACCGTTCGTTGGACATTTGAAGGCCTTAATGATTTCAGAATTTGATGATCTTGAGCTCGTTGGATTTGCCTCGTCGAGCCGTTCGATTCGAGTATAAGCTCGTCAAAATCGGAGACCGTTTAGTAACTCAAATTGCGGTTTGAACCTTCCAACAGCGCTTCGAACCTTTGATTCGGACTCATTTGGGCTCGGATTGGGTTGATCTTGGTGTCGTTAGGTTTGTATTTCCGAGACGCTCAGTTTGACTATAAGCTCGCTGAAATCGGAGTTCGGGTGCTCCCAAAATTATTTTTTAAAGTTTCCAACTAGCTCTTGCCTCAAGATTCGTGCCCGATCAAGATAATTTTTGCATGACGTATCAGTTGCCCCCCTATTTTTGGACGTCGAAGCTCCAGGAGTCCGAAAATATATGTGTTGACAATTTGCATTTGCCAAAATGCCAAAAATTGCATTCTGAAAATTAAATGCTTGCTCAAACTTGATCGTAGAGGCCCAGTTGAGTTCCGAAAGTGTCAAAATTGAGTTCGGAATGTTGAAAAACATGTCCGGGGACCCAAAAAACGTCAGATTTGATCTTGTCGGGGCAAAAAACGGGCTCGAAATGGTCAGGGTGGCCGAACCGGCCGGACTGGCCGGCCGTCCGCCACCGTCGCCGCCAAGCCGCTGGCGGCGCAGGACCGCGGCAGTGCCCGTGGTCGCGAGTTGCGGCCGGACCGGCTTGAGCGCTGCGCCCGCGAGTGGCCTGGGCTAGACTCGCGTTCGCGGCTAGGTGGACCGCGCTTGGTTGGGTGGACCACGCCCACGCGTGGCTGGGTGGACAGCGCGCCTGCGCGCTTGTGCCTGCGCGGCAATGCCGCGGCTGCAGCTGCCGCCGGCGGTGGCCGGTTGCTGGCCTCGTACGGCCAGCCGCGATCCGCATACCACGCCCGCGGATTGATGCGCTGGTCGCGTCGTTTCTCGCGGCCGTTGGCTGCACCGACTTAAGTGGGCCCCATTAATCCGAAAAGATGCATTTTTTGGCCTTTTCTGGTCCAAAAAATTCCGAAAAAAATCCCAAAAAATTTCGAAAAATTCGGAAAAGTTTCTAAAAATAGAAAAAATTTTAAAATGATTGTAACTTCCCCTCATTCTCTCAAAAACCTATAAATAGGCCTCCTAGGCCCTTAGGAAACTTGCAACTCCTCCTTCTTTCTCCCTCCGGTTTACTGGCGATAGAAACCTACGGGATTTCTTCCTCCCCCTCCGGTTTACTGGCGATAGAAACCTACGGGATTTCTTCCTCCCCCTCCGGTTTACTGACGTTTGAGGCTTCCGTTATTTGCGGGTTGGAATCTTTTCCTACTCGAATAGCGTCCCTCCATGCGTGCAGAAACCTACAGGATTTCTTCCTCCCCCTCCGGCTTACTGGCGGTTGAGGCTTCCGCTATTTGCGAGTTGGAATTCTTTCCTGCTCGACTTAGCGCCCCTCCTCGCGCGCAGAAGCCTACGGGATTTCTTCTTCTCCCTCCAGCTTACTGGCGGTTGAGGCTTCCGCTATTTTGCGAGCGGGAAACTTCCCCTGCTCGAATTAGCGCCCATCCTCGCGCACAAAAGCCTACGGGATCTCTTTTCCATCCGAGCGGAGGTTTGCTGGCGATGGACGATCGCGTTGAAGCCCGTTAGTAGTCAACGATCGAGTGTGGAGCCAAAGGGGAGAGTTCGAGAATGCGTTGCAAATAGCATTCAAGCGAGAAGCCGATGGCGAGTAGCAGTCTGCCGACGAGGAGAAGTCCGACGATAAGAAGAAGTTCAACGTCGAGTAAAAGACCGGCGAAAGTTCTTCGACGAGCAGAAGTCCGATGACGAGTAGAAGTCGACTGACGAGCAGAAGTCTGATGTCGGGTAGAAGTCCGCTCGGCTGACGAGCAGAAGTCCGACGACGAGTAGGAGTCCGCTGACGAGCAGAAGTCCGACGACGAGTAGGAGTCCGCTGACGAGCAGAAGTTCGACGACGAGTAGGAGTCCGCTGACGAGCAGAAGTCCGACGTCGGGTAGAAGACCGACGAGAATTCGTCGACGAGCAGGAGTCTGGCGACGAGTAGAAGTCCGCTGACGAGCAGAAGTCCGACGTCGGATAGAAGACCGACAAGAATTCGTCGACGAGCAGAAGTCTGACGACGAGTAGAAGTCCGCTGACGAGCAAAAATTCGACGTCAGGTAGAAGACCGACAAGAATTCATCGACGAGCAGAAGTCTGACGACGAGTAGAAGTCCGCTGACGAGCAGAAGTCCGACGACGAGTAGGAGTCCGCTGACGAGCAGAAGTTCGACGACGAGTAAGAGTCCGCTGACGAGCAGAAGTCCGACGTCGGGTAGAAGACCGACGAGAATTCGTCGACGAGCAGGAGTCTGGCGACGAGTAGAAGTCCGCTGACGAGCAGAAGTCCGACGTCGGGTAGAAGACCGACAAGAATTCGTCGACGAGCAGAAGTCTGACAATGAGTAGAAGTCCGCTGACGAGCAAAAATTCGACGTCAGGTAGAAGACCGACAAGAATTCGTTGACGAGCAGAAGTCTGACGACGAGTAGAAGTCCGCTGACGAGCGAAAATTCGACGTCAGGTAGAAGTTCAACGTCGGGTATAAGACCGATGAAAATTTGTCGACGAGCAGGAGTCTGATGACGAGTAGAAGTCTGCTGACGAGCAGAAGTCCGACGTCGGGTAGAAGTTCAACGTCGGGTAGAAGACCGACGAGAATTCATCGACGAGCAGAAGTCTGATGACGAGTAGAAGTCCGCTGACGAGCAGAAGTCCGATGTCGGGTAGAAGACCGACGAGAATTCATCGACGAGCAGGAGTCTGACGACGAGTACAAGTCCATTGACAAGCAGAAGTTCGACGTCGGGTGGAAGTTCAACGTCGGGTAGAAGACCGACAAGAATTCGTTGAAAGTCCTGCAAGTCAAAAGTTCAGCAAGAGGAGGAAATTCAACATCAGGTAGAAATTTAACTTTGTGGAGAAGTTAAATGGAAGTCCCTTAATGGCATTCTGGCGACGTTAACCAAGGATGTAAGACCTATCCGAGGTTGCATGTAAGAACATTTGTTCGATGACATTAACCTATGTGAAAAAGGTCGAGAGAATCCACCAAGGATGTGAGACCTTTCCAAGGTTGTATGCCGGAGCCCTACTCGACGACGTTAACCTGTGTGGAAGAGGTCAGGAGAATCTACTAAGGATGTGAGACCTTTTCGAGGTTGTACGTCGAAGCCCTGCTCAATGACGTTAACCTGTGTGAAAGAGGTCGGGAGAATCCACCAAGGATGTAGGACCTTTCCGAGGTAGTATGTCGGAGCTTTTGCTCGACGACGTTAACCTGTGTGGAAGAGGTCGGGAGAATCCACCAAGGATGTGAGACCTTTTCGAGGTTGTATGTCGGAGCCTTTGCTCGACGACGTTAACCTGTATGAAAGAGGTCGGGAGAATCCACCAAGGATGTGAGACCTTTCCGAGGTTGTATGTCGGAGTCTTTGCTCGACGACGTTAACCTGTATGGAAGAGCTCGAATCGAATCCCCCTGGGATTGATTTTGCTTTGATTGGTAGGGGGCGAACGCCACATATATCCCGAATAAAATGTGAAGAAAGTCTATATTTAGACCGTTATTATCTTTTTGAGGTCGAGGTTAAGACCTTGCCCAATGAGTAGAAGTCCAACAAGAGACTGTATAAAGCTTGCAATTGATTTGAAGTATCCTTGCATTTGCTCGGATATTCTTGAAATATCAACTTGGTGTTGACGGTATTAGAGGATCTATTTGACCATGGTTTGAGTCAAAGTTGCCCCCCAGTCCGCATCTGCTTCTTATGATATTGATGCTATGAGTGATCTTTTGAGATTGGAGCAAAAGTTGCCCCCCAGTCAGGATTCACGTTCCCACAGACGGCGTCAAACTGTTGCGTCCAGGAGTATTCGCAGCGGTAGAGAAATATCATATTTAACGTCTTAGCATTGTACGAAAATCCGGCACGCAATCAGATAAGGAGAGAGGGTCTAGCATTTATGAGACACCAAGATTTTTACGTGGAAAATCCCTGTAAAAGGGGGGAAAAACCACGGGGCCTAGCCCAGTTTGAACGAATCCACTAGTATTGCAGTCGATTACAAATGAGGCCCTTTTTTGGTGGAAGGGGTTAGCTTGATGTACATCTTATGGAGTACATTACATGATGTAAATACAAAGAATCACTATTGACATGTTCGCTTTGTTAGAAGGATTGCAGTCGGCGGGCAACGTAGGTCAGGAGGACCGTAGTCAGCTGGCAACGGAAGACTGTAGTCGGCGGGCGACGTAAGTCAGGAGGACCGTAGTCGGCAGGCAACGGAGGTCAGAAAGACTGCAGTCGGCGGGTGACATAAGTCAGGAGGACCGTATTCAATGGGCGGCGGATGTCGGAAAGACTGTAGTCGGCGAGCGACGTAAGTCAGGAGGACCGTAGTCGGCTGGCGACGGGGGTCGGAAGGACTGTAGTCTGACGACGAAGATCAGTAGGACAGCGTCAGGTAGAAGTCCAGCAATAGAAACAAATGCATCTTCGCATAGACGTCCAACGAAGTCCGATAACCAGTAGAAGTCCGGCGTCGGATAGAAACTTAGCGAAGAGTGAAGATCCGACGTCGGGTAGAAGTCTGACGTCTTTGGTGGCAGAGGAGAACTTCGGCTTCACTTGGGCGGAGTTTCGGCGTCAGGAGGGAACTCTGTTCTTAATTGGGAAGGATTTCAGCATCATGTGGATGTTGTGCATAATTCCTGCATTTCCTGAAAATCCGGCAGAGTTCCGGCGTCTTCAGACGGCAGGAAGAGCTCCGACGGTGGTCGAGGAGGTGAGGAATCTCCTTTTCCCCTTTCTCCTCTTCTTCTTCTCTCTCTTCCCTTTTTTCCCTTTGGTGTAGAATGAGGGCTCTATTTATAGTTTTTCTGGAGTGGCATAGCCCGTAAATAGGCGTGAGGTCAAGGGCGAATTGGGAGTGATCCGAATGGACGGCCGATATCGAATCCTTCGATCATGCACCGTTCGTTGGACATTTGAAGGCCTTATTGATTTTGGAATTTGATGATCTTGGGCTCGTTGGATTCGTCTCGTCGAGCCGTTCGATTCGAGTATAAGCTCGTCAAAATCGAAGATCGTTTGGTAACTCAAATTGCGGTTTGAACCTTCCAACAGCGCTTCGAACCTTTGATTCGGACTCATTTGGGCTCGGATTGGGTTGATCTTGGTGTCGTTGGGTTTGTATTTCCGAGACGCTCAGTTTGACTGTAAGCTCGCTGAAATCGGAGTTCGGGTGCTCCCAAAATTATTTTTTAAAGTTTCCAACTAGCTCTTGCCTCAAGATTGGTGCCCGATCAAGATAATTTTTGCATGACGTATCAATACCCAAATCTGACCCATTTGCTAAATGAGTCGATCCAAATCCTAATTTTTTGAGTCTTCTTATCATATCGTGTTATTATTTGACACCCCTAGCATTCAATTTGATAAATCAAACCTCCCTTAAAAACCATTGACTTAAAGACAAATCATATTCTCAAAAGACAAAATTCTAAAATCAGTTGCCAATCCTGCATTTTTAGTACTATATATGGTCTCAAAAAATGACTATGATTGTGATCCAGTTTCAAATTATGTTATATTTTAATTCAAATAATAACAAATAACTGCAAAAATATTTTCACAATTCTATGATGCAAAAAACCTCTCAAACATAAAATAATGGGAAAAGAAACGGTTTCCCCAATAAATTATTATTGCGAAGGGAAACGGGACAACCTTTAGTCTATGGGGACCTCCACAACAAAAAGCTGCCGCAGAGCAAAGCAATGGAAGATGCCTAGATCTCCATAACGTTTTCCTCACTTACATGCCCTTTGCTGGCTTTCTTTATTTTTTCCTATATTTCTTTATTTAAATGTTGACTGGTTTCTCATTTTGGGTATTTTGCTCGGGACTCCTTGGCCTCTCTGATTCTGGTGGGGTCTGGTCTAGTTTTGGGAAAATTATTACGTCCGGACATCGGATCTAGAAATAGGTCCGGATATCCAATAAAAATTTGCCACGTGGATTGCTCTTTGACTGTGATTTAAGTACTGCACTTTGACTGCGTTATGACTGTGCTTTTGACCGCGCTTTGACTGCGCTTTCACTGTGCTTAATTTGCTCTTTTAGCGCGATTGACTTAAAATTCCGCGGACACGTGTACATTCCACATGTCAAATTTTTAGTGGATGTCCTGACGTATCTCTATGTCTGGTGTCCAGACCTAATAATTTTCCCTGGTTTTGGGACCTTCAAGTTTCTTTCTTTGGATGCAAAAACTTTTTGAACTAGAAAGTTGTTTTAGAAAGCAATAAGAAAGCTATTCCAAATAAAGTCATAAATTTAAATGTGATGTATAAAAATGTTAAATTATATAATAGTTTTATTTTATATTTATTAAAGAAATAAATGTGTAAACATATTTGGATGTAAAATATTTCAAGATAAGTTTGGTATTTTTGAAATTCTACTTAAACTATTAGACGCTTTATATTCCATTATGATGTGTTTTGTAGAAAAATAATTTGACATAATTATTTCATATATTAAAATAATTAATTTATTTAAATGGGACTATTCTATTAAATTTATGATTTCTTAAATTACTATGAATGACATATTTTAAGAATAAGAACCCCTTTGGAACCGCTGTAATTTTTATAAAGTTGTTGTGAAAAAAATAGCTTTTTTGAAAGCTGTTATGAAAATAACTTATAATAACAATCATTTGGAAGTTGATTCACATTAGATTTTACTATTATTATATGTCTGGTGTTAAGTGTTTAATTAGATGCAATTTTAAAATATTATATACATAAGGTTTCGTTTGGGACGGCTTTTTTACCGCTTCTTAAAGCAGCTTTTTAGCAAAAAAAAGCTTAGGCTTCATTAGGGGCAGCTTTCTTAATGCTTTCTAAAGCAGCTTTTGAGTACAAAAAATTCTAGCTCAAAAAATTTTAAACTAAAAAAATTATTTTAAAAAATAGTAAGAAAACCGTCACAAACGAAGCCTTTATTTTATACTAAAAAGCTTCTTGAAGAAGCAATAAAAAGCCGTCCCAAATGAAGCCTTAATATTTCATTCAAATTTTAATATAAGCAAAATATGACAATATTGATTAAGCATTTATAATTAAAATAATATTAATAAAATAAATAAATCACATCTACTAATGAAATTGTATGCAGATGTCATGAGATTTATTTTTGTCAAGTTTATAATTGTCAATATAACATTTTGACTGTAGAAATAGTCTCAATTTGAAAATAGTCTTTTCAGACTTTTTTTTTTTTTTTTTAAAGGTTTACATTTGGCACAAAATGAAAAACAAAGGAAATATACCATCAAAAAAGATTTTGAAAGGCACATATTATGATAAAAAAAAGTAAAGTCAACAATGAAAAAATCTAGTAGATTTTTTTTTTTTTGGATTAATGTCACCAATATGGAATTATGCATTTATTTTATTTTATAGAAATATGTATTCATAACTATTCTTATTGTGGAATTTCTATTTATGAAACAAACTCGCTGGTGTGGCCTAGGAACTTTTATTTGGTCTGGTAAAAGGACGTAGAGCTACGTTCGACCGGCACTAAATCGCGCCAAGTAGCAGGCACAAAACCACGTATTTGTCGATTTTTCTCGGCAATAACGAGAAATATCATTATGTGAAGACAAATACTGAGCAACACCGAGCAATACCGAGTTTTTTCTAGAAAAACTCGGTATTGGTCTTCACAGAGTGGTATTTCTCATTATTGCCAAGCAATACCTAGCAATATCGAGAAAATACCGAGCAAAACCAGATAACTCAGTGGTGACCGAACGTAGAGCTACGTTCGGTCACCGGACCTAATAATTGTTCATGGCCTAGGGTTTGATCATTGTTGGGTCATTGTTTTAGGTTTGAAAGGCCTTTAAAAGATGTTAGAAATGAGGTAGATGCCTTTCGAAGGGTTGAACATGAGTGATGTTCATGAGATTTATTTTTGTCAAGTTTATAATTGTCAATATAACATTTTGACTGTAGAAATAGTCTCAATTTGAAAATAGTCTTTTCAGACTTTTTTGTTTTAAAGGTTTACATTTGGCACAAAATGAAAAACAAAGGAAATATACCATCAAAAAAGATTTTGAAAGGCACATATTATGATAAAAAAAAAAAAAAAGTAAAGTCAACAATGAAAAAATCTAGTAGATTTTTTTTTTTTTTGGATTAATGTCACCAATATGGAATTATGCATTTATTTTATTTTATAGAAATATGTATTCATAACTATTCTTATTGTGGAATTTCTATTTATGAAACAAACTCGCTGGTGTGGCCTAGGAACTTTTATTTGGTCTGGTAAAAGGACGTAGAGCTACGTTCGACCGGCACTAAATCGCGCCAAGTAGCAGGCACAAAACCACGTATTTGTCGATTTTTCTCGGCAATAACGAGAAATATCATTATGTGAAGACAAATACCGAGCAACACCGAGCAATACCGAGTTTTTTCTAGAAAAACTCGGTATTGGTCTTCACAGAGTGGTATTTCTCATTATTGCCAAGCAATACCTAGCAATATCGAGAAAATACCGAGCAAAACCAGATAACTCAGTGGTGACCGAACGTAGAGCTACGTTCGGTCACCGGACCTAATAATTGTTCATGACCTAGGGTTTGATCATTGTTGGGTCATTGTTTTAGGTTTGAAAGGCCTTTAAAAGATGTTAGAAATGAGGTAGATGCCTTTCGAAGGGTTGAACATGAGTGATGTTCAAATTCCTTGCAAAATGAGTGGGATACGAAATGGTGTTGTGAATACAGTCAAATTTTTTCACTTGGACTTTTGGCTTTTAATGGTTTCAAAATGAGGGAATTCCAAGACCTAAAACTTATTAGAGATAGAAGAGAAATGTCTCTATTATAGAAATCATTAAAAGTTAAAATCTTTGCTTCGCATATATTGCTTTCGTAGACTCATTACATGCATCTTTTTATATTTCCTAATTATTAGAATTTTTATATCTAAAGCAATTTTTATAACAAATCTTTTTTGACACATTTGATTTGAACACCAGTTATTTTTTACTATTACGAGTTTTTTTCTTTAATACTAAAAGCTCATCTTTTACAACATTCTTAATATCACCAACTATTTTTCTATATAACATCAGCTTCCTAATGTACAGACAAAATCTTAAAATAAAGAGTATTACTCTAAAAAATATTTTAGTTAATATTATTTAAATGCCCCCATCTAATTCTAGAATAATATTTTATTTTATTTTTTATTTTCCTCTCATTCATCTTAAAGTTCAAAACTAATACACAGTATATATTATGTAAATAAACTTTCACTCGGAATAACTTTACAATTTTTGTAATATAAATGATCTATTTGTCTTACAATAAAATAAGCAATCTGAGTTTTACTATATTCATTCTTATAAGTGATGAGATGCTCATCTCTTTTTTAAATAAGGTATTAACATTTACAAAATCATATGCTAAAAAAAAATTAATATAGTTTTACCACCTTCATTAGTCGCTCCAAATATTTTGCCACATATAGTTTTACCACCTTCATTACCACCATGATTGTTTTTAAAATCATTTAATGCTCTTCCAACATATCTACTTAAATCTCCTCTAATACAAACTCTTTCTTGAAGATATATCTTTTATAATAATTCTTTTAAGTCAGTCCAAAATTTTATTTTTGAACACATATCCAAACATACTTGAGAAATATAAGCAGTTATAATATTAATAATCTTAGAATCAACAATAATTTTTAAAGCTATTATTCTATCTCCAATTATATTAATTTTTATAATATTATCCTTCAAACTCTTATTTATAATCACACATATACTATTTCTAATATGATTCCTACCAACCAGAATACTATAGTTTAAATCCTAAACTATCACTTTCATTAGCATTCTCTCCAACCCATTAAGTTTCCTAAATGCATCAAATATTTATCTTCATATGAACCATAACATCTATTAATTTTATTAATTTGCCTATAAGGAAATATATATTCCAAGTTCATATCCAAATTTTAGTTTTATAGACTAACTTCTTTGCTCACATCCATCCATAATTTGAAACTCTTGCATATTTAACACTGCACCCAAGCACTAGTGTAGTGCCCATTACACACTTGTTGCTATATTCATGCCATACAATATATTGCTTCCAGGGAATGCCCTAGTATTAACGCAATGTATAAAAAGTTTCATATCATAACTATTCAATAAGTTTATATTGGTTGTCAACTACCTAACATAACCCTCCACTTTTCTCATCTTCGACTTGGGACCTGACAACATAAGTGTTAAAATCACATCATTTTCTAAACTTTTTAAATCTTAAAAGTACTTATCAATACTTTAATTAAGAGTGTTCTTAAGAGATTCATCTCTCATGGGTTGTAATTAACCATAAGGGATTATATTTATAGTGAACATGCACCTTTAAGTAAAATAAATCCTATTTTATTCACATGATGTTAGAAAAAAAATATTTGGGAAAGTGGATATTTTATTGTAAATCTTTTTTTTTTTTTAAATTTTTTTTTTAGAATGTCATTTTTATCTTTTGAGATATGGTGTTATTATCTATGTTGCATTTGATAAAAAAAAATTAAAATCACTTATTTATTTTTCAGTAGCCAACTCTTTAGAGCATGATGCCTTTGAGGAGTGGCTTAACACATCATCCTTATCTTTGATTTTAGAGCTGGTTTGATTTCCTTTGCCGGACACTACCACCAATGATCTCAAGTGACTCACCTCCTTAGCTCATTACTTGGGAACAAGCACCCTCCTTCTTTAAAGGAGTTTGTGGCTTATCACTCTCCTAAGGCCTCCTTCCCACATACTCTTTGGAGTGAATAAGCTAATATATTTCCTTACTTTCCTTATTCTTAGGTTCTTTTTGGGGACTTGATAATATTTATGCCTCTTTCTCAACACCCTTTCCTCCTCACCTAGGGGAGAACCTCCACGAAAGTACTTTAGTACTTTAAGATCATTAGGAAAGGAGAAGCCCTACATACCCTCTGTTTGTAAAGGATATTCATGTTTAAGCAAGTAAAATACTTACCAATTTTTGGCAAAATGTTAATGCTAGTTGGAATCTGTACCATATATAGTTTTATAGCTGCGCCTATAAGTGAAGTGGTGGCGCACTATGAGTCACTTCACATATAGGAAGTCTACCAGTGCAATCTCCTCTTCATTCAGTTCAGCAACCACTTCCATTTTATTAGCCTAAACCATTTGATTGAGTTATATATGTAGATATATTTGACTTTTTAGTTCCTAAATTTATTTCCAACATGCTTCTTCATATTATCACAGAGAAAAATTGCATGCACCCACCATTGAACACCTTCACTCTAAATACATGGTAGAACAGGGTGATTATCCATGGAAGCTTATGGACTTGAAAAGAAATGAAAGAGATCATACCCATTACTATGTTAGGAGTATCTACATAGGGATGAGTCTATTGTAATTGAGGAACTTAGTGAACTCTCGAAAGAATAGCAACCACAATCCCAACTTGAAATGATTAGAAGAGAAGTAGATCTCACAACATTATGTTAGGATATCCATATCTAATGAGTATGTTGTCAGTATATAAGGGTGTGGCCCTTGAATATTTTCATTAATTGACATTTTTAAGGTAATAGTACTCATGTGTATAATATCCACTAATGTTATTTCCACCTTCTTCGGAAGTATGAGAAGAAAATTGTAATTGAGAGTTTGTTATATATATAGACTAGACTAAAGGGTATTTATATGAAATAAATATGATATGAATATCATGGTGCTAGTCACATCAACAACTAATGCTAAGATTTCTACCATATTTTCATTATCACTCCAACAAAAGATTGATTTTTTCTCACTCATCAACATAAGTGATCACCACAGAAATATATTTCAAACTCGCTTAAGTGTTGTATAAAACAAATATCCCTAGAAGGCTCATGTCATAAAAAAATAGCATTGGCATATTTTAAATCACCACTAGCTCATCACATTCCTAGGCATTATTAATAAAGTTTTCACTCAAGAATAAATAATTAACTCACCATAATGTTAAATAAAAAATTTTGGTCTTCTTCTTGCGTATAATTTACATCATGAGTATATATAAAGTGGACATAATAATAATAAAGAAAAAGAAAAAAGGTAGTACATAATTCAACCCAAAGGTATTGGCCTTAATGCTAAAATTTTATTAGTTAAATATATATATATATATATATATATATATATATATATATATATATATATATATATATATATATATATATATATATATATATATATATATATATATATATATATATATATATACCACCAAAAAAGTGGGGTGAACTTGCTAAATCCTACACACTATTTCTAATGTCACATTACGAAGTAGCAACCTTTACTTTAAGAGGTATATCAAAAGAATAAATAAATCATCCCTTTAATGAATTAAATCATTTGATGGATGGTGTGAGTCATCATAATCTCAGCTTGCAGGGTTGCGACATCCTTCTGATATTTGACATCCACCTACATAGTGGCCTTCTTATGAGAGCTTCCTCCTCCCTTTTTAGCGATGCCCTACAGGTTGAGGGCCTTGTCTGAAAGACTGAGTTGGCAAGTCAAGGTCTCCACTTTGATCATCCCTTATGCAAGAATCCTATTACCTAAAGAACCTAACAAGAGTGAGAAGGACAGCTTGGCATGAACCAACACCTATTTAGTCACTATGGTGTTAAAAGAAAGAATTGCCTCTAGTTGATCTTTGACAGTTGCCTCAATAAGCTTAAATATCACCATCGACTCATCCCTTATGATATAAATGGTGGAGAGGGGGGCACTCTTCACTATGGGAGGTGCTCTTAGGCTTAATAACGAGGGATTAAGAATAGAGAGCTTTATATTCAAAATGCTTGAAGGAAATTTGAAATAGGTCTTATAAGATCTTTGTAGTCAAAGTATCAACTTGATTGTTATCCTCCTAGGGTTGTGATGAAAGAGTTATTTCAGTGGTATTCAAACAAAAAATTGGATTTTGGATACATTTAGAGGTGAGACTTCTAGGTTATCAATAGATAAATATTCATTGGTGTTATGTGTATATTAAACATTATTTATTATATTTAAATTTACTAAAAATTTGTTATTTTAGTTATTTGTACATGAAATACTTAGAAAAAAATAAAAATTTATAAGTGTTAAACCAACACCACAAAATCTATAATGCCTCAGCTCCTTACCAAGGAATAACAGTGCTGACGCCTTGAGAAAAATGGTAAATAATTTTGTACTCCAACGAAGCCAAGTTCTGCATTGCAATATAAAAAATTCACACCACAACATCTAAGTCTCAAGCACCGGAGTGACAATTATTGCAATAATAACACAGCATCAGATTGCACATTCAAGCACCATAGTGCTCAACTTTTACAACAGTGTGGAGGAGAGGTTGAAAAAATATGGAGCCCTGCCAATTCAGTAAAGAGACACATCAGTTCATCCAACAAACATGCTGAGTCAGTGTATCATTGTAGTGGAACAAGCCCAACAATACTGAGGTACCGAGCTAAGGGCTTAGGCATCCGAATAAGGTTCCGCTTCCGCACAAAATAATTTTTTATTAATTTGAAACTTTAGTTACTAATTAAAATATTTCAAATTTGAAGCTTACATATATAATATACATGTAAATTTGCCTTAATCACTCCAATGTCTTTTTAAGTTAAAAAAAAAAAAAAAAAGTACTAGCTGGCGTTAAAGGAAAAGATGGTTTCAGAATTGCGTTTCCCGGCGAAGAACACTCCGCATCAGGCGCTGACCGCGGCTTCGTAATCCATTAAAAAATGATTACACTTTGGTATCTTTTAACCTACCACCACCAACACGTTTTCCTGCCTCCTTTTTTTTGGCCACTCCATCGCGCAATTTCCTAAACACATTTTTTATGAAGTTTAAGGTTCGCCTTTGCTAATTTCTGATTATCTGAGAATCTGTATTTTTTTCATTCAAGATATTTTATTACAACTCTACGTTAATTTTTTTTTTTAATTATATCTTTTACTTATATGGTATTATTTACACATATTTTAATCTCTAGAATACATTTTATTTTGCATTTTTTATGTATTATTTTGAATATGATATTACACTTTTTTTTTTGGTATGTTGGTTTGATGTTTTGGCTACCAAAGACTTCTTAATATTATGTGTGAGTTTGTCTTTAAATGAGTTTTTGAGTTGGGTTTGGATTTGGGTTGGGTTCAATCCGAAACTGACCTGCTCTCGATTACCCAACTTGATTCCGACTCAAATATACATAAGGGTCACAAATATGAACCCTGACCCGACTCGTCCCAAATCCTGGTCAACACCTCGACACACGAACCGAGGCAAGACAAGCATGTGGTGTGAGCGAGTGCTAGGGGTAGGCGAGCAGATGATGAAAGCCGCGAGTGCATGCGTCCCTACAAGAGGGTGTGCAACGAGCATGAGCCTAATGGAGACTAGCACGACCGATGAGTTTTTGGTGCAGTTTCTGTTTACTGGAATATTTATGCTCATATGTTTAGCCTTTATTCTATGTTTTTTAGCTTTCATACATACACCAAATGCAACGTTATATTATCAATGAAGCTGAGTCTAGCCCTCAAATTCCCCCAACAATATATTATCCTCATAGATAGAAAAGGTAGATACATGTTGGATGGACCACCAGAACCAATTGAACTGCAATAATTTTTTTTGCTAATTTGAGCAATATAAAATTTATGGATCTAATATAGTGGTATTTATTTGTCCATTTTTTTTAATAAAATTATCACCATTTTAATTATCTAATCCTAAAATTTTTCTATCTGATTAATCCCATTAAAATCTAACCCTATTAAATTCCAAATTTGGGTATGATCTTTAACCTAATCCTCATATCAACTTAGACATAATATAATTTTATTTGATTTGACCTAACATAAACCTCAACCAACTCGCCTAATATGACACGTTAATAAGGTTTATTCAGGATGTTTGCAACTTTTTATAAATATGACTATATAATTAATGTGGGGAATATAACTTTTTGACAACAACAATAATAACATCAAGCCTTTGTCCCACTACGTGGGCCATTATAATTTACATGAATCCTTTTTTCTCTTAAAAGATTCATGTCGTGCCTCCACGTTTCATATTCAAGACTTGGGATCTAGCAACGGCAGTGTTAAAAAGTTGTGAGAAGCAATAATCAAACAATATTGTGACTGTGGTGTAAAAAATCAAACCTGGAATAAAGTTGTCCCAAACAGAACCTTAATTGCACTTTTTGTAAGTTTTGATTTATCCTTCTATTTAAAAGTTAAACTTAATTTTCGTATTGATATATTCGATTGTCCCTCTTCCAATTTTATTAATAGTGCGTCACCTCTATAATTATTCTTGAGTAGATCTTTAGCCTATGTCGATTTCTTATCATGCAACCTATGACTCAACTTCAAAAATATTTATAGTGTCTAAGGATAAGGAAAATATAAATTTTTTTTTAATAGATCAATAATACTCAAAATGATAAAAAATGTGATTTTTTACCCCTTATTTATAAGTATCCAATAACTTCAAAGAAGGTTATTATATCAAAAAAATAAATAAAAATATCATAAAGTGTAACAGATTATAAGCCATACTGAACTTGTGTCATGACCTAATAGGCTCCTATGTGTTTCTTCATCTTTTATTAACTACTTGATCATAAGGTGAGCCCTCTAGGCAAGTCTTTGAGGGAGAGTAAGTTTGGCGAGCCTTTTATGTAAGTTGTTGGAATAACAAGGTGAATCCTCTAAGCATGCTAGTGGGTGCATAACTATAGACCTTGGGCTACTATGTGTTAAAGGTGAGTTTCTTTGAGTAGTGTTAATCATGAGCTGATATTCAACTACATATATGAACATTGCCTGCATTAAATGAAGAATGAGAGATATTGAAAAAATATATAATTTCATTCTAGGCATGAGAGTCTATATTAGTACTTGCATTGTGTTTACCTCATTAGCCCAAAATTCATAAATTAGCCAAATCTAGATAAATTAGAAAGAAAACACATTTTTCTTTCACTCATAGAAGAAAAGATAAAAGAGAGATAATAAGAAAAAACATCACCATGATTGTATAATAAAGTTCTCCACACTTCTTCCTCCTCTAATGTTAGGATAGGTTAAAATTTCTATTGAAAGTATCTTACACATCCTTAGCCTCCCTTAAAACTTTACTCTAAGGGGTACTAAAGAACTACAATAAATGTTATAAAACTCTACAGAAAGTGATAGAACACTTTAAGAAAAGAACTAAAAAAACTAATTATAATAAGTGTAGAAACTATCTCGGGAGCTACAAAGCTTGAAATGGTGGTGTTGCAGCGTGATCAATTGATGAACAAGTGCCTCAACACTATGGGGCTTGCTTCATTGTGGCGTTATGCTATCTCGCGCATCTGTTGACTGAAATAGTGCATGGATTTGCTAAATTGGTGTGGCTCCTCTTTCGTCAACTGCTCCATCACAGGACTGGAAAAGTTAATCACTACAGCGCTAGAATTTTCAATCTGGTGCTATGATATTGTAATGATTAGCGCTCCAGAGTTTAAATTCCTGAGACTCAGGTGTTGTACTGCATATTTCAAATGATGTAACTCTATGAAGCATTGCAGTACTAAACTTGGCTCTATTATGGCACTGAATTACTTATCATTTTTTTGGAGACACTGGCACTGCAATTCCATTGTCTAGCAGTGACACATTGTACACACTAGGAGCTAGTTCAACCACTTCTGATTTTTTTTTCTTTTTGCTGAACATTTCTGTAAAAACACAATTAAAATAATATGTTTTCACTGAATTTAAATATTATAATAAATAGTACACAATTTACACTAAACAAGAGATGACTATCTGGAGGAACTAATTGGACTCAGTTTGTCATGCTCCAGTGTTAAGCTCCTTCCATCTCCTAGCGTGTCCCTCGAAAGAGTTGTTTCGAGAGTAAAGCGCATCCTACTATTGCTATACTCAAACATAACATGTATGACACCTATAAGTGAGTATCTGGACATACATTTATAGATGTACATTAACATTTTATAGACATTTAACATAAAACTTCTTTAAAAAATTATAATTAATTTAATATAAAGGTATTTTTTTTCATCATTTTGGAATAAATTCTATATGCCAAAAGTAGTTTCAAATAAGAATTAATTACCCATCATATATCATGTCTTAAAATATCAATCAAGAAAAAAAATTAACTGATTCCAAGATAAACTGATATTATTCTATATCTTCAAGAGAAAATCTAAAAGGAAATTGCCAAACTTGTAAAATGAAACCTATAGGTGTCAATTTCGGGTCACGGGTCGAACCCGGAACTGACTCGGGTTCAAACGGGTTGAACCTAACCCGACCCGGATAGACAAATGGGTCGGAAATCCGAACCCAGACCCGACCCGGTTTTGGGTTCTGCCGGCGCCGGAACGGCGGCAGGCGGACGGCGGGGGCGGAGGCGAGCGGGGCGGATGCGAGCGAGGGCACGGGCATGGGCGCTGGCGCGGGTGCGCGGGCGCGGGCAAGCAGCGCGGCGGGGCAGCGTGGGCAGAGGCGGGATTCGAAATTTTTTGAATTAAATTGGTTCACGGGTTGACCCGGCAACCCGTCGGTTCAACCCGAACCCGACCCATTTTTTAAACGGGTATATTTTTCTTCCTCTCTTCTCTTGTCCAGCACTCATGCACCCACATTTTTCATAGTAGTTACCTTAAGGATTAAGCTTCTCCCAGTCAAATCTCCCTTATCTCTTCTCTTGCAACCAAAGCTAGCTAATTTTGTTCTTCTTTGAGCTTTCTCCAAGCTACATAACATACTCCTCTATAATTTAATAATAATAATCTACATAATTAATATGATTTATTATTAGCTTTTATTAATTATTTTAATTATAATTAAACATAAATAATCATAATTAAAAATATAATCAAGTTTCTAAATTCAGATACAATAACAACTTTTGCAATAATTTGAGCATAACTTTCATATTTCTTATCTAAATGTTAAGTTCTTAACAAAATACTTATCCAATCAAGAGATTTAAAATAAAAATTTCTGGACATCTGTGTGGTTAAAACTGTCACAAATCTGTAAATAAGATCATCATTAGTCTATTGTGGCGGTTATAACCACTGCAATTTTATAACTTTGTGGTGATTATAACTGCTGCACACTTCTTACAACTTACCCCAGCGGTCTTGAAATCATCGCAAAATATCGTTGTAGCGTATTGCAATTATGTCTATCTTACATCAGTTTTGAAACCGCTGCAATAAAATTTGTGGTGGCCAAAACCGTCAGGAAAATTTATTTTTTGTGTTGCGATAGTCCTGTTTTTTAATAATGAGGCGTGTCCATGTGTTTGTAAAAATCAAATCATATTTTTATTTTATTGCTCATTGGGAGTATAGCCTCAATATTATCTATTGTCTAAAAATATCTTTAGATGAATATATGGCTTCATTTGAGATGATTTTCTTACTGCTTTTTAAAATAAATTTTAATATAAAAATTATTTAAACTAATTTTTTTTAACTACAAAAATATTTTTAAAAGCAGAAAAAAAGTCCCAAATAGAAAAACTAATTTAAAAATACATATTTAATTAATTTTTTTTTAAATTGAACTGAATAAAGGTTCATATGTAACAATTCAGATGATTCAGAGTTGTACAAGAATTCAAATTCAAAGATAGTGAGAAAATTTGTACGAAATAATGACAAGATATAAAATTGAATTCTATCTATTAATGAT
Source organism: Dendrobium huoshanense (assembly GCA_016618105.1). Lineage (NCBI taxonomy): Eukaryota > Viridiplantae > Streptophyta > Magnoliopsida > Asparagales > Orchidaceae > Dendrobium > Dendrobium huoshanense. The sequence goes on from CM028355.1 coordinate 5,464,930, forward strand.
CTTAAATATCTATATTTTCTTAAGCAAAAGCTATAATGGTACCATATGCTGAGCTGCTGCTTGTACAACCAGACAAGAGCTTAGGTTTCCTCTAGGATGGCTTTCTTACTGCTTCTTCAAGCAGGTTTTTAGTACCAAAATTTTAATTTTTTACAAATAAACTACTTTAAGAAGTAGTAAGAAAGTTAAAATTTGTGTACTAAAAAACTGTTTTAACAAGCAGTGAGAAAGCCAGCCCAAACAAAATCTTAGGTTTGGCCACTATTGAGTGCTACTTTACGGTCCTAATAGGGGAGATGGAAGCTCCTACCAAGGAGTGTAATTGAGTCAAGCCGACTTGTGAGTTGGCTTGGGCTTGACTGGTTAACAGGTTCGACGAGCAGAGCTTATCGAGCTCGCAAGTCGAGCTTGAACAGGATATCGAGCTCGGGTTTGAACAACACACTGCTTGCCTCATGAGCTCGTTGGGCAGATCGCGAATGGAAATTGCAGACATAGTTTCGCAGGAAGGAGTTTCTAGAAGCAGGAAATTACACGGGCAAAGTTATGTGGGCAGAGTTTCGGAAGCAGGAGATCGTGCGGTGGAGTTTCGTTGGTAGAAAAATTTATGCGGGCAGGAGATTGCGCAGGAAGTTTAGCTGGCGGGGCGGCACGAACGACCGCCGAGGCTTGCGAGCCGGCTCGAGCTCATTTACAATGGGACGGGCTCAAGCTCGAGCCCACTTTCAGATTGACGAGCCGAGCTCAATAGTGTCAAAACTCGACTCATTTACACCCCTATTCCTACCTAACAAATCATTATAGATATGAAAATATCTTTAAGAGATCAAAGGACCACACGCCCACTTAGACAACAAATCCAAAACCTCACTTTGTATGGAGATATGATTCAACATAGTTTCCTGCCATATTTTCTTCTTGTAGTTCAGTGTTAAGGACCACAGCATGCTGGTCCTGACTTCATAAAAAAGAAGTCCAATTAAGGGAATGGAATGCTATGAATTAATAATAAAAATATTTTTATACAATGAAGTACTTATAATATCTTATTCTGAGGATATTTGGAATTAAAATTGTATTGTAGTTGTATACTCACATCCATCTTCATCGATGCCCAACATATAGCCCATAAGTTGTGATGAAGAAACTCTCCCCCATTGGGGTCAATAGGTGAACTCCTCATATGATCAAGGAGGAGCTACTCACCTTGGACGCATATAAGTATTTTTTTCAAATGTAAATGTGTTACTCGCCCGAACCTGCGAAGGAGGTTGTCCCTCATAGGGGGGAATAAAAGCTCCTCATCAAGTAAGCATCTCAACACCCGTCATACTAGAAGGCAATCATCATGATCACTCACTGTCCTCTAGAGCGATATCCTCACTCATGTGCGACAAGTCCAGCTACCAAAAGCACATACTCACAGGACATTTAGCTAGTATTGTCATTGCCTTCTAACAAATATATCTTCCTCCCCACCACAATAACTCACATATCTCTCTCTTGTAAGGCTATTTGTGGCACTTAACACATATGACAGACAACCCCATTAAGCTTGCTAGTCTTAGGTCTCATCTCAACACTTGTCTATAGACTAGCCCAAGCATACTTGCTTGAACTTGCTCGGCCTTAATAAACATGACTTAGAGATAGTTCATTAAAGCTGATCAGCACCACCCACTCAAACATGTTAGGAGGAAATGCTATCCCGAGAGTCATTTAAGGCAATATATATATTTTTAATTCATTTTAATGAAGCCTTGCTTGTAGCCCTTGGATCCTTATAAATAAGTGGTGAAAATATGCACTTAAGATATTCTTTACTATGTGAGGTTTTGTGCCTGAACACAAATTTACAAATTTTTTATCTTGTAATATACTTTCTATCCATTCTAACACAGGTTCTAGACCACCCCTAAAAGAGTTCGCAAGCTAGTAGCTAGGTCAGGTGTCATCCACATATAAATTTTGATTCAATAGTAATAGTTAAAAGAATTGTTTTTTCAATTTTCCAAAAAATAAAATTAATATGCCTTAAAATTTCATAAAATAAATAAATATTCTTAGATTAATATTATTTATAACATCAAATTTTACATTAAGTAAAATAAATAAAATAAAATCATTTAATACTATAAATAAAATAAGTTTCATTCATTAAGAAAATATTGAAACATCACAAACAATGCAATCCCATCATGTAGGGGAGGCATGAAACCAAAATTAATAATCTTTTAATGCAGTTGACAAGTATTATCAGTAAAATATATAATCAAATAAATAAAACCGGCCATCAGTATTGATAGAAGTCTAAAGATTTGAAGTCAAGCAAACTACAATAGTCCATTTACTCCATATTGATTGAATATTGGCTTTCTCCCTAATGTATACCTTACAATCACTTCTAGCTAATTGTGTTCCTAAACACTACCTATTGGTCTGGGTGGAGATAATGAAGTAATCCATGTACACTGTCCCATTCAACATACTAAAATGGTAGATCATGTATGATAATGACAGCTGTTAATAAATCACAAAACTCTTGCTGATCAAACTTAATATTGGTTAAGGAAATATGTGAGCTAGAACTTGACTTTAAAATTAATTGGCCTAAAGCACGGGTACTTCTCTTCTTACAAACTTACAAATGACATTTTAAGTTGTCCATTCTTACTATCATATTGGTAAGTTACACAACATTTTTTGCATTTACATTTTTGTTTACCATTAGCAGGTAGAGGTAACATCTCATAATGACCATATACAATGGAAGTCATCCTTCTTATTTTCCTAAGAATATTTTCTTTAACATTGTCATCATAAATATCAACATCATCAAGAAAATTAGTATCAATTTTAACTTCATCTCCTTCATTAACAACATATACATTTTCAAGAATATGAGTACCATCAACAACAATATTAAAGTCCTCTATCTAATAAATAAAATTAATCATAGTTATTACTAATTACTTATGAAGAGTAATACACAATTGAACAACCAAAAATTATGTAGCTATTAACCAAAACTCTGTCAGCAATAGCATTATGCACTGAACCAGTGAACTAAGGCACTCATAAACACCAAATGGCACTGAAGCACTGAACTATGCATTAAAGAACAACACATCTACATAAGTAAAGAAGCTGAGAAGCATATCATAGATGGCAGAACTACATAACTATATAAGTATAGCATAGAACTACCAATTTACCATAGAATGATTGAACTACATAATACATAGAACTTTGAACTTAAAGAAGACTACGACAACTTCTATAGAAGTATAACTTTCCGAATCATGACGACAATAATACAATAACACTGTAGCAGTCAGCACATAACCACAAATTCACCATTTCGCCCTAAAATCTAAACAACTGGTTATAGAGTAACAAATGTAATATGAACAAAACCCTAAACCATAAAAAATTGCAAATAATTTTAAAAAATAAAAATTTATTTTTAAAAATCCTATTTAAAAAAAAAAAACTCTAAGAATGTTAAATAATAAAATAATGTCTATGAAAATTGGAAGATGAGGTGAGAAAACATGAATCTCAAACTCCCGGTAACCTCCAAATCCATCAACACAAAAATAGTAGAAAACCCTAAGTAGACAAAGAGATTACATATACAAATAAATGTAATCTTTTCAGCTCGTGAACTTCCACTGAGATGTAGCCTTTATACACCGACAAGTTCTATTGAACTGATTAGAGAGCAAGATCGGGCCAAGAGCAAAGAGTTAAATAGACAAAGTAGAAAAAAGCACAACAAAAAAGACAATGGATGGCTACATAAAAATTGATATGTCACTTAATTAAAACTTAAAGCTCAAACAGTCAAATGTACGACTACGTGGGTTCTTGGGTCACTTTTTCATTTTCAAGTCAACCCAAATCCAACCCAATTTTTGAAACAAGTCAGTTTTTTGAAGTCGAACTCAACCCATATGAAAAACAAGTTGACCGGAACCCAAAAATTTTTTGGTCGGGTCAAGTCTTGACACTCCTATTATTTTACATGCAAGTTTTAAGACAATATATATTTGTGTTTTCTCTTTCAAGTCATTTTTCAATATTTGTGATTCTTTTTTCAAACTTAAATGATGCTCAACTAATGCAGTATGCTCAAATTTTAGACATGCAAAGTTCTTAACCAAATCCTTGTGTTCATCTACTTTTTATAGCTTATGTGGAATTAATTTGAAAATGAAAGCAATTCATCATGTGAGAAGTCATATACATGTTCTTCATCAGAGTAGTTGCTACTATCTTTTGCCATAAGGCATAGATTTATAATTTATTCCTCAACTTTGATTTTTAATGATCCAAAGTTGAAGTTGGCTCAGATGGCTCTTTGAGCTCTTCTTTTATTCTTTTTCATATTGCCCTTATCCTCAGCTTTTTATTTTCATAGGCTAACTCTTAAGATTTTGGTATTCTGACTTGATATAGCCTATCTTTTTCATTCATAACACATAATGTCAGCTAAAATATTTTTAATTTGTTATTTTTACCTCTCAATTTTCACTGTGGCATCTTTGTTTACTTCTCATGAATTTTTTGAATTGTCTAGCCATCAATGATATGTTTCATTTTCATCTCCTTCAAAGCTATTATTTTATGAATCGTTGTCTTTTAACACAACCGTCTTCTCTCTTCTTTTATCACAATCATCTCCATTCCTTTCAAAAAATATGCTCTAACCAACTTATTATCGATTGACAGTATATAGAAGCATACACATGATCTTTCAATTCTCAAAATAAAATATATCTTTTTTATACTTTTCATTAAATTATTAGAAGAAAAAAAATCTTTAATAAACTTCAACATCTTTATCTTCGATCAATCACCCTTTCAATATATCAATTGTTGACAATCAATTTTATGTTATAATTCATTAGATATTTATCTATGCAAAAAGTGCACGAGTCCTTGAACCCCCAAATAACTCAGTAAACCAAGCCTCCTCCTATATCTACATACTACAATTTCCAAACTCCTTAGAAAAATAAATTCATCAAGCTAACACTTACCACTTGTTTCTAAGTAAAATATTTGAGTATCAATGCTCATCATATAGATTGGGCTCCCTTTATCGATAAGAGAAAACTTTTCTTACTTTATAAAGACAATTTCTATCATAAATTATTCAATATTTTTTTCATAATTAGCAGTCCCCAAAGCATGATTGATTAAGGCAGGTAATAATAAATTATATGTTGTGTAAAGTGTGGAGACATAAAGTAAGCCTCATCAATTCATCATCATTCCCATGCAACAACATAATAACAAATCAAAAAGATTCTTACAAGTTACAAAGCATTCTTCTCCAACTCCCAAATTCTAGAACTAAAAAATTCCATTTTCTAAACATGCCAATGCTACGCATCTAATTTTGATATGCTAGTTGGGAGTTCTGGTTATTAATTAAGAGGTCACGAATTTGAAGCTTATATATATGACATGCATATGAATTTGAGTTGGGCTTCGTTTGGATAAGCTTTCATACTACTTTTTAAAATGACTTTCTAATACAAAAAATTTAATTAAAAAAATTTTGTACTTAAAAATTGTTTTAGTTATCCTATACGGAGCTTTAGATATCGGGGTCGTACCCAAAAATATATCAATACAGAATTCTTAGTCTCTACCCAGAGGTAAATAATTAACTCCTCATGAAATACATATGAAAAATCTCATACTACCGGGATATCAGAAAGAGAATCAAAATCAGTTATTCTATTCTTGACTGATGCCAGAAATAACATACAACTCTTCTTCCACAATCTATATGCTTCAACAGAAGACATCAAACATGATAAAACATTTTCAACTCCTAAAATACATAACTTTCACTGCCCATAAATAATGTAACTCATCTCTTCGAGCAATGAATTTGAGTCTCATACTGACTCAACTAATTCATACCCAAAATAACATCATAAAAGCTGTCTCAAATGAAATCTTAATTGACCAAAATATCTAAAAAGAATGTCAATCATCCCACTAGTTTGAGAAATTATTACATACAATCACCAGACCGTCATGAGATGAATCAGGATGCACCGCATCATCTGATATACAACAAATAATGACGTGACGCATACTGATTTCCCTCTAAACAGAATTCGATAACCGCACTTAATAGTTCCACCACTAGTTTCTACCCTATAATTCACCCAAATCAAAGCTAAATAATATATACTCATGCTCATGCATGCCACCTACGTACCCCGCACCCCCTCTCTTCTCTATATAGCAAGCATTCCCTCTTTATAAAAGTCATGAGGACCATCGAGAGTCGTGACCACAGGCTAATGTGCACCGACGAGCTTGAACATGAGGGCCCACTTTTATAGTTAGTCAAACGCCTCATCAAACGTTCAATAATTGAGCTCAAAAGCCGCTTTACACCACCTTTCTGCTCTTCTTCCTGCTTTTCATCACCTCTTTTTACCTGCCTCAACTTACACTTAACAATGAAGGCTCACAATATTATATATATATAGATTGGGAAAAATAATTTTTTTTGCAGCTCATCTTTTGGGTATGTAATTATTTTTGACTTATTGGTTAAGAGCTTTTGATAACAATTAAGGTTTCATTTGGGATGACTTTCTTACTGCTTCTTAAAGTGACTTTTTAGTACAAAATTTTAATTTTTGTATTAGAAAGCTGACTTAAGAAGCAGTAAAAAAGATGCCCAAACAAACACTAAGACTTCGTTGGGGACTGCTTTCTTACTACTTTTAAAATAGCTTTCTATTATAAAATTTTTATTTTTGATACTAAAAAGTTGCTTTAAGAAGCATTAAGAAAGCCGTCCCAAACGAAGCCTAAGACTTCGTTGGGGACTGCTTTTTTAAAACAGCTTTTTTGTATAAAAATTAAAGTTTTTTAACTAGAAAGCTGCTTGTTTGAAATAGTTTTCTAATTGTTTTATATAGCGGCTTTCTAGTACAAAAATTTCTCGATCATAAATTTTTTGTACTAGAAAGCTGCTTTAGAAAGCAAAAAGAAAGTTGTCTCAAACAAAACCCATCGAGGATGATTTTTTTTACTGCTTCTTAAAGCAGTTTTCTAGTAAAAAATTAAGGGTTCATTTAGGACGACTTTCTTACTACTTCTTAAAACAACTTTTTAGTACAAAAATTAAGAAGAAGTAAAAAAGTCATCCCAAATAAAGCCTAAATTTTTTGTAATAATAAGCTGCTTTAAGAACCAGTAAGAAAGTCATCCCAAATAAAGGCTTTTAGCATATGATATGTCTATGAGTTTATCTTAATTGATTTACATATTCTAAATAAAAAATTATAATATGTAGATTGAGAACTTTGAATATCAAACAAAAAATTTTGAGTTGGAAGCCCTTATTTGACCTAAATATCCTCATATATATATATATATATATATATATATATATATATATATATATATATATATATATATATATATATATATATATATATATATATATATATATATGAGTAAGGACTTAGTTTATTGGTACTACCTAACTATAGACATGAATGTATAATAATAATATATAAACTATAGACTACAGATAATCTCTCAGCTGATATTCTGTATATATCCTTTCCTTGTCCTTAGTGCACCTTCGATGAAGGGACCTAATAAGAGCAAAGAGACATTAGTACTACCTCCATGATAACATGTCGCCTCGTAGATTTTAAAAAAATATATTAAATAAATTATATATTTTTATTACACATAAAATTGATTTTAAATAATAAAAAAATTGGTGAGTAAGTGCATATTCAAATTAATTAGGGGCTCTATTAGAAAAAAAAATTAATTTGTGTAGAATATTTTTAATAGAAGAGTAGTATTAGCTTTCTTTTTTGTTTCTAAAATAAGTTTTAAGTATAAATGCTAAAAAGTCGCTTTAGAAAATAATAAGAAAGTTGTCTCAAATGTAGGTTTCGTTTGGGACAGTTTTCTTATTGCTTCTTAAAATGAATTTTAGTATAAAATTTAAATTTTTATACAAAAAAGATATTGTAAAAAGCAATAAGAAATCCTTCCCAAATGAAAATGAAGTCTTAGGCTTCGTTTGTGGCGGCTTTCTTTCTGCTTATTAAAACAACTTCATAGTACAAAACTTAATTTTTTACTGGAAAGCTGCTTTAAGAAGCAGAAAGAAAGCCGTCCCAATTGAAAACTTAGGCTTCGTTTGGGATGACTTTATTTATGCTTCTTAAAGCAGCTTTTTAGTACAAAATTTATAATTTTTGTACTAGAAAGCTGTTTTATGAAGCATAAAGAAAGCCGTCCCAAACGAAGCCTTAATCATGTTATTTTATGTGAATTTTGGTTGTTTGAATGTGATACATGGGAGAGCGATTATTCTCATAATTGTATGATGTTACATTCATATTATTGTGCGTGGTAGGACGATTCAAATTTGAATAGAAAAATTTGATGTTTATAAGAATTAATGATACATTATGAAAATTTATCTTGATCTGACATGAATCTCGAGCCATATTCAAGTTACAAATTTCTAAAATTAAATGTGGGGTCATCCGAACTCTAATTTTAGCAAACTTATGGTTAAATTGATTGTCTCAATGAGACGAACCAAAGACACAAAAATTGGTCCAATTCAAGCCAAATGGGTTCAAACCAAAGGATTATAGCATGTTTGAAAACTCCAAAGCATTAATTGGATGACAAAATGATATTCAAATATGTCATGCTTATAATCGAATTGTGCAGCTCGACGAGACTAATCCAACAAGCCCAAGATTGCTTCATTTTGACATCATTAAGACACTTAAATATGGGTTGTCCGATTAAGAACTCTGAATTTATCCAAAATCTTCTCCATATTTACATGCCATTCATCAAAATATAAGCACATAAATATAAATATAAATATAAATATAAATCTCTTTTCATCAAAATTTGTTTCGTTATATTATAAATAGACTCACTCTTTCCACAAAATTAAGCACATAAATATAAATATAAATATAAATAAAATCTCGAGATCCATAATATATAACATATAAGATTGATCAATCTCAAATAGTGATTAAAAATCGAAAATTCATTAATTTTTTAATGAATATTTCGATAGATATTACAATATCATTAGCATGATATTTGTGATCACTCAAAAAGAATTTGTTGAAGATTCAAAAACAAATATTCCAAAAATAAATCTTTTTATAATATAACGAAACAAAGAAAACGGAGGTCCGAAAATGGCACTTTGCCAACAAAAGTTAGTTGGATTCGTCTCATCAAGTCACTCGATTCGACTATATGTCAAATTTGTAGACCACTTCGTCACCCAATTTATGTCCCGAAGTTTTCAATTATGCTTTAGGTCATTGATTCAGAGCTATTATTATGTGCGGATACCGGACGGTTCTTCCGCCTGTTTTGCGCTCGGTACCAAGCTCGGTCTGAGTATGATACATTTTTGAAATGACGTGGCGCATTGTTATTGGTCTTCGGATGCCATCCGGACTCCGCACAGAATAATATATCCTTGATTCAAGCAAGAACAAGATCAGGAGGAATTTATCTTCATGGCGATGTGAATAGCCACATATATTTTATTCTAATGGTTGAGAGGTTCATCTCTTGACGATAAGACAAAACATTCTTCGAATCAAAAATCATATTCAAAACCAAATGATGCTTCTAATTAATGTCAATTGGTGTGACTTATAACAAAAAATTAATTAAAATAAAATTCAAAATATTATAAATAAATTTGAGCTGTCCGAGTATTTAATCATTCATGTCTATGGCAAGTTGTCTAGTGAGCCAAAAGCCAATTAATTGTTTATATAAAGGGGGATTTACATAAATACCACTTTATTTCATGCTATTTACATATTTAATATAAAAAAATTTAATATTACATTCCAACCATAAATGTAAAATTTTAATATCAAATATATCGCTCATATATTTCATTTTTATCACTCATAATATGAGTCTCATATCATCTTATAAATTTTAATATTTTATTCAATACACCCATATTTATTCTATGGATGGTAGGTATGAAATATTAAAGTTTTAGATGTTAGATATATAAATAACATGAAATAAAGTTTCCTCAACCCATCGCATCATTTCATTTTAGCTTTGGGCTTCATGATTTTGATGTTTAAAATTAAAAATGAAATAGTTTGTTATGTATGATTTTTTTTTTGGGACATTTTAGCCAATAACAATAAATTTATACACACATCACATACACAAGCTTCCGATTCATGACCTCTTAATTGATAGTTAAAGCTTACAACCAATATATCAAGGTGAGCTACGTTTTATGTATGAGTCAATTATTAACCTGAATTATTACGAAAAATTCTTACTCGCATCTCAACCATTAAAATTCGCATCAACTGTTTAAATCAAGATTAATAATCGAGATAAAGAGTACTCTTTTTTTAGATATTTAGGTCAATTAAGGCAAATATGCACATCACATAAGCAAGACTCGAACCCATGACCTCTTGGTTGAGCCAAAGCTCTCAACCAACTGACCAAGGTAAGCAGTATAAGATAAAGACTACTAAATGTTCAAGCTTCGTGCATTTATAATTTATCGATCATGTGTTGCAACTGCCTGAAACATTATTGATTTCGACTTAATAGATGTGTTGCGTCCTGGAATATTCGTGGTGGTAGAGAAATATATGGTTTAACGTCTTAGCATTGTATGAAGATCCAGCACACAAGCAGATAAGAGAGGGGGTGAAACATTCATAAGAGACACCAGAGTTTTTACGTGAAAACCCTTGAAAATGGGGAAAAACCACGGGGCCTGGCCCAGTTTGAATGAATCCACTAGTATTTGCAGTCGATTACAAATGAGGCCCTTCCTTTGGAGAAGGCCTTGTATTGATGTAGCAAATATATATCATATAGATTGCATTACATTGTAGGAGTTACATATACATGTTTGTTTGGTCGGAAGGATCGTAGTTAGCAGGAGACCGGGGTCAGAAAGATCGTTGTCTAGTGATGGAGGTCGGACGGACCGCAATAGGCGACGGAGGTCGAAAGGACCGTAGTCGGCAGGAGACCGGGGTCAGAAACACCGTTGTTTGTTGATGGAGGTCGGAAGGACCACAGTAGGCGACGGAGGTCGAAAAGGACCGTAGTCGGCAGTATTCTGGGAGAACTGTGGGCATTAGGTGGTGGCCTGGTGGAGCTCAAGGCCTCAAGTAGTGGTCCGGTGGAAGTCGGGGCCTCATGTGATGTTCTGGTGGAGCACATGGCCTTTGATGATGATCTAGCGAAGACAAGGGCCTCTGAAAAATGTGAGGGCCTTTGGCGAAGGTTAGGGCCTTTGGCGAAGGTGAGGGCCTCTGGCGAAGGTGAGTGCCTCAAATGAAGACGTCAGGCCTGAACATCGGGCCTTGAGCAGAACGTTGGGCCTTCAGCAGAACGTCGGGCCTTGAGCAGAACATTGGGCCTTTAGCAGAACGTCGGGCTAGAACGTTGGACCTTGAGGTGGTGGTGCGGCGAAACTCCGGCGGTGGTTCGGCGAGGCTCTGACGATGGTCCGGCGAGGCTCTGGCGGTGGTTCGGCGGTGGTCCGGCGAGGCTCTGGCGGTGGTCCGGCGAGGTTCCGGCGGTGGTCGAGGAGGAGCTTCTTCCTTCTCTTCTTCTCTTCTCTTCTTGCTTCGGTCCCCCTCTTGTGAAGAATGAGGGCTCTATTTATAGATTTTCTGGAGTGGCATGGCCCATAAATAGGTGAGAGATCAAGGGTAAATAGGGAGTGGTTGGATGGACGGCAGATATTGAAACCCTTGATCATGGACCGTTCGTCAGGCATTTGGAGGTCTTAGTGATTTCGGAATTCAGTGATCTTGGGCTCGTTGGATTCGTACCGTCGAGCCGTTCGATTCGAGTATAAGCCCGTTAAAATCGAAGACCGTTTGGTATCTCAAATTGCGGTTTGAACCTTCCAACAGCTCTTCGGGTCCATGATTCGGACCCATTTGGACTCGGATCGAGTTGAATTTGGTGTCATTCGGTTCGTATTTCTGAGACTCTCAGTTCGACTGTAGTTTGCTGAAATCGGAGTTCGGATGGTCTCCGAATTAATTTTTGAAGTTTTCAACTTGATTCTGCATCTAGATTCGTGCCCGATCAAGATAATTTTTTGACGATGTATCAAGATGCAAACAATCACAACAACATCAACACAATTCTACTTAATTCTTTATTTTAACTCTTGGCAATCTATTGATGTTAATTATAACTATGTTTGGTGGCAGGGGCAGAATCAGGAAGAGCACATGGTAGATAATTGACCAAAATAATAAGCTATATATAAATATATATATATATATATATATATATATATATATATATATATATATATATATATATATATATATATATATATATATATATATATATATATATATATAAAGATAGAGAGAGAAAGGGAGAGATTAGAGAGAGAAGTTCAGTTCATGGATGCCCGATCTCGTCTGCCTCATGCCTAAGATTTTGTATGAGTACATGTACGATGATGATGTATTTATGTGCAACTTCCACCCTCATGCATTATGTATCTATTTATTTTTTTTATTTGAGATAATTAAGACAAATTAATACATTAATCAGATACATAAATTTCAAACCCAAAACCTTATATGTGGAAGCCAAAGCTCCAAACCAATGGATCAAGCTGAGCTGCGTGTATATCTAACGCTAATTTTGATTGGGAATTTGACGTTAAAGGCCTACATAGCATTGCAATTGAGAAAAATATACTTATTGTTTGCTTTTTACATAATTATATTTTAAAAGCTTATTTCCAAGGTTTTTAAAACAAGACAGTTCAACCGGTTTAACCGTGAACCGATCGTATAAAATTTAAGAACTCATCATCAAACCAAAACTTAATAACTTTAAACCATAATCGTATAAAATTTAAATCATATTTAAAAAAACTTTGAATGATTAATACGGAGCGAATCATAATCAAACCATCTTTAAATATTCTTTAAACAAAGATTAATCATGATAGAACCATCTTTGAAGGATGAATATATCATGATTGAACCATCTTCGATTCATCTTTGATTGAGCTCATTTGATTGAAAGGTCGCGTAATAATACATTGGGATTTTCAACCTTATTTATTAAAAAATGGGATGTATTTTGGTTCAGAATAAACTTTCAGGCATATTTCTCCAATTTAAACTATTAAGAGGGATATAAAGATCAATTTCCCGTTTGATTATATTAGAAGAATGATAGGTCATTTAAGATCATACTATATCTTACAAAAACTCTATGAAATAAGAAAAAAATAAGATTTCTCATTAAGATTATTGAACTTTTTTCTCGTCATTCATCATATCATTAATGGAGGTGAAAAGGAGTTTGGGAGAGAATGCAGACAGATACACAATTCACCACCAATGTAGATGAGGAAAATTATTCTGTGCGGAATCCGAACATGTTCGGAGGCGAATCCGGTCATGCCACATCACCGGTGCCTAGTGCATCGGTGACGTGGTGCGTCCGGATTCGTCTCCGAATACATTCGGATTCCGCAAAGAATAATCTCTTTGTAGATGATGGCTAACAAGGTGATGTCACTAACAATAGTAAAGGAGAAGGTTGTGATTATGGATGTCAGTAAATGACCCACTCCATCCAAAAAATGAAGGTTCAGATTGGCCGGTTTGATAAACATGTTAGGTTCATGTTAACCATTGAACTCGATTTTAATCCTAAAATGATATGTTTATTTTTTTTCCTTAAATTATTTTATTTATTTGTATAATATTTTTATTTTTAATTAATAAATCTAAAATCAATAATCAATAAGCTAATAAAAATATTTTTTTATTTAAAATGAGTTACATGTCAGGTTCGGATTTGGGTTCAATTTTTTGACCCATTAATTAAATTGTTAGTGTTCAATTGACTAGATTCGGGTCAGACCCTAATCCGACTCATTGATCCATTTTGACACCCCTAATTATGATGGAAAAGGATTAGGACAGATCAAGGCTAGCTAAATTCATTTATCAATATAGGGATTGCTTGAAAGTATAGAGATTTCAGGGAATATTTGGATTATAATATATTATGGGAGTGATGAAAAAAAATTGGTAAAAGCGACAAACCAGAGTCGAGTTGGGGTTTGGGAGAAAAAAAATTTACTTAAAAACTAATCTCAAACAAGATCTTAGATTTTCTAAACATAGTTCATTGTAGATCATTTTTTGTTTGGCATAACTTTCTATTATGTTTGTTTCAAAAGCAGAAATAATCTCAAGGTACTTGCGATAATAGTTGTAAAAACATTCAACTATATGTAGACCAATTAGGGGTGTAAATGAGTAAGAGCTGAGATCGATTACTTAATCGAGTTTGAGCTTGAGCTCGAGCCTTATTCTACTACTTCGACCCGGCTCATTTATTATGAAAGAGAAAATGATTATGATCTAAGCAATTATAATTAAAAAACGAGTAATTAAATGAAAGATAATAAAAAAATCACTCAATTTAAGAAAGGAAATATAGTTTTAATAACATGTATTTCTAATCTTGAATGCTAATGCATTTTATGTGCAATTTATATTAATATTTGTGAATCAAGCCAGCTTCCTGCTAATGAGTTGAGTCAGGGTTAGCTCAATCTTACCTCGATAGCACATCAAGTTCGACGCATAAGTCATTTATCGAGTCGAGCCCAAAACCGATTCATAAATCGGCTTGACTCACTTTTTACCCCTAAGACCAACTAATAGGTGTCGCATGTTTCTTTGGAAAGATTTTTATTTGGTCTATCAATGCTCATGCGAAGCCCAGTTAAAGCTATTATATGTGGGCCAATGGTCTGGCCCAATACAGCTCTACACCAAAAGAACCAAAGAACAAGTAAATATTAAATCGTGGCTTACTTGAAGCCCATCATTTGAATTATAAGAGAGTTGAAATATAATTATAGCATGTGCATCATATATTGATTAATCATTTATTTTGGCGTGTAGTCTAATTAATAAACTATTATATTATAATTATATAATGTTTATACGATATTTATTTGATCGTTTTTTACTAATTTCTCTAATTTTCACTGCATTTTAGCAATAATTTTAACAGTATTTTATCAAATAATCATTTATATTAATTGAAAACATAACACAGCACTTTCTATAACAAGTAGAGTCAAGATGGACGAGAAGTCTCTACACACATTTCACCCACTTGATAAGAAGTCCTTTGGACAAATATCACCACCAAAAAATAGGCCACGGCACTCTCATACAAAAGAGTGCCTCAAGCTGATCTGGGGAGTCCAATGAAAAGATTGACCTTCCCGACTGGCTCAAGGAGACGCTCGATCCTAAAACTTTGGGGAGACTAAGTCAGCCAAGGACTTATCTTATATCATCTTGAACTGATTATTAACGCCCTGAAAAGAACAAGAAATAGAAAAGATAAGATGGAAGTGAGGTACAACAACTACGTCGAAACACCTCCTACATTCTTTCCCTTTCTCTTCTGATAACTTGGAACCCGAATAACCTCCTATGTAAAAAAATTTATTTACGCCTAAAGGCTAATATTAGAAAGGAAGACACGTTTCCTTTCTCTGTCTTTTTCTTCCACATATCACAAGAAGAAATATCACCAAATCGATGAATGCTCAGAGCCACTCTAGCCATCAGAAGATACATATCAAAATAAATTCACCTACCACCACGATGTAACTCATTCTGCTTCTCCAAAATATTTATTATTCTGTACAAACATGATCGACATCACCCTGTTGAGACACATATCACATCATTAATAGCAAAATGCCTAAGTTAATGTTAGCCAACTCCCCCCTTTACGACAAGCTCTACAATGAGTAACGTGTGAGTCCCCAGTAATAAGTAAGTGTTACGTTCTTGAAACAGTCCGTTAAAGGGGCTTGTATAGAAGCTAGAAATGAGCTTAACACTAGAGCATGAAAGACCAACTTTAACCACATCTTCCATGTAGTCGCCCACCCTATCAAGGGCTATCTCAGAAGTTCCTATTTCAATTAGACAAATATTTTTTCATCCCCACCAGAGTCAAATCTCTATTGCGAGAAACATCAACAATTAAGCTAATGACACATGTCTCCCCCATAAGACATCTCTCACAATCTTATCGACCTCAATATTACATTACGACACTACTCTTCCCTCTCACCTCAACGGGACAACCTCAAACAGATTTCCTGCTATATGTCATCCCAATCTCCTGACTACATTTAGACGCTAGTCGCCCCCCTCACCTCAACAAGGTGACCTTAGAACAGTTTCATGTCGAGGCCGACTCGATCCATGAGTTCATCCTACTCGCATCCTCTCTCACGATGGTCGCCACTTCACTTAACACAGACAACCAAGCTACATCAAAGACAGATGGGACAATTATTGTTTCTCATATACATACACTGGTAACTCTCCAAGATTCCCTTTTCTTAAGAAAAAGATATAATGTATTTTTTTTTTCCTTTTCTTAACTTAAGCTCTATAACACATAGCTCTTGCTTCCATTACTCTTATACATCTGTATGGGATAATAAAGATTTTGTTTATATCCATATGTTCTCTCTTTCATCCTCTCCCCCTCCCTCGTATTCTGACTTCATCATCTTCACCTTAAAACTCTCAGTCCATAGGTGTCCCGAAGTATGACCCAACATTATCCACCGGACGAAATAGGATCCAACACTAGGGTTGTTAGATGGGTTGATAAGGGCGATGATTGGTGTGGCCCTAGAAATCTTGCACTCAAGTGAGAGGGAGATCGAGGGGGGAGACCTAGGTGACCAGGGCAAGAGCAGGAATGTGAGGTTTGCACAAAGGAGCATGGGGTCGGTTCTTATCACTAGGGCTTCAGCCGAGGGCTAAAAGAGCAGTAGGTATAGGGGTTGTTAGGAATTTTCTAATTATGAAGTGAAAACAGTAAATAGAGATATCAGGAAAGGTTTTAATTATTTATTATTTTTTAAAATAAATTAAAAAAGGACAACTTACCAATGTTTTAAAAACTGGATCAGACCGGTTCAACTGTCGATATCGATCACAAGATCAGTCCCCCGTTCAGTCATAAAATCGCTTCTGCATCAAATCGGCCGATCAGAACTAATTTGAATTGGCCGGTTCAAATCCAACAAATTTAAATATTTTTTAAATAAATTAATTAATATATATTTAAAACATTTAATTTAAATTATAATACATTTTTTATTACAAGCAATTTCTCTCAAACCAACATGAAACATTTTCATATGGCTTCACTACTCCATATGAGCACTCCACATGAGCTCTTCATGCAAGGAAACTCAAAAGGCTATATAAACAAGAGCAAGAAATTATTTCTAATGTGGGACTAAAGAAAATAATTGAGATATGTTTGAATTCATAACATATATAATTAATTAATTTTGAAGTGAATGATAATTATTTATTAATTAATAATAAAAATTTATTTATTTATACACTATAAAAAATAATTTATCATTAATAATTTTATCTATTTATTAAATGATATTAGATATAAATTTATAAATAATTTTGATATATAACATAAACATGTAAAATATATTTAATCATATAAGATAAAATAAAAATAATTTATATTAAATTTATAAACATATGTTAGAAATAAATTTATATTAAATATGTAACATAAATTAATAATCATTTATATTAAATTATATGGTTATATGTAAATTAAATTTAAATTAAAAATCAAATTTAAAATTAAAAAAAATATTCAAATTTAAAATTATCATATTTTATGAGTGTAAATTCTTATAATTATGAAATTTAAATTTTTTTTATGTGAGATTTTAATATAATTTTTTTACTTAATTATATAAGTTTTATGTTTCATAGTTTTTTTTTTTTATTTTAATTTTTTGTCTCATACTTTAAATGATAATATTATTATTATGTTAATTTTATTAAATTATAATAATATTTATTATTTATTATATCATCTTATTCGACCCCGATTATACAGGTCGATCTGGTCAAACCGTGAACCTCTCATTCTTCCAGTTCGTTGTGCAGTTTTATTTTCAGAGCCTTGCCTTTTACTATACCAAAAGGATAACTACAGGTGTAACCTTGTACCTGAAAGATTTCAGGATTTTAAAGTTTTGTAATGCATTCCGATGGAGGGTATACGCTTCAGAAGTTTCCCTCCGTTTAAATTTGGTGAAAGCGTGACATCTATAGAGAATATCCAGCTTAAATTATTATCAGTAACTTTGTTTCAGCTATCACTTCCAGCTTTAGTATAGCTAATGTGTTTGTTTGGTCATAATCAATACATAATGGAAATGAGTTTATGCTAGCAAATCACTTGAGCATGCGGAGGCGGACGCCGTCCAGAGGCGAATCAGAGCGTGTCACATCATCTCTTTGTTGTGTACCGCGGCTATGTACCAGGTGACATGGCACGCTTTAATTTGCTCCGAACAATCTGGTGTGCGCACAAAATAATTTCTCGATCTCTTCACCCACCATGTTTTGATGGATTGTTGCCTTCAAAGAGAATGTTACCCTTAAAAACCACTCACACAAGGAAAAAAATTACATTCCAGTAACATCTATACTTGTCTAGATAAAAGAACCAATAGCCCTTGTGGACCTACTAAGATCTCACTCAAGAAACTAACTAGACCAAACCAGACAACAGGTGTGACATCAACACCACCAAGGGGTGGTATCACCTTCCTTGTGATGACTAAGAATGGTTCTGTTGGTGCGTAAGCAATAACGTAAGGGAGCTTCCCTACTGGGAGCTTTGGATACCAGGACATGACTATTCTAAGGATGAACAACAAGGCAAATGTTGAGAGAAATGGACCTGTAATTGCAATCAGAAACTTCGCTGTTTGTGGATCCAGGTCTGCCATTATTAAGCTTTGCTTGTGGCTTGAAACAAGTCTTTCCATGCTCTCTGATAGAATTTTAATTGCTTTCAAGTTAGAAACTACAACATGTGAAGTTGGAGTAATCTGAACTGGATCAAGACAACATGCAGTTGGTGGTAGAATTTTCCTTACATCTTTTCTGCATTTCTGCACGATAGACATTATATTTCAGAAACTCAACATATCAAAAGTTCAGGAAGAAGACCTCCTTATATTAGAGGTTTAGTAGCAACTATGGCTTCGTTTGGGACGACTTTCTTATTGCTTCTCAAAGCAACTTTTTAGTACAAAAATTTTCCTTTTTTACTAAAAAGCTGCTTTAAGAAGCAGCAAAAAGCTGTCCCAAACAAAGCCTAAATCTAATAACTTAGTTGAATCCTATGGCATGTTGAATTTCCATACAAAATAATATGTGCTAAAGTCCACGGTATGGCCAGCACTTATGCATCTATGTGGCCACACAATTTAGGCTTCGTTTGGGACAGTTTTCTTACTGATTTCTAAGACAGTTTTTTAGTACAAAAATTTCTTGAACTAGAAACTTTTGTACTAAAAAGCTCTTTCAAAAAGTGGCATAAAAGTTATTTCAAATAAAACCTCAAACTGGTTGGAAAATTTGTAAAAGACTTCCTGTACTTCCTTCTTTTTCTTGTGAAGGATAGTTTTTAAATATTGTAAATAACAATTATTTGTCCTATTTATGTGCTTGTGGCAATCTAAACAATCTTGAAAGATATTTAGTAATCTAGGCATTATTGGCTGGGTTTTTAGTAACTTGAAAATTATTGCTTAGGCTTCTAAGAAATTAATAGTGATGTCTAGGTTTATGCCAATGCTAACAGATCCATTTGGTTTAGCATAGATGTCTTCTAAAAGAGGAAATTAAATGTAAAATACAAGAAGTTATTAATAAATTTCCCAAGTAAAAATATTCACACATCAGCTTTAAAAATCTCAAAATATGATTCCTTTAAAGAGAAAACTTATATATTAAGCCTAACATATTAACTATTTCTGATGAAATATCAAGCAAAATCTTAAAATTGGACAGGATTTCATAATGAAATGCCAAAAAATTCAAGTTTTCTAGCAAAGTATATAACTGCCCAGGATTAACCTTAGGATATAATGACACAAAACTTTCATGATCGGAACTAAAACATGTATATGTGAGGATGAAGATTACAGGTATTACACATTAGATTATTGAAGCTCAATGCTTTCTATCAAAGTTATGTATTCTCAAATTCTCCAAAAAAAAAGTTTCTTCATTCATATCTTTTTTGTACTAGAAAAAGCAATTTATGTTAGCTTCTATTAATCTTGACTGATTAATTTAACAATGAACATTCAAAATTGATCTACTTGGTTAAGTGATATTACCTTTGAGCTCAAAAGCGGAGGTCAGAGTTTGAAATTACTGCTAGCAAACTAAATTTTAGAACACTTCAGAGCACTTCTCTTAAAACTTTATCATATACTTTCACTAAGGCTTCATTTGAGACGTCTTTCTTACTGCTTCATAAAGCAACTTTTTAGTATAAAATATTTTAATTTTTGAACTAAAAAGCTGCTTTAATAAGCAGTAAAAAAGCCGTCCTAAACGAAGCCTAAATCAATAAATATCATATATAAATATCCTTACACTCTCTATACTTCTCCATCAAACTTCTCAACAAATGTAAAGCTTCCATAGTAGACCTACCCAACATGAATCCAAACTAATTTTAATAAATATTAATATCGCATTATAACCTATGCTTAATTACTCTCTCCCATATTTTTAATGTATGACACAGCTAGCTTAGTTCCTCTAAAACGTACACCTTTATTCATAAATATTATCTTCTGTAATGATAAAAAAGTATTTCATTTTGTTGTCAAATGATATATTTCTAATCAAATGGATGAATTTTAAGTTTTATTTAATAAATTGTTGTGAATAACTTTAAACTTTTTTTTTTTCAGGAAAAATGTATATTATTCATATAAATATTAATAATGTTATTAGTAATTAAAGAGGCAAGCAGTCACTAGTTTTCTGTGTTTTTTTTCTTATTGGAAACTTTGATTGCTAACATGACGTGAAGTGTTTGAAGTTTGAATAATGAAAAATATATAGAATGAGTTAAAAGTTGCTAGCTTAATTAGTTATTTCTTTACATTTCTATAAGCACATGAACTGCTAATTACTGCAATTACAGTATGCTATCAACAAGACAGGCCAATGATATTTGACAGCCGCGGTCAACAAAGTAACAAAGAAGCAACAAATCATCTCTACCAATGAAATTTATTTTTTATCCAAAAAGATAAAGAATTTAATATAGATATCAATGAATTAAAAAGCAATCAAATGGAGTCAAATCTTTTATAAGCATCTATTATCATCACATAATTAGATATCAACACATCACAACAAACAAAGAATGTACAACGACAACAACAATATCAAGCATTTATCTCACTACATGGGATTGGCTACATGAATCCTTTTTCTCCATTGTGTCATATTAAGAAACAAATTCTCATTTAAATCTAATAAAAAAAATCATTTCTAATATTTTTTAATCAAGTATTTATAGGTCTACCTCTACATTTCTTAACATAAGCCAAATTTAATACATCTACTTTCGTAACCGAGTCATCATAAGCCATTGTTTTATGTGACCAAACCATCTATGGCGACTCTCTTATCTTCCACTGGAGCTACTCCAACTTTTTCACTTATATGCTCATTTTATGTCATGTCTCTAAGAGTAAAGCCACTCATCCACCTGAGCATCCTCATCTCTGCAACACTTAACGTAATATTATGCTTCTCTTTTAATGGCCAACATTTTGCACCATAAAGCATTGTAGGTCTCACCACCAACTTATAGAATTTTCCCTTAAAGTTTGAGGGAGACTTTTTCTATCACACAACAAACAAAAAATGTACAATCTAACAAAATGTAGCAAAGATAATTGAACAAAATAACAATGTTCTTCTCTTTACAAAAACTAACAAAATATCTTGGATGGGGACAAATTCATCGTCTTAAAAAAATTCACCACAACAAAAGATAATCTCAACCCACCCCCCGCTTATATATGAAAGTTTTTTGTTGAAGACTAAAAAATATAAATAATTGAAAATTATTTTTATTAAATAACTTGATTAAAAAATTTTCAAAACTATCCCTAATTTTAACATCCTTAAGTCTAACATCCCTTAGTTAAAATGGTGGGACTATTTTGATTCATCTTTAAAGATTCAAGCAATAAAAATGGGCCTTTAATAAAACTGGAGACTATTTTTGCTCTTCATAAAGAGTCAAGGGATCATTTTGATCTTTTTTTTTTTTTTTTGCTTCAAAAAGATTCCTCAAAACATTACTTATACTCATTTCACCCTCTCACTACCTTTAACTGAATCAGCCAGCATATAACACTTGGTATATCCTAACAAACCAGTAGTTAAATTCCTATTCACCACTTTATACTCGACCAATTACAAAGAGAAACTTGGGAAAACAAATTAGAAAGTAATATTGCACTTATTCTTGCAGTCATTATAACAGCACCCAAGCTAGCCTTTTGCTACATGGAAATCTTTGAGTCAAGTGGACGTCTTCGAGTCTATCGGTTTATCCTACGACAATTCTCGCTGGCTTAATTTGGGTTTGTGTCTGAGGTTGGGTCGATTTGGTGCATACCCCTGGCCAATCAATTTTCTCTCAGCTTATATATAATCATCAGCATAAATAAAAAAATTGTTATAACATCCTTACCCACCTTCTCAATCATGCATATCATGGATCTTATATGTTCCCAATCTTGTATGAAGGCACAGTCTAAAGCTAATAGTTCAGAATAAAATTTGCAAGAGCAATAGAGAAATGAATTCTTAAATATGCCGATGGTTACTTTGAACAAGCATTTTCGATTGATTAAAACAGAATTTTAGTACATTTCTTGAGCACATAAGAACTACTGACGTGGTAAAATTATTTTTATGAGAAAATAAGGCTACAAAAGCAGTTTAGAAGCACAAGTTATGCATGCGGTTTATTTGTATCCTGTGTTGTTCCCACCAAACTATTAGATGACAACCATCCAATGTGGAAATCTGAAATCCTCAAACTATTTCGAGACAATATGTTTGCCAGTTTCTTAGAAGATACCAACAAAACACCACACGCTTTTTCTTCAACCAAACGGCCACCCTCAACGCAATCCAACCTACAACCAATGGGTCTTAAATCGCCAAAACATCGCAGTAGCTATATGCTCAACCCTCATTGCCACTATTCCCCCTTATGTCCTCCAACTTGACTCATGTTGTCATATTTGGTGCACCATCAAATGCTACTTACAATATCTCGACTCAATACCTCACTGATATCAAAACTCTAACTGATAACATTGCAACAGCCGCAATCATCAACCCCGAAGCCATCATTCTATACACTCTCAATGGTATCCCTCAGCAATACCTAGCTTTCAAAACCTCAATACGAACCTCTGTTTAAAATTGCGCAATTACAGGCGCGCCTTTGTGCAATTCAGCCCTCAAGCGCCTAAAAGCCCACGCAATTCTGGCTCCAGGTGAGGCGTACGCCTCACGGGTTAAGAGGCGCGCCTCTAAGGTGCTATTGCGCAAAATCATGTGAGGCGCACGCCTCTTTAAACCGGGTCCCACCTACTTAAAATGGCTTGTTTCTTTCTTATGTTATACCATTCAGCTCTAGTGAACCGAAAAAAATCCTCCTGCAAAGCAGCAGGTCCGTTCGCAAAACTTCCACTCGGTTTGCTGTCTGCCGCCACTCCCGCAGGAGCAACCTCACGCCGATGAGCAAGAAGGGTCCGGCCGCCCTCTACAAGCACTCCATTATAGGTTTTAGGTATTTTTTTTAAGTTCAAGAAAAGTTTTTTCAAGTTATAGAAAATATAGTGCTTTCTATTTTTTGAGATTTTTTGTATGTTTTCGCATTTGTGCATTAGGAAACATGGTTAGGGGAAAGGAAAAGAAAAATACGTCATTGCGGCGTGACCCTTCTTGGAAATACAGTGTACAAGTTGATGTTGGAGGCGGAGAGAAGACATGTGTATTTAAAATGCATTTTTTGTGAGAAAGTGGTGAAGGGCGGAGTAACCCGCATGAAGGAACACTAACCCGCATGAAGGAACACTTATCATGCTCTCATAAGAACGTAGCACCATGTGCAAATGTGCCAGATAAGGTGAAGGATGAAATTATTGCTTACATGAAGAAAAGTACCACGGCAAAACACTTACAACATGAGCAATTTGATGAAAGGGTCGAACATGGTGCTTACTTCGGGAGCAAGAGTGGAAAGGGCTCTTCCTCCACTATACATAATAGAGGTGCACGGGGTCTGATGGACAGTTCTTCTTCAGGGTGTGAGCGAAATTGGAGTACATATAGTCAAGTGCAAAAAAAGAGAAGAAATCGGCTTTCAACACTCAGAATGAACTCCCTTGTGTATATTATGCACAACAAGAGGTTAAGAGATAGGAGGTTGAGGAATAAGGGGTTGAAGGATGATGAGGATCCGTTGGTATGTGATGATGTGTCATCTGATAATGAGTGGTTCATAGATGATAAGACAGATTTGTCATTATCAGACTTACAGCTATAGGATCTAAGTGTGGAAGTCTTGAGGAGCGAAGCAGATCAAGTGGGCACATCCACTAATACCACACCACATACATCCACTAGCTCTGCAGCACAACAACCAAATAAAAGTATTCCACAACTTCTTATATGTTATTGCATTATATTTATATCAAGTGAGCAATTAACATGATAATAACCATTCTTATTGAACAGGGAAGAGAAAAGTGAGTCACATTGAAGATGATGAAGATATGACATTCATAGATACAATTGGAGAAGAAGATTCCCTTAAAGACCCATTTAGTAATGGGATATGATTGGATTTTATATGTTCCTTCTGAATTGTACTTTGGGAAATCTGATAGACTATAATTTTGTGGTTTTGTACTTTGGAACATGATTTTATTGCATCTATTTTTTTAATTTTCACTAACTCTACTTGTCATTTAGATGTTTTTATTGTATGATAGAATCTTGTTATTATTTACCTGCTAAAACTCTTAAATTCTTATTTATGCAATTATGCGTCGTCCGTGAGGCTTGCCTCACACCGCCTCGAGGCTTACGCATTGCCTCACGGACGAAAACCGCCTTGAGGCTTATTTACGCAATTTTAAACATTGATACGAACCAAACTAACACCAATCAGCCTAGAAGATTTCCCTTACCAAACTCCAACCCTCAACCCTACAATCTCCTCTGCAATCAAACCCATATCTCTTCATCCCTACATCACATCACACCTTATACCACCTCCAACCTTACCACATCTCTGATCCCATCATCCAACTTCCTTACTCCACCTTCTAGCACAACCAATTCCAGCTCTCAATCAACATTACAAACCAACAATCACCTTCAAACATCATTTCTTAGAACCTAGCCCACCATATGCTCACATGATCCAAAACAGGCTACCTCAAGCCCTGCCAACTTTTAAATTTGCTATACAAAACAACCAAACAGACTGATCCCACTTTCCTCACTAAATCCACCAAAAACCTTCAGTGACATCACAAAATTCAATCTATCTAAATCCTTCTCACAGCTACTCTCAATTGGTAATGGCCAATACACCAACTTGATGTCCTCAACGCATTCCTTCATGACAATCTCAATGAAACAGTCTACATGATCCAACCACGTGGCATTCAAGACTCCCAACATCCACATCATGTATGCTCCTCAAAAAATCCCTATATGGACTCAAATAATCACCCTTTCGATGGTTCCACACGTTTTCTAGCCATCTTCCCTCAATCAATTTCAAACAAAGAAAGTTCATCCCTCTCTTCTTATCCATGACGAAAATTAGGTGCTCCTCTATCTCTTAATCTACATTGTCAATATTCTTCTCACTTGCAACAACTCAACCGCCATATCTCAGCTCATCCACAACCTCAGCATAAAATTATCAATGAAATGCCTTGGACATGCTACCAACTTCCTTGATAATCACATTTCCAAACAATCCTCTTCATGCATATTTTAATACGAACCCTACGCCAAATCTATTCTCCATAAACTTGGAATGACCAGCTGCAACCCTCTATCAACTCCAGTTCCTTCAAAATAGCTACCTACTCTTCTAGCAAACACTCCCCTTTCCAACTCAATTCTCTACCACAAGCTCACCGATCACCACTACTTCACCATCAATCCAAACAACATCTCATTTGTTGTAAATCACTTGTTTCAACATATGCATAACCTACTCCCAACTCATCCCATCCCTCAAATGACTTCTCTATTACATTAAAGATACACTTCATTTTGGCTTGCTAATAACAATAGGACCTTTAATACTTAAATCACTCTCCAATTTTGATTGGGCAAGTGACTACACTAAATTCCGCCCAAACAAATGAAATTGCTCGTATCTTGGTTATACTCTCATATCCTAGAGTATTAAAAAGCAACTCAACATCGCCGATCGTCCAAGGAAGCAGAATACCGTGCTCTCGCTACTTCTACCGCCGACATTATTTGGTTCCTCCATCTACTTCAAGACTTTAACATTTATCTACACAAACCAACCAATATTCATTGTGACAACGTCTTAGCAATAGAACTAGTAAATAACCCTCCTCATCCTACTACAGCCATTAGAAGCAAACAAAACCAAACAAATCCTCTTTCTACACTAGTAAAACAAATCAACTTTTCTATGACCAAACATTACTGTTGTCTCCCCTCTACACTATATAAATATAAACTCCACAATGCAAAAGCAATGTTAAGGAAAAGTTAACACCAAAAGGAAACAGCAGCTGAAGCTTCTTCCTGCTCCTCAGCTCTTCTCTTATTTCCAGTTTTCACTGCATTTTCATATACAGTTAAAGTTTGATAACTAAAGAACTTCTAGACAAGCAAACAGATTACAACACTCCCCACACCTTGCATTGGCGAAAAAAATCATGCACTGCGTATGCCTTGCCTATGACTTATCTACTAGCTATTCACTAAATTATGCCATTTTAGGGTAAGTCAAGAAAGTCAGAAAGCATAGTTATGTATCCTTCATTTTGTTCTTCTCAGATAACAGATACTTCCAATTAGGGCAACTACTGCTGCAAAAATGAAGAATGATACAGATGCCTATTTTCTCAACTTAATGCATACAAGAATCAAATTTGCTAAAGATCAAAACTTTAAAATAGGAGAAAAGTTCAATTAATGCATACTCACAAGGAACCTCTGATGACTCATCCGCCCTGTTAAAATTCCTGCGAGCACACAAGATTGAATCAATATGTATCGGAGAACAAAGTTGACATGCTGAGCGGTAAGAAAACAACAGAGTGGGCATAAGGCTAGAAGTGAAAGTTCAACGAAAGATAAAGGAAAGTTGGAACCTTGAGCAGATCGGGACATAGAAATGGAAGCGTAGAAGGGCAGAGCCAACGCCATGATCGGGTGTTCGAATGAACAATTGGATGGTCTGAAAAATCGTCGGTTTTCGTTTATCCTTTTTCCTATCTACTTCGCGACTATTATCAGCTTTCAAAGTTTGATTTTAATGTGATCCAAAATAGGTTCCCAATTATTCTAATAGTATATTCTGCTGGTAGTTTTATCCCTTATTTGTAGAGATGAGAGAGCTACAGAATAAACTATTTCAATAAATAAAAATAAAAAATGTATAGATTAGTAACTTTTAGTTCCAATTGTCTTAAGCATGTGCCACACTCTAATTAGCTTAATGGATGAATGCTTCTCTTTATATTGCTTTTCTATCCTTGGTGTGTTCTGATATGCCAAGTGTCTGAGGCAACTAGCAGTAGGCAAGTCTGTTTGGCAAGTGCTATGTCGATAGGGTTATAGCTGACTAATGTCCCAATGTCATTGATGACATGCAGAGGAGCTTTAGATTGCCTAGAAATAGAAGGCTAGTGTGTTAAGGTTGCGAGTATGACTAGTTTCATGGTCAACCAACTATGATAAGCAATTAGAATCTTATTGAATATATGCTTTCCTGTAGCTAAGGTGACTAGAATGGATTGCAACACCAAACCATAAATAGCGATGAGTGGCTTCGATGGATACCCTTTGCTAGAGAGCTAGTGATTAATTGACTAGTCTTTGATAACCCTTGATTGTTCTCATGAGGAGTGACTCCCCCTCTGGGTGTTTTGCCAAGTTAGATCTTGGGAACCTTTGGGCAAGTTATCTTGTGGGTCCATGTGGTATGAGTTCACCTACCATGAAATATTGACTATTTGGATAATACCTAAGGAACATGCAAGTATACATTAGTTTCATGATTCACTTGAACCTTTTGAGGGAAAGTGATGAAAAGTTAAAGTAAATTTTATGTCAAGCATTTAACAGGACTACCAAGAAATTAAGGAAAAATTAAATGCAGAGTTACAACTTTGTTTAACTGTAGCTACGATTATTGCATAGATCATGTATGATGATTGTGATGTGATGCCACTCATAACCAGCACCTACTAGATGCAATCATGCGCTAAAACTCTTCACGCCTGTGATCATTTTAGTAGAATCATAGAGATCTGCATGTATGATGAAAGTGGATCTTGCCGAATTAGTTTGTCTAGCATGAAACTGATAAAGAAGGTGGCATTCCACCTTGCAAAGGGTGTCAATGTTAACAAAGTGAGTGCCCCATTGATGAATAAAGATAAGGAGGTGAATGCTTGAGTCCAAATCATGTAGGGTCCATTAAGCTTGCTACCCATCTCCATGCAAAGAGATTGAAAGTTGAAATTATGGTGACAAAGATTATTGTGACTCTATTGACTATGGTACCAGGCCCTCCAAAAGGCGATGTTCTGGGTAATGATACAATAATCATTAGTAGAGTGACATTTTCCTATGATTTTGAAGATATACATTAAATATGAGGGTACCAAGGAGCATCCTTTATGCATCTATTTGAGGCAATGCCCCTATACCGGAGGTAGCTTCCATTGAGGCTGAGGTGACCTCTATTAGGGTTGAGTTAGCAGTCTTTGTAAGGAGAAAAATTATTTACAATCTCTAATGTAATCCTTATCTAGTGGATAAGTGTCCTCTATAAATGATCTAATCATATATATCTCCTCGAGCAATTTTGAGGTGTTTGCTTCGACAAAGTGAGCGTCTAGCATATACTTAAGGATGTCAATTCTCCAAGCTAGAATCCTAGTAATCCCTTTAAATTGTTCATATAATGAATTTTCTATCATTGGCCCTTCATTATTGGCTGCAAGGAAACCTCTTAAAAGTAGCACTTTGGTAGTTGAGCCTTTAGTCATGATAGAATTAGCTGTAGAAAGCAAGCAAGTTGGGGGAGGA
This sequence comes from Dendrobium huoshanense, assembly GCA_016618105.1. Taxonomy (NCBI): domain Eukaryota; kingdom Viridiplantae; phylum Streptophyta; class Magnoliopsida; order Asparagales; family Orchidaceae; genus Dendrobium; species Dendrobium huoshanense. The sequence goes on from CM028355.1 coordinate 5,494,320, forward strand.
TTCAGCTCCTCATGGAGTGGCAGCATCAAGAAAATTTTCATTCTTACTATCACTAAGCTCCTTCAATCATGTTGTTTGGTTGAGGGTCAATTATGTTGGCGACACTAGCCGAGCGAGTCAACAAGGTGGACAAAATCTTGAACTTGCAAAGAGTAGTGGGAGAAGGTTTAAGTTCTCAAAGATGTTTCACTTCAAAAATAGATAAGCCTTAAAAAAGTTGCACAATTCTTCAATTTGATGTGATGGCGACTCACTGCTCACTAAAGGTAGTCCATTCATTGAAGGTTGGAGGTTCCTCTTGTGTCAACTATAAGAATCAGGGTTATATCACCTGAAATAGCAATAGACCATGTTTATAGGATTTTCAGTGAAGGAGAGTACTTCACCCTATTTTTCTTCTTATTGTAATATATTTTATGTTATGGCATTTATGTAAGAATTTTCCTTCATGATAATTTTTTTGTATTTGAGATTCTTTTGAATTTAGTTATTTATTTTCTTTCTACAACTACCTTGTTTTTAATGTTATGGTGAATGTTCTTGCATATGTGTTAGATGATAATACGAAAACTTAAAATAATATTGCATTCTTTGTTCAGTTTTATTAAATCAAGTTATTTCTTACTCTCAAATGGAAATTTAATTATTTATTCATTGAGTGACAACTTTATTTGGCTTAGTACTTTCATTATGAGTGAGGTTTGATGGTGAGGTGTGTAATGTGTTACTCACGGGAGAGTTAAGCGACCCCTCATTAGGGAAAGTGAGTTGAAGTTCACCGCATTATGATAATGAAACAATTATATACTTCAAACAACATTTATATATATCTACTTAAATCAATCTTTTTGTGCAGGAAAGAAGTCAAACAAGAATTTTTATTCAAATAGTATTACGGTGTCTTTGACTGAAGCATAGCAGAACCACAACAAGAAGTGCCAAAGCATTATAAGCAACACCGCAGTGGAGATGGCTAGTATCCAAGACAGAGAGCAAGGCCTAAGGCGTCGAGGATGAAGGTTGAACCAGTGAATCAATATCATGCTATGTGAACTAACACATCAATTTGATTTAGTACCACAGTAAAAAAAAACTAGATGGTGTCACAACACTTGTAGCTTCACAGCACCACACAGGTTAGTGTCGCGGTGTTAGGGCGATAATTTTTAAAATCTATAAATATGTGGCACATTTTTCATGTAAGGCGGGCTTGTTTTGGGTGAGTGTGGACAATAGCGATGTACTTTTTCCCCTTTAGTGTTGAAATTGTGTGTAAGAGAGAATGGTAATATTATGAATACTGATAGATGGAGTGAATATGATCAGATATGATTTCTTGTAACCTCCCCTGGATAATACTGATTATATCCCTATAACTTCTACTCTTATTTTCTAATATCATGTTTAGCAAATTAGTTTTTACTTTTATTTCAAGCATGTTCAATAATTAAATAGACTTTTCTAAACTAATGATGCACTAAATTATACGCATGTTTAATGAATAAATTACCTATGTATAAAGGTCATATTATGTTCTATAATTTTTGTATGGTTAATTTAACTCTAGAGTTGGTCTTTCACTTTTTAAAATCAAGTGGATCTACAACCTCAATAGATTCATAAAGGAATCAATAAAGAAAATTTTAGCAAGTGTTAAATATTAGGCCTAGACATTAGCTAATTTAATATTTGGGATCTTATGTAACAACCTTAAAAATTGGAAATTATTTTAAAATAAAAAATATGAAAATTCTAAAATTTCTAAACTTGACTGTTGTGGTGCTCGATATCTTGGTGCCCCGGTGCCACAATGTAGATAAAACTTGAAATTAATTCAGTGCAGTGATGCTTGGAGGGGTGGCTCGACGGTGCAGCCATGTTACATGCAATTTTGCGAGGTCATGCAATAAAATACCGTTTTATATATAATTAAATCAGAAGGTACCACTCATTCCACCCTCCCTCACCTTACGCTATGGCTTGTTGTGAAAGGAAAGAAGAGAAGGGTAAGGAAGGAGGAGACAGGAAAGAGAAAATTGAGTTATTGACCATCGCTTCACTTCATTGCTTTTAAAAAAATTCTTCATATCATTGTAGGTGACTTCTCTTATATTCCTATTTCAAAATATTTTGATTTTGGACCATTTGATTCCTCCCAAAATCATTTTAAATATTTTATCTTGATTTAGTGAACATCAATCGTATAACTTTTTATATGTTCTAGTAAGTACTAATTATTCTAGATAGTTTGACTAGTTGATTTCATAATTTCACCAGTTAGAAGTGTATTTATTCTATTTTAGATAATTTAATAAGAATAGTAATTTTGACATTATAATTTGATTCTATTATTATTGCAATCATAGTAAATGAATATTAGTAAGGGATTGGGAGATAGCTAGTCACTATTATTTTTATACTATTAAATAATAATGGGTGTGAAAATAAGTACATGCTTGTTATCCAATAACGTTGGAAGGAGAATGACTTATCTGTACATATTGGTGAGCCGACAGACTGTTCTTTAAATTTTATAATTTGGTATTATCCTTTGCTGGTTCATGTGATTTCATGATTGAGAGTCATAAAAAATTAATTATTGTACCAATGGATAAAGAGCGACTGCTTTATTTACTAGTCAATAATTTTTTATTTACTGATTACTGGAAAAATACCACACAAGCTAAAACTTTTTACTTGATTAATGAGATTATTATGATGCAAAACTTTTACTATCATCGTACTGATTGACAGTTATCATACTAGTTTTTTATTGTTGGTACAAATTTTATTGATATTGATACTATTTTTGATATGTTATTATTATTATTGTTGTTGTTGTTGTTGTTGTTTACTATTACTGAGCACGCAATTCCTATTACTAAGCATATAATATAAGAAATTAATTTAACACTGAAATAGAATGACTAAACATCATACACATACTGATTTAATAGTATTGTATTATTATGATTTATGATAGTCTTCATAGATGCTTTAGTTTTACTAATTTATATGATTTTTTTTTTATTTACTATATAGTACTGTCATCATGTATAATTTAAGAATGATTGTTTACTGCTTTATTATTTCAACATTCGTACTAATTTACTAGTTTACAAATTTCATTATTTCCATACTACACTATTTTGCTGGCCTCCATACCGTATAGTTTAATGTTTTACCGATTTTACTGCTACTGTATGGATTTTACTATTTTTATATAGATTTATGATTATGTTGATTGTTACTATTATAAACTAAGTGATTACATTCATATTGTTTCCTTACTATGCATTGAATTTAGTAGTAGGATTATAGTGACTTGCTGAGCTTTTTAGGTCACAATATGTGATTTAAATAAATTCAAACCATGGAAGAGAATTGTGAGTGTGAGATTGTTCAGTTACAAAATTTCTCAAGTTTTATTGATGTTTTGTTTATTTTTATCTTTAGATATTATTTTTTAGTTAGGAATGGGTAGATGATATATTGAAATTTATAACTTCTAGCTATTGTACATAATTTTTGGATTGTGGTTACATATGTATATTGATGTTTGTATCAATATATGTTATTTCACTCATATTTTATTATTGAAAAAAATTAGATAGCTTTAATTTTTATGTAAAAGATAAAAGAAATCATTCTTGAAATTTAGATTTTGGGGCATAACATCTTATGGGGATTTTTTAAAAATACAAACTTAGTTAGAATCTGAATGTAATTTTTAGGACTCACCATCACCTTTATATACTAGGCTTTATAGCCTTTGCTGGTATAACCACTAATACTCATTGGTTATAGGGACTTGGGCACCATTCATTATGAATCTTATCACTAAGGGGGAACTCAACCTTTAGGTTTAGGCTGGATGATATGAGAACTCATTGTTGTTATACTAGATGGTCGAGTATTTAATAATTCTTACCCATAATCAATGGTGTTAATTAGTATAAGAGATGTTAGTCTTTGAATAAGTGTTACGTTCAGCAAGTCATACAATTTATTCGCTTCCATTTCTCTTTCTTACTATTCATTATTCACTCTCTTTCTTCTACACTTTTTATCTCTCTTTCTCTTTTCTTATATATATACAATATACAATGCTAAGAGAACCAAAAGGTATCATTATCAGTGTTTTTATTTAAAGGTGAAAAGGTATCATTAGCGTTATTTTTATTTAAAGATGAGGTTAAGAGATGATGGGTTAAATAATAGAGAGGGAAATTCCATACGAAATTCAATGCAAAAATCACTTGGAACAATTCACTATGGTGTTTAGAATGTGGTTCATACCTCCTTCTGTCTAACAATAGATGTAGAAAGCTTTCATTAAACTGGAACATGGATGTAAGGTTTTGATGTAGTATAAAGCTGAGTTTACTATATTTCTAGGTATGATCCTTGCTTCATCCTTTTGCTGAAGAAAAATGTTATAAATTCTTGCAAGGTTGAACAAGGATTTGAGATATCTAGTAGTGCCTCTACGGATTCAAGAGTTTTCTGAGTTTATGGAACATGTCAGACTGATTGAGATTGATTTGATAGTACTAGCATTCAAGCATGAGGTGGCCAGCTCCATATATAATAGCAGCAGGAGGAGGACTAGAGGTGAAGTAAGCAGGGACATAAATAGTGTTAGTGATAAGAAAAGTAGAAATAGTTATTCAAGGGGATCTAGATTGATAACATCTACCAACAAAATAGTGAATGTATGCATAATGAAAAAAGAAATTCGAGTCAATGTTGCCTTCTGATAGGATAATATTTTTGATGCATATAACAAGAACATAAAGTGGTAGATTATTCTTAGAAAGATTTAGAGGGAGAGATATTCTAGGCAAAATGAAAGATGGGGGATTGTGGGATCATGAGCTTATAGTAAAAGATCAACAAATAGAGTTGATCATAGAGTTATTAGTGATAATAAGCAGGAGTTTGTTGCACTAGGACCAATGGTACCAACAGTACCGATAACACCAACATCACTCACTCCAATGATGCCATGTTTGACTGATAAGAAATTTATTTTAAATAATTGATTTATATGGCATTTCATTACATAAGTGAACGATATGTGATTGATTGAACTGTATGATTATATGATATGAATTGATTACTTTTGATGAGTTTTAACTTGATTTGGATTTTTGGTAGTTGGAAATTTTTTATAATGATTTTATGCCCAAATTCTTAAGGAAATTGGAGATTATATTTTTTAAGGTATGCAGATATTTTATTATTAATTATTTTAAGTTTTATTGATACTATTTGGTCATTAATTATATTTAATATTATTAATTATATTAGATTGAGCATATCATATTGATTCTTTAGTCTTTGCATTGAATTCTTTAGTGAGTTTTGGATTAGTGATGGACTTTTGAACTCATTATATGAATTTTTAATGGTATCAGGTCAAGGAAGGAATCATGACTAGTTAGAGTGAGATTGTCAGAGATCTTTTGATTTTCTTTAAATTTTATTCTATATTTTCATTAAATCTCTTATAGTTAGGAGCTTGTGATAGATTGGTGATTATAGTGATCTTATGGCTAATGTAAATGATATTTTGGGTGAATAAATAGTAAAATATCTTAATGTATGTGATTTTAGTTGCTTTTGCTGGTTATTATTTATATTGATAATTTATTAAAGCTCTAGTTATTCTTAAAATAATAAATATATAATTCTTCCAAATTTTATTCTAGGACGTTACATTAATACCCTTATCACTTGTCTCCTTTGGTAAACTACTGAGTTAAATAATCATGTTGGGAAGGCATTCCTCTGATTTGGCCTACCATATCTTGAATCATCTTCATGATTATTTTAACATCTCCATCAAGCCATGGTGGATTATATAATTTTGGTTCTCCATATTTATAAATAACTTCTTATTTTATTTTCCTTTGTAGTTGTCTTCTAGTAATTAACATCAATCCATGCTCATTGCAGCTTAAGTGATATTAAATTTAAATTTGTTAGTGGAAGACAGACACCAAACCCTACTTGTACATTATTAGCATTGTTGCAAATATGGACCTAGGTCTTATGATTTTGATGATTTATTATTGGGTTATCTACTATGCTATTTTTTGTTGATATTATTATTGCATATTTTTTTCTTATGAACAAACATTTCATGTCCACCATACAGTATACAAATTGATTAGCTCAAGACTAGATAGAATAGGGTTAAGTGTCTTGAAGAGTATGTATTTTCTATTTTTATTTATTTATATATTTCATGAGTCAAGTCATGTACTTGGTGGATGCTAAACTTGGTGACCGTACACACATACACTCAGGGGAGTGAGATAGAAAGAAAATTAAAAGTGTAATTTTCTGAACTAATCATACTATACGATGTATAACATATTTGACAAATAGTTATTCAGATAATCATTAAATGACTAATTATATAATTAAAGCTATTTGAACTAATCGTATTGATCATACATGACGATCAATTAAAATCAATATCTCAACCACAAATCATAATTTAGATAATATTTTAAAATTTCAAATTTTTATACTAATCATACAGTATGATATATATATCGTATTGTATGATATAATCAAATATTGCCTAAATTAATCTTGTAATTAAGAAATAATTTTTTATTAATTGATCATGTCAAATCATACAAGAGATTGGGACAAATCGTACTATACAACTCGATCTTTGTATGGGACGATATTTAGTCATTGTAAATCATATGGGATGTTGATCCAATTCCTTTTAACTAATCATATTGGATGTGCTTAAACAATCAGCTCAATTTTTTGAACTAATCGTACAACACCTCTTTCTTCATACAGTATTAACATGCTTATTTGGACTAATCATACTATACGATATAGTATTGTATTATATGATCAGTGTGAGCAGAATTGAAGTTTAGGGCTTTTTTTGAAGCCTTGTTTTTAAGCTCTTTCATTAGACTTGTTTCAAATCTTTGGTTGTTTAAGTTTTTTTGGAGAGAGAGAGAGAGAGAGAGAGAGAGAGAGAGAGAGAGAGAGAGAGAGAGAGAGAGAGAGAGAGAGAGAGAGAGAGAGAGAGCTTGTGGAAAAGATCTTGGAGAGCCTTGGGAAGGATACAGGGGAAGTTGTGTGTGAGGGAGAAGGAGTGTGAGGGGTTTCAAATTGTTGCTTCGAGCAAGATTCAACCTTATTTCCTCTAAGTGTCTTGCTGGGTTTCTTGGGTGGCTCTAGGAAGAAAATTATCAGTCCGAAGATCGTTGAGATTCTCTTTCTTCACATGGAGGGTGAAAAAGGAGTCAAGGTTCTCTGCCTTCACTTGGAGGTAAAAAAGGAGTCGAGGTTCTTTGTCTTCACCAGAGGGTGAAAAAGAGGTCAAGGTTCTCTGCCACATCGGGTTGGTGAAAAGATTGTAAGGGCTTCTTCATCTAGTTGTGGGGGCTAAATGAGATAAACTAAAGATTTAGTGCAATACTCAGAGATGGGGATTCCAGGGAGTGGACGTAGGTCATTGTTTGACCGAACGAACCACTATAAAATTCTAGTGTGCTGATTTTGATTTTCATTTTTCTACACTTCACTTTTTCTACATTTTATTTTTGTGATAATTGCTTATTGAAAATATATGATAGATATTTCGTTGTGTTGATTAGACTATCATCATTATTATTGTAACCTTTGATTAGTTTCTTAGCTTTTGCATCAGGTGAAAGTATTGCTTGCATTTTAATTATCGAAAAATCCAAAAATATAAGTTTTTTATTTTAAATTAACAGTTAGCTTTTAAAACTACCAATTCCCCCCCCCCCTCTTGGTGTACATAGGGACAGTTCACTTAGGTTTAACATCCTACATCAAACTTTCAAGCATTTGGGCTAGAAAATTGAATAAAAGAGTCAGACTAGTGAGTATGAAGAATATTTAAAAATTTCATATTATCTTAAAAACAAATACAACAATAATAAATGATTTAGGAGAAAGAAAGAAAGAAAAAAAAAAGATGCCTCCTCACTCTTTACAAAAAAGTTACACCAAGAATTGACATAAAAATAGTACATGATTTGACTATTACTTAGTGAAACTAACATGTGGATCAACTGAATAATATCTAGGTCTTAAGATGAGTTTGTGTTAGTGGGTTCCCAAGAATAAGGGCCGGGTTTTCATGATTGAACATTGAATCCCTAAGCAAGAGGGGGAGTGCTCTAAATGGTGATAACTGTGATCCATAAATGTGTATATTTAGTGAAGTAGTAATCATAGGGATCAGAGTTGTGCACTTTCCATAACTTGATTAGGGATATCAACAATAAGTAGATGGCCTTAGTCACCGAGATCTATTATGGTTAAGTTGAATTTGTTGAGACCGGTGATCATTAGGACACATATTTGTCTGGATGAGCCCTTTAGAGGAGCTCATCGAGAGTGATTGCTTTCTTGTAGTGTTTTTTAGGATGAGTCCGCATGATGCGACCTCCTACAAGAGGAGATTGGATGTTGGATCATGGGTTGGTTCTAGCAGAAGCACTTGTGGGGCCATGCTTTTTGCGAGCAACTTAATAGCCAAGTGGCCCTTCTAATCGAGTTACTTGATGGAATCTGTATGATACCAACGAATTGACTACATAAAATATATATAAGGATATACTTAAGCTTTGAGAGACCCTTCAATTCCATTTATACAAGTCCTCTAAATATTATGTGAACTTGATGTACCCATATTTATATGGATTCAAGTGGGCTACTTATTGAGGACCATTTATTTTATTTACAAATAAAATGTTGTAATGAAATTAATGTAGAATGTTTCACTAGCTTGTTTATCTAAATTAAAATCAAAATCAATCTAGTCTAATTCAAAATCACTTCATTTTCTTCTTCACATTGTTAATTTATAATACAATATTTTATGAAGTTAGAGGTTGTGTGTTAAAATCAAATTTGAGATATATTTTTTCTTTTAATTTAAGATTCATTTGGGTGTCCAAATAAATTTTTTTAAATTTAAGGTGAGTATTATTAACTTGGATGATAGATTTTATGTAGAAATCAAATTCTAGTAGAGTTGATTTTAAAAAAGCTCATACTCATAATACAAATTTCTTAAAATCAGCAATAAAAGCTATAACCAAATGGATGTGTGCAAGCTAGCAAGAAAACAAAGATATTAAAATATTGCCACCAAAACTATTTTTAGGCCTCATTTAGGCTTCGTTTGAGACAATTTTCTAAATGTTTTGTAAAGCAACTTTTTAGTATATATAATTTTTGAACTATAAATTTTTTTACTAGAAAGTAGCTTTAATTAGAAAACAGCAAGAAAGTTATATTCGGCTTCGTTAGGGATGACTTTTTTATTACTTCTTAAAGCGACTTTTTTGTAAAAAAATTTAATTTTTTTTACTAAAAAGTCGTCTTAAGAATCAGTAAAAAAAAAAAACTGTCCAAAACAAAGCCAAAGAAAACTTAGCCTGACCTTTTAGCTGCTAGTGTTTTAGAGGATGTAAAAATAAATAAAAGCTATGTTTAAATTGATTGTATTTTAAAAATAACTTTCTTAAACTCAATTTTTGTTTAAATTCCACTAAATATTTCTTATCAAATTTTTAATATGGTATGCATTTTTTGATAAGAAGAAAAGTGAAAATAGCCCTCCACTCCCAATATGTCTCGTGTCTCTTTATACTCAACCTCCTCTTTGGCTCTTTTGAGACAACTTTGTTACTTCTTTCTAAAGTAACTTTTTAGCATATAATTTTTAATATTATAAAGAAATTTTTTTACTAGAAATCTGCTTTAAAAACTGGTAAAAACAAACTGTTTCAAATGAAACCGTAGTGTTGCATAGGCCTCAATCTAGTGTCACACCCCATCACCACTTAGTCCTCTTTAGCATCTCGACGCTAGGCCATTTATGTGTCATTGTTGGAGTGTTTCAAATCAACAAGATAATTTTTACTAACTGCCGGAATCATCATTGTAAATTTTTTAAATACTTAAAGTTATTTTTTAAAACTTGAAATATAAATTATACTAGTGGACATTGTTTTGAAATTTAGACTGGACTGATCAATTTTACATATTCTATCATGAACCAGTATATTAGAGCAAAAAAGATAAATAACTTGATTTCTTGTATAGCCAGCTGTATTTCCATTCTTGTTTAGCCTCTTGTGTAACCGGTACTCATATATCTATATATAGCATAGGCGTGTAATAAGAAAACATACAAAATATTACTATCTTCTTTTATCTGCTATGTGTCTCTATTTCCTTTTCCATTTCTTGCGTCCTGCTTCTTCCACATGGTATCAGATAGGTACTAACGCTCCAGGGACATGACGGACGCCTCGCTTCCTTCTCAAATCTCCAAACAAATGGAGACGACGAACTCCGATCACCCTTGCATCTCCTCGTCGCTCAAGTTCGTACTCTCTAATATCAAAAACATCGTCCAAAGTTCACCCTCGACCGACAACTACTCGATTTGGCGCTCCCAAATCATCAAGATCTGCAATGCAAACTGATTTGAGTCTTTCTTAGATCTCAAATCTGTCATTCCTGAGGAATCTATCCAAAACTCCGACGGTATTTTCATTCCCTATCCCAAATACGCTCAATGGCGCCTCACGGACCAGAATCTCGCCGCCGCACTATGTTCCACTATCTCAGCCTCTATTCTTCCCTACGTTCTTGATCTTGCTTCTACTGTTGCTATCTGGAGTGCTCTCAAAAATAGATTTCAAGCCACGAACAGATCCAAAGTCATCCAATTAAAAAATGAGCTACATCACATCTCGCTCAAGAACTCCTCTATGACCCAGTACCTCACCGCCATCAAAATCTTGGTTGATCAGATTGCTGCAGCGGGCTCACACGTCGACACCGAATTCATCATTTTGTACATCCTCAACGGTCTTCCGCAGTCGTATCAGTCTTTTAAAATGTCCATAAGAACCATGATAACTCCGCTAAGTCTGGATTAACTGTACTACCTACTTATTAGCGAAGAGATCCACATTTCCTCCGATGCAGCCCGCGCCACCACCGCCGAAGATTCAACAACGGCTTTGTTCTCCTATCGCGGCCGCGAACGTCGTAGTCGAGGTCGTTCCTACACTCCCAGCGACTCTAGCAAAGATCAACAGCAACCACCGACTCCAACTACCTGCCAAATATGCCTCAAGAAAGGACACATGGCGTCGGATTGTTGGCACATGTTAAACCCGAATTATGTTCCAAGAACTTCAAAACTAGCCACCAAAGCCCTTGTAGCTAGACCTTCAGAAGCCTACACGGACTGGTATCTGGATTCAGGGGCCTCCTCTCACATGACAAGATCGTTGGACAATCTCTCAATCTCATCGCCATACAACGTCAACGACGACATTACTCTCGGTGACGGGAGCTTGGTTAGCATCGCAAACTCCGGTAAAGGGTTGCTACCGACTCCCTCTCGTAAGATCAATCTTTCTAAAATTTTACATTCTCATCCTCTCAAATATAACCTATTATCCATCTCTCAACTAACAAAGGATAATGATATTGCAATTATATTTGATTCTTCTGGTTTTACATTCAAGGATTTGACGAATCATCAAGTCATCCTACGCGGTCCTTGCCGTAACGGCTTGTACACAATCTCCAACACGGCTACTTCCTCAAATAATAGGGTGCTTCATACAAGAACTCACGGCCCCAATCTGTGGCATACTAGACTCGGACATCCCAACAACATAACACTCTCTCGTATTGCTTCGCTGCATCCAGAACTCAAGATTGGCTCTAATACTGTTTCTTGTTCATCTTGTAACACGTCTAAGAGTCACAAATTGTCTTTTGAAATTTCTAATAATAGAAAACAATCTCCTCTTGCTTTAATTCTACCGATGTTTGGGGTCCTTCCCCCGTGCAGTCCAACACCGGATATCTCTACTACGTGCTTTTCGTTGACGACTACTCACGTTTCACTTGGTTGTTTCCTATGCATAATAAATCAGATGTTTACAACATTTTTATAAATTTTAAAAATAGCATAGAAATATATATACCTCTCACAAAATTAAATGTCTTCAGACTGATGGAGGAGGTGAATACCTCAACACCCCGATCCTCAAATTTCTCCAATCCCATGGAATATCACACCAGATATCATGCCCCTATACTCTAGAGCAGAACGGGGTCACTGAAAGGAAGCACAGGCATGTTTTTGAAACTACGACGACTCTTCTTCATCAAGCCTCGGTTCCCTACAAGCATTGGCCAGATGCAGCAATAACTGCGGTCTACCTCATCAATCGCATGCCATCCTTAACCACCAACCATGCGTCTCTGTTTGAACTGCTTCACAACACTAAACTTGAGCTTAGTCACCTTCGCACGTTCGGTTGTGAGTGCTTCGCCCACATTCCGGCCAAGTTTCGACATAAACTTCAACAGACAGTGAAATATTGCATTCTTCTTGGCTATTCCGACAAACACAAGGGATATAGGTGTCTTAATCCAACCAACAACCACATCATCATCTCGCGTCATGTTACTTTTAACAAATTTTCTTACCCCTTTGTAAACAACGACTCTGCCTCTACCTCATCACCCGGTAATATCTCTCCTTCTCTCTTAATACCTACTTCTGTCGCTCACATACCGCAGGTAACTCCGATACAGAAATCCACCTCTTCGGCAACACCCGCAATCTCCACCAATTCTATTACCAAACAGCCGTCTGTCACTGAAAACTCACGTTCCACCGCCCACACCACCCGCTCCCTCTACCACTCAGCACCCGAACCATCTCATGGTCACATGAGACAAAACATGTTCTTTAAAACCTCGTCAACGCTTATAATTACTTCACACTACTCTTTGGCTGTAAATAATATAGATCCTACAACCTTCAAAGACGCCAACAAACATCATCACTGGAGGCAAGCTATGGCGTCCGAATTCTACGCATTACAACAACAAGGGACATGGAGTCTCATTCCGCGTCCCTCAAACTCGTCTGCCCTCGGTTGCAAATGGATGTATCGTACAAAACGACACGCCGATAGCTCCATCGCCAAATACTAGGCAAGACTTGTCGCACTTGGTAATCATCAAGAATATGGATTGGATTACACAAAGACGTTCAGTCCTGTTGCCAAACTCCCCACCATCCGCATTCTACTTACAATGGCTCTCTACTACGACTGGCTGGTGCATCAATTAGACGTGGCCAATGCTTTTCTCCATAGAAAGCTCTCGGAGACCGTCTATATGTAACAACCGAAGGGGTTCGAAGACTCCACCAATCTGGATCATGTCTGTCTGCTTCACAAGGCCATCTACGGCCTCATACAAGGTCCAAGACAATGGTACAACACGTTCACCTCTCATCTCATCTCGATTGGGTTCTCCCACAGCACCTCCGATCCTTCATTGCTCGTCTTTCGCAAGCAACAAATCAAAATATTCATTCTTATCTACGTCGACGACATCTTGATCATGGGCAACAACTCGGAAGTCATCGGCAATATACTGGTTCAACTCAGCAATAAATTCACTATGAAACAAGTAGGGGAGGTTCATTCCTTTCTTGGCATTCAGATTGACCGAAACAAACATAGCTACTTCCTGTCACAAAAGGCTTATGCAGCATCTATCCTTCAAATGGCTCAGCTCACCGATTGAAATCAAATCGCCAATCCAAATTGCACTAAATTACCGCAAGAATACAAGCCAGATACCGTGCTATACCGCAGGATCACCGACTCCTTACAATACCTGACTCTCACCCGCCCAGGCATCTCATATAGCGTCAATCTCCTCTCACAACACATGCACCAACCTCTACCCGAACATATCTTCCTACTCAAACAACTGCTTTGATACTTAAAAGGTACCCTCGATTTCGGTATACCTATTAAAAAGTCTAATTTATGTCTTAAATCATTTTCAGACGTCGACTGGGCGGGCGATCTAGTCTCAAGGAAATCCACGTCCGGATACTATTCCTACCTGGGTGAAACATTAATATCATGGACAGTCAAGAAACAGACAACCATCGCTAAGTCGTCTACCGAGTCTGAGTATCGCTTGTTGGCATCTCTTGTCACCGATGTTATATGGCTCCGACGAATCCTCTCAGACTTTGACGCTCCTCAAGCTCATCCTACAGATATCTATTGTGACAATACATCTTCCATAGCGCTGGCAAATAATTCGGTGTTTCATGCGCGCACCAAACACATCGAAATTTATCATCGTTTTGTTCGCGATCATATTCAGCAACATAACATCTGCCTACTACCTATAAGCACTGTCGATCAGGTGGCCGATATCTTTACCAAATCATTATCAACTCCTATATTTCATCAACTTCGCAACAAACTGAGCGTCACACAAGACCCATCAGTTTGCCGGGGGATATTAGAGCACAAAAGACAAATAACTTGATTTCTTGTATAGCCAGCTGTATTTCCATTCTTGTTTAGCCACTTGTGTAACCGGTACTCATATATCTATATATAGCATAGGCGTGTAATAAGAAAACATATAGAATATTACTATCTTCTTTTATCTGCTCTGTCTCTCTATTTCCTTTTCCATTTCTTGCATCCTGCTTCTTCCACAAAGTTCGGCTGGCTAAATTGAAAAATTAATTTCATATTGAATTGGTGTGAACTTGTTTGAAAATTGTTGTACCAGTACTAGTTTAATTGAACCAGTAGGGTCAATAAATATTTTTTTTTATTTTAAATAAAATTTAATATTAAATTTTCATTTAAATAATTTTTTTTTAATTTTAAATATATATTTTAAGGCTTATGCAAATAAATTTAACCATAGCATATAATTGTTAAAAAAACTTTTCATATCATTCAACTTTATTTGTTGTTTGTAAGTTGTGCTTTAAACTATATAAATATTACCAATTAAAATTCTCCTATAATGTAAGACTAAAAATCTATGAAAATTTTGATGAGAGTTGAACTATGAAATTGCTTGCGCTATGAATTTGGGCCGAGGATCCATATAATTTATAAAAGTTAGGAACATAAGTTTTTTAATAATATAAATTTATATATTATATTAAATATTATATTATTATTCTTATTAAAATTCGTATTTATACATTTAACCATTTTTTAATATTTAACTTTTTTTTTTAAAAGCTATTTAATTTGTATATAATTATATCTTATTAGTAATCACAGCCCGATAGAATTCTTCGGGCTTCAGCCCAACCGGAAAGCTATTGGCTAATTGGGCTTGAGATCGTGTATGGTCTAACCCATATCTCTGGCGCCTCTCCGGCTAAGCTGAGAGGAGAGAGACTTCCCCTTCCTTCTCAATTTCCGAACTCCTAAACCCTACGCGCTCCCCATTATCGCCATCGCCAGTGGATCATCGGTGGGAAACAACGGATGGGCGCGCTGTCGTCCTTCACCAAGTGGAATCCGGAGGATGATCTCCTCCTCAAGAACGCGGTGGAGGTGATTCATTTCCCATGCGTATCTTTTGATTTATTTGGATAACCGCGCTCGAGAACCTCTCGATTCATTTCTTCTGTATTGCATATGCTTGAGGAATCAGAGCTTTTCATTTCATAATCTGTTTGGTAGATTTTAGAATTATTTTGGTTGCGGCTTCAGGTAGTTTGGTTATAGCTGTTTCAGGCTTTCCCTCTGTAGACTGATGGTTGCTCATCGGTAAGATGGAAAGATACAAAACTAACCTGTCTATGCACAATGTTAATTACTTGTTATTGGATTACTAGTGTTCCCAATGTTTCTATATAGCCTGTCTGTCCAAAATTTGTAGTAATTAAATTACAAATTTTTGCTGATTTATGTGTTTTGATTTTCACATTTATTCTTTAGATTGATTCAATCATTATATTATCATTTTGATTTTAATTCTCATATTTACTCTTTGTATTTGAATAAAATAGGTTGTTAGCTTTTTTATTGGTTTGTGATTTGTGAATACTAAGTTCCCTAACGCGATTTCTATATAAATCACATAATCTTAATTCCTTTAAGATATGCTAACCTTGAATCATATTGCGTCAAATTGGCATCGGAGTTTTAAGTTGTGTCAACATGTCACTTAGAGGTAGAATTAATATCAGTGTAACCTAAATTGTCATGATATGGATGTGATATTGGCAATTTTACTAAAGAAATTAGTTGAATAAACAAAATCAATCAAGTAATGACATTACTTTTGGTTGAAGCAAGAAATGATACATTAGAAACTAATCAAGTTGCTGGATGTGAACTTGAAATAAATTCCAATCATAATAATAAACCTATTTATCTGAATTTTAATTTTTAAAGGAGATAAGGGAATCATGTTAATATATAGTTTTAAGGTATTTAATAATGATGCTTATCAAAATCATAAATGTTGTAATTTGATGTAAATGATGACATAACAAGAGTAGTTAAAGTTCAAATGTTACCTATGATGGTCAAATTAATCCTAAAGTGTTTACTGACTGTTTATTGGATTTGTATTATTTCTTTAAATGAAAAACTATATTTTCAAAGGTAAGTAGAATTTGCAATAATGAAATTAACTGGATCAAATAAAATTTATTGGATGAGCATTGAAAGATAAAGAAAAAGGTTAGGAAGAGAACTACCACATAGGCTGCTTTGAAAGAATTTTCAAAAGAAAATATTATCCTAACAATGCAAAGGTTAGAGTTCCTAGCAATTGTGTTGGCAGCATTGTGGCTGTTCAATGTTATATTTTATCCTATTTGGAATCTAGATATCCTTGAGAAGGATGGTGTAGTTTTTTCCTTATTTACTATTTTTATTACTACATGGTATTATTATTATTTGAGTTGTGTCAACATGTCACTTATGGTAGTTGTTGTATTATTTTTTTATTAATTCATGTTCATTTGTTTTGTGACGCATGGCAATGGCCCTATAAAATATGATGGTTTGTTGATAAGAGCCGTTAGACATTTTTTTTTTGTTTTAATGCATGCGGGATCTTTATGGTATCCTTGAAATAGGCCGGTGCATCATTGGAGTCATTGGCTAAAGGTGCCGTCCAATTTTCACAACGGTTCACTATTAGAGAACTTGAAGAGCGGTGGCATTCACTTCTCTATGACTTGAATACATCAACTGAGGCATCAACTCGTATCATAGAGATTGAGATTGGTGTGTCGGTCTACAATCCTTCCAAACTTGGCCGTGCATGCAATTCCAAAGCAAAGGATGCCTCATATGGGGGAAAGAAAGGAGAAACTTTGCAGTGCCACTACCACACAATGCGAAAGAAAGCTCGAATTGAACCACATAAATCTATCAAATTTGGTTTCCTCATGTCATCAGGCTCACATGCTGCTATTGACAATGATAGCAGTTTGCATGATCATTTTAAGTTGCCGAATGAGTTTGCTCAAAGTAAGTTTCATGTACATGCACCTTTCTCTGACAACTATGGGCATACAGAAACAAGTTATCGCTGTGGCCAGCATATTTATCCTAAAATGGTTGAGGTTGAGTCCACTGCTCCTGCAAGTAACCTTGCATTCCATGGAGGGGTGGTTGGCTCGGGTGGGACCAAACTTCCTGTTGGAATATCGGGCACAGATTGCTTATATGGGCATGGGGAAAATATTTCTTCCATTTCAATAGATGAAGATGGATTTAATGATGCTGGCGAGAACTTTGAACCTAACCTCACAGTAAAAGATTTTCCTCATGCACTTGATAGAAATCATTGCTCATCACAGACATCAAATATTCCGGGATCTACTTCTACATTTCATCAGCTTGGGTATTCCTCTCCTTCACTTGGTCTTCCGATTTGGAAAACTGATGTTTCTACTCCAACTCTTCAAATGGATGGGCAGTTTGAGGAAAAAGGCCAAGGAGGGGTGACCATGCAATGTATCAATAAAATAGATGATCAAGCATGTGATAATGTTACTCCTAAGGGCAAGCTAAATAATGGAACATCTACTGCTGCATTAAATGATTCAGCAATTTTGTTGGAAGCCAACTTTACCGACTTTCCTGACCCTTGCATGAGCTTTGCTGATGATGATGATCTACTTCTGATTGATGTGGATGAGGATGATATTGGAGATGGGTCCTGCTTGAATGGTCTTGGCTCTATTTTCTTAAGTTCTCCTACTTCTCCTCACATGGATAACTTGCCCATCCCTGGCGAATCTAAACCATCAGATGCTTTTGGTATTCCTTTTTGTAGTGATGCTGACAGTTCTGTGGAACATCAAACTATTCATGAACAGACCCATATTGACAACTTTGATCTTCATAGCTCTGTTGTTCCAGTAGCATGTGTTTTGCCCTCATCTTCAGGAACATCTCTTAGTGCAGAACCTGTAGAAAAGTTAATGATCTGTGTATTGAACACAGAGGACCAGGACATTCCATGCAATGATAGCGTTAACTTTCCTGTGAAGTCGTTTCAAGCATTTCCTACTACTAATATGAGACAAGATATTTCATCCACTGTGGCTCATCACGGGAAGGCAACTTCAGGAGATTGTACATCGGTTAAAGAAGGGAAGACAACATCTGTACAGCCTAATGTGACCAATTTCAAGGCAGGACACTCATTGCTGCATTCAACTGTTGATTGCAGGCTTAAAAGTGTGCCATCTGACAGGGATTTGATATGTGGAGCATCCACAGTTTCAAATAAGAATATGGATGATCCAAGTTTGATACCAGCTATTACTTCACGGTCTGCGCCAGATCTTTCTCTGAAGCAAGAAGCTACTGTAGGTTTGCAAAACATTGAATATGATATTTTTTTAAATATTTATTTATTTATTTCTCTTAAAAAAACAATTCAATTCTCAAATTATATTACTTTCTGTGATGTGAAAAGGAATTAAATAGTGAAGTTGCTTGTATTCCATCACACCACGAGTTGGTTTCGTCAGAGTTGGCTTGTGTAGATTCCTTGCCATCAATTTCAGACCAGGAGGAGGTCTTTGAGAATGAAGAAGAAGAAGAAGAAGAAGATGTTGATGATGTACCTAACTTTTCTGATGTCGAGGCCATGGTAAAATGTTTACCTTTTTTCAGTAATGTGGCATTTACTTTCTTCTTTAATTTTTCTGTTTAGCCTTGGGAAGATTTCTATCCAGTGATTGAGACCATTACTTTTTTCCTAACACGTGTAGATACTTGGCATGGATTTGGGTTCTTACGACCAGGAATCATGTCTCTTTACCAAGGAAGGTAATACTCAATTCTACTTCAAAAATATATCTTATCTGTTCTTTTGATGAAAAACTATTGTAGTATCTTTTTGTGTTGATTTTCATTGTGTTGTTTAGACCGAATTCATGTGATCTTGGTTTTTTGATGTTTAATTGTATTACAATTTTGATATCTGCTTTTTCTTGCTTTTCATTGTGGAAATTCTTGTTTAACGTCTCAAGAAAATGGGGAGGAAATAGAAAAAAAACTACTATTTTCTGTTTGTAATATCCTGAGCACATCCAAGTCAACATTTTATAAGTTCAGTTATATTTTTGTTATTAAAGAAAGCAAAATTTGCTAAGCATGGGCTCAGAATAAAGCTTGAACACCAGTTTGAAACTAGAAGAATTGCTTTGTTCGATCATGCAATACAGATTCATGACATAAGAAATCTCCAATTATCGTGCTACTAGAAGTACATAACATTTCCATCCACAAGCAGTTTTTTGAGTATTTGGTTATGATGTTTAACCTAAACATTTTAAAAAGGGCTTTAATTAACTAAAAATTTCTTTATTTTTTAAACAAAATTGTTTTATTATATTAATTTGTTCTCTATTAATATTATTGTTGTAACAACTAACAAGTTCTGTTATTTGCTTGATAAAATTTTTAAGTGAGGGAGTGAACAATTTGCCATCTAATTTGTATCCATGTGCAAATATATTTATCTGTGTTAAGTAATAATGCCATAACTCAATAATTTTTTCTTTTTTAGTATCAAGATACCAGTGCGTGGACACCAAGAAGACCATTATTAGGTTGGAACAAGGTGCACGTTCTTATATGAATAGAGCCATTTCATCTCATGGTGCTTTAGCAATTTTTTATGGCCGCAATTTGAAGTACTTCATCAGAAATCCTGAGGTAATTATGGAATCATGATATTTAGCTTCACAATATTAACATGTTGTGTACTTTTACGCATACTTCTTCATTAAAATCTAATTAGAAATGTCTATATTTGCTTGAGATGTGCCCTTTACGTTTATATTTTTAGTTCTGATCTATTTGCAATATATCTTATGGAGTTACATTAACGGAATGGGTATATGTTTGTGGAAGGACAAGGTTATTAAAACATACAACGAAGAAAAAGTTGGCATAAAAGACCATTCTTCTTTGGAAGATCCAAAGCTTCTTAAATTAAAAATATGCATGTAGCCTCGACTCTTGTAAAGTCTTAACTCTTAAGCATGCTTGATTGGAGTTGATCATCTTCTACTTTTGTTATAACATACAAACATTTAAGAGATTATAAGTGAGGATCAGAATTATATACATTTGAACCAATAACATGGAAATTAATAGAAAAACTGCTTGAAGAAACTATTAAAACCAGAAGGCATTACATGTGGTTTCTTTTCTACATAAAGTTTCACATAATTTATATTTGAATGACATGGAAGCTACAACAACATCAGGCTTTTATCTCACTATGCAGGGTCGACTACATGAATCATTTTTCTTCATTGTGTCCTATTAAGAATCAAATTTTCATTTAAATATAATAAAAAGAGGTCATTTTTAATACTTTCTAATCAATTTTTTTGGGTCTACCTCTTCCTTTCTTAACATAGGCTGAACCTATTACATCTACTATTCAAACTGGGCCAGCAGTAGGCCGACATTTTGTGACCAACCATCTAAGACGACTCTCTTTAATCTTATATGCCACTGGAGTACTCCAACCATTTCACGTATTTACTCATTTCATATTTTGTTTCTATGTGTAAAGTCCCTCATCCACCGGAGTATCCACATCTTGCAACACTTAATGTAATTATATGTTTCTCTTTTAATGATCAACATTATATGCAATAAAGTATTGTAGGTTTCACCATCATCTTATAAAAATTTTCCTTAAGTTTGGGTTGTACTTTTCTATCACAGCATAGACCAGATGCATTCCTCCACTTCAATAATCTAACTTGAATTCTACTAATAATATTCCCATCGCTCTGAACTATAGACTTGAGTTATCTAAAAAACATGCACTCTTTTTAATGAATTAATCACCTAATGTCAAAATCTCCTCATTAGATCTCTTACTACTAAAATTACACTTCATGTGATTGGTTTTATATCTACTCAAATGAAAACCTTTAGAATCTAAGGTTGGCCCCCTTAATTCAAGTTTTCCTTCGTCTCTCTTTAGTTTTATCAATAAGAAGAATATTATCATAAAAAAAAGCATACACTAGGGTGCATCCTCTTGCAAATATCTAGTAAAAATATCCATGAATAAAGCAAAAAGATATGGGCTTAAAGATGATCCTTGATGTAATCCAATTGAAATGGGAAAATACTTGGTCAAACTATCTTGTATTTGAACACAAGTAATAACTCCTATATACATATGCTTAAGGACTTGAATATAAGCATTTTTAACTCCATTTTTTTAAACCTCTCCATAGGACTTCTTTTGGAACTTTATCATATGTTTTCTCTAAATCAATAATATCATATGTAGATCATCCTTACTTTCTCTATACTTCTCCATCAAATCTCTCAACAAATCTATTGCTTCTATAGTAAACCTATTTGGCATTAATTCAAGCTGATTTTGAGAAACATTAATCGAGTTGTAATGTATGCTTAATTGCTATCTCCCATAATTTTAATGTATGATGCATTAACTTAATTCTTTTTTAATTTACACACTCTTGTGTGTCACGTTTATTCTTAAAAATAGGAACCAATATACTCTTCCACTCATTTGATATTTTTTTAGTCTTCAAATTCTTTGATTTCCTAAACATTTTCACACATCTATTGAAATGTGTCAAAGAATTCTTGAGATGCAAGACTTCTAACCTTCTCCATATATCGATAGCTATTCTTTCGCTCACTACTCGGAAAACTTCATCTCCAAGACTTGGTAGAATTGCAGTACGAATTTTTTTCAACATCTCTCAATGCAATCGTTCTTCTACTTTTATGATTGTTTCCTCTGATAGAGTCACAATTAAGCCTTAGTATAGAAGTGCCTTCATCTTCTGTCTCTAAAGGTTGCAATCATTGAGACAGGTGAATTTTTTAATCTCAATCTTGGCCATCAACATTTTCTTCAATGTAGAACTTCATCGACATTAACTTTTAACAGGGCACAATGGAGAAAAAGGATTTATGTAGCCAACCCCACAGTGTGGGATAAAGTCCTGATGTTGTTATTGTTGGAAAACTTCTTTCCTTTCGTCTTCTTGATCTAGCTTTGATACTACTTGTATGAAGAAAAATTGCTTATAGTTTGATAAACACACAAGAATTATATTAAGAAGAAGATTCACTTTCTTAGTTCTTAAAAAAATAAAATAAAAACTTTCTTAGTTCTTCAACTCCTTAATGTCTAGAGATGTTTCTAGTTATTCTGGATTAGTCATAAAGTCTAAAATTCTTTCCTTGCTTGCGAGAATCTTCTACTATGCTTCCTTTTAGCTCTCAATTTCACCGCAATAAGGCCTACAACAGTTTTCTCCTCCCTTCTATTATCTGCGCTAGAGATAGAATTCCATCTCTATTAGGAGTTAAACCTTCATTCCACGGTTACAACACTTCAAACTCCTTCTGGCTTCAGAATAGCAACCTTCCATGAATGGGAACATCCTGAATCTAATGGGCTTCAGTGCTTCCATTTTCTTTGGATGAGAACCTCTTGGATCTCTTAGTTCTTGGACGGAACTTGAAAGCCAACACAAGCAAAACTGGGAAAAACTAAGAGGGGAGGAAGAGGAGAAATAGTTCTTTAGGAACTAGAGAATGAATTATAATTTAATTTAATACGAGAGTGGGGCAACTATTTATAACCACACCCTATGATATTTTTGTAAACTGAAACTTATACAATTAAGTGTCCAATACAGAACAAATAAAAAATAGCTATATAAATCAACGAAGTAAATTAATGGACCAATACGGCAGCCTCTTGTTCTCAATATAGAGATTGTTTCTTGAGTTGCTTGCCATCAAGAAATGACTTGTAACAACAAAAATTGAATTTAATGAAGTTAATAATCCAAATTGAATTTAAGGTCAACAATTCTCTCAAATTTTCCTCAAATGTACTGATTTTAATTTCAAAAATAAAATGCATGAAAATGAAATAATGATATTCTAAATCACACTTTTTGTCAACATGCAACCTAATGAGTCCCAATTGTATTTGTAATTGACTTCCAAACTTTCAGGTGTTGCTTGGAAGGGAAACAGAAGAGATAAAAGTTGACATCGACCTGGGAAAAGAAGGCCGTGCTAATAAGATATCCAGAAAACAGGTACATATTTGAAGTTCTCGAATCTTTGTTGATAATCAATAATTAGTGATAATTCTGGGTTACTGGTTTTCATTTGAAAATTATGAAGATTTTGCTTAAATTTTTTGTATATTGAATGAAGTCTTTATGGTTCTGTATTTTTATCTGTTGTATATAATTAATGAGGAAGTTATTATGTAATTTTTTTTTCCTTAAATCCTTGCGTTCTCATACCCCTTACTAAAATTGACATGCAAAATACATTTATATTTTCTTCATTGAAATTAGCTCCACTTCTCTGTTCTATAATTCGATATTTCTTTGTCTTAGATCATGATCTCATGTTCTCAAGTCCTACATTTCTTAAGCAAGATCCTGCATTTCTTATCTTAGTGATTGTGGAAGTGTCTAAAAAAATTGTGGAATGGCTTAGATTTTGAAATGGGCTTGGGGAAGAGTTGCGTCAAAGGGGTAGTTAAAGAAGAGATTATACAGTTTAAAACCTCCTTTATTGAAGGATTGGTCAATGGAGAGTTATAACTTATAACCACACTTTCTTAAGCTCTATGATCCCTCTTTTATTAATCTTGAAAAATTTTCAACCTTTTCATGTCATTGAAATCTATTTTAAAGAAGAGCATGAAGCATGTGGGTCATTCTGCTTTTTTCTTATATGCACAAAATCTAATGTGCTATAAAGATATATCTTTTAAAGACTTCACATTTGTGTTTGAAGCTGCTTCTGCATATATCCTGTTAAGACCTCTTTGATCATTTTGCTTTATTCTTACAGGCACAAAATCTAAAGTGCTATAAAGATATACCATCTTTTAAAGATTCCACATTTTTTTTCGGAGCTGCTTCTTCATGTTTCCTGTTAAGACTTAGTTGGTCATTGGCTGTAATATATGTAATTGTTTGATTACACTTGTGTTGCATAGGCAATTATTAAGATGGATGAAGATGGATATTTTCATCTCAGAAACATTGGCAAAAGCTCAATTTTTGTTAACAGTAAGGAAGTTCCAGTGAGGAAGCGTATTAACTTGTGCTCAGGTGCCTTGATTGAGGTGAGTAATAGTTATATCTTACTTTAGTTGTTCATTGAAATGATTGACATTTGGTTTTTCATTGCTGCGTGCAATTTTCTTCTTTTCTCGTTCCAAGTATCAGATACTGAAGTAAATTTTTCTTCAGCTATCATATTTATTTATTCACCCTTAAAAACAGAGCAAATCTTTCCTTACAACAACAACAACAACAACATCAAGCCTTTATCCCACTACGTGGGGTCGGCTACATGAATCCTTTTTCTCCATTATGTCAAACAAATCTTTCCTTGTTTTCAAAAATAATCTTTGATTTTGCTAATTTGACTACCCATAAAAGGTGCGAACTTCTCCCAAGTTGTCATGCACAAAGTTGTTAATGCTAGGGGTGTCAATATTTGACACGGCCCGAAAACCCGACTCGTCGAATCTGACCTGAAAATTTTAGGCTAGGGTCAAACCGGACCCGAAACGGGTCGGGTTCGGGTTCAACAATTCGACCTATTTCAAAAATCGGGTCGGGTTCAGGTTGACCCTTTGACCCGTTTTTCCCATTTTTAACCCAGAAACCCGAGATTGACATGTTTTAGACCCGAAAAGCAAAGAATGACCCATTTTTTTACCTGAAAACTAGCAAAATTTTTCACGGCCCTAGGTCATTTGGGTATTGTCGGGTTGACCCGGACCCGAAGCTGGTTGGGTTCAGGTCCAAAAATTTGTCTCGTTTGCAAAAAAGGTCGGGTTCGGGTTGATTAGAATAGTGCTGGGTCAGTTTCAAATTCGACTCAAACCCGACCCGTGACCCGAAATTGACACCCCTAATTAATGCCAAGCAAAAAAAAAAAAAAAACCAAACTACTTGCTTCATATTTCTTATGTAGATGCATTCTCATGCTTGAGATGCTGTTTATGCTTCATGCTTCGTTAATTGTCTTTTGAGTCAAATGACATTGCAATTTAATGTCAATCAACAAGTTTCTAAATTGCCATATGAAACTGTTGATTTGTTCTTTCATAATTAGTAGCAGACTGAATAAAACGAGTTCGAGTAGTGAACTTGCAGCCTAATTTGTTTAAGATTGAAACAACTATTGATGTTGTTGTATTCAAACTATTAATAGTTTTCTATCTGACTAGCTCGATAGTACCTATTCCGCACATGGATTACCTACTTGCTATTGCAGGAACTTTTATTAGGTTCTCTGACCAGACGTAGCTTTAGGTTCGCCCGCCACTGTTCGAGCGCCACGTAGCAGCCCGAAAATCCGACTCAAACCCGTGGTGATTTGTTGATTCGTCACGTGTTTTACACTAATTCGGGTTAAACGGGCGGGAAAAATTTAAAACCCGCGGCTTCTTTATATTTTTAATAAACTTTTGGCGGATTAGGGTCTGAAGACGGAACGTTATACAATATTTAGGGTTTACAGCACGAAGAGAAAGTTTTCGCGTAGGGTTCAAGGAGATGGAAGCGAAGACAACAGCTATTTCTTTGGAAGAGTTAGACAATTTCGAAGAAACATTTGTCACTTATAATGTGGATGAATATTTTTTTGATTTTTTACAAGTAATTTCTTATCCAGCTACGTATGATCAATTCTTTCTGTTTATCCATCAGTACCATACTGGTACCGAGAGAGAAGTTTGGAGTATTGATTGGTACACATATGATACTGCTCGGTATGCTCCTTTATTTTGTTTGTTTACATCGATAATGTCTGGCATGTACCGAGCTTATAGATCAGTACCATATGTGTACCGAGATTAAATAGTTCAACATAAGTCGGTATAAATCGGTAATGATCGGTATTTATAGGTGCCTTATACCTAGCTTATAGATAAGTACCATATGTGTACCGAGATTAAAAAGTTCAACATAAGTAGGTATAAATCGCCACTACTCGGTATTTATAGGTTCATTGTACCGAGCTTATACATAAGTACCATACATGTACATAGATAAAAATTTTCTACATAACTCGGTATTCGTACTGATCTGTATTTATAGGTTCCTTGTACCGAGGTTTTATGATTAGTACCATATGATTGTACCAAGCTTTTAGATAATTACCATATGTTTGTACCGAGCCTTTAGATAACTCGGTACTGCTCGGTATTTATATGTAATACTCGGTATGGTATTTTTTTTTGTTTCTTTACGTCAATTATGTCTGCCTTGTACCGAGATTATAGATAAGTACCATAGGTGTACCGAGAAAATAGTTTCGTCAAAACTCGGTATAGGTCAGTATATAGTCATTGTGATATTGTCATCTGATTCTATCGAGCTTTTAGATAATTACCATATGTTTGTACCGAGCCTTTAGATAACTCGGTACTGCTCGGTATTTATACGTAATACTCGGTATGGTCCGTTTTTTTGTTTCTTTGCGTCAATTATGTCTACCTTGTACCGAGATTATTGATAAGTACCATAGGTGTACCGAGAAAATAGTTTTGTCAAAACTCGGTATAGGTCGGTATGCAGTCATTGTGATATTGCTCGGTATTAATTACTTGGTACTAGTTTATAATATTTGAAATTTATTTTTCACAGGGGGTTTACAAATCTGAGAAGGAAGCATATTATAAATATTGCTAATATGCTCATTCACATGGTTTTAGTGTTCGGAAAGAATATCATTCATTCTGGCCTAATTCATGAAAAATAAAATCAAAGGTTTTTGTCTGTTCCAAAGCCGAATTCAAGAAGGAGACAGAAAAAAATAAGAAGGTCAAATTTTGAAAATCGACTACAAGAACTGGATGTCCATCTATGGTTAGATTTTCGGTTAGTGAAGATAAAATATGGATGGTGAAAAATTTGATAGAGAGTCACAATAATGAATTGGCAAAATCGGATGATCAACATTTGCTGAGATCATCTAGGCACATAAGTGAAGAGAATGCCTCCGTTTTGAAATCAATGTCTGAAGTTGGCATAAGAACAGTTAATGTATTCTCCTATCTATCCGATGAGGTGAGAGGTGTAGCAAATCTGGGATTCACCAAGAGGGATGCATATAACTACATCCAAAAGCCAAAAGGAGAAAATAGCAAAAATTGAGAATGGGGACACCAATTCGCAAATCGAATTGTTTAAAGACCGGGCAGCTGCAGACCAGCTGTTTGCATGGGATGTGCAAACTGATTGTAAAATTCGGAATTCGTCATTTGAGTGCGTCGCACGCATGTCGATGCGCCGCGACAAACTTAAGTGAAATTTCGATGTCATCAGAATTCGACGAAATAAATTTTATTAAATTCGTCTCGAAATTTCGATCGAAACGGTATAAAGAACTTATATTAAATTTCACACGGTTTTGGAGTTAAAATTCGCCGAAGTTCGTTTAAGTAATATTTGGCCTTTTTCTATCCATTTTGCCCTTCATGAATTAAAAGAAAACCTTTAAAGATAAGGGTACATGCATAATTTGATTTCCTAAATCTCCTTAAGCCCCCTCATACGCCTAAGGGACCGAACATTTTGGTCCCTTGTTGTTTTCTTTCGGCCGCACGCGAGAAGAGGAGGAGAAGGGCCACGGGAGAGCTTGGGGGAACGGCAGCCGGCGAGATTTCGGCGATGGATCTTTAGGAAAAACGTAGGGAAAGCCTTGGGGTAAGTGTTTCTTCAAAAATATGAAAGATTCCTTGAGTTTTTTGTATAGAAAAATTTTAGGGTTTGAATTTTTGGATCATTTCTTTATAAAATCTTTAGGGTTTGCTTAGATTCATATTTTTATGCTTTAAAGTTGATGATTTTGTAAAGGAAAACATTAAATTCGAAATTAGGTTTTTTTTTTGTATGCTTTATTTTATAGGGATTGTTAGAAGAATGTGATGAAAGGATTTTGGTATAAGAAATGCAAAGTTTTCTTAAAGAATTTTGAGTTTAAAAATTAGGGAAAGCTTAAGGTTTTCACAAACTTAGGGATTCTAGTATGACATGTTCACTAAAGGTATTTCAAATGATTTAGAGAGGTCTCTAAATATAAGAAATTGTAATTTTGAGAAAGAAAAATAATTTTCTTCATTATTTTAAGATTAATTCTGAAAATAATAAGGATTTATTTATAAGTTTAAGATAGAGGAACATTTTAGAAGGATTTAGGATGAATTAGATGAATTTTTAGGTTTTCATACTTTATATTTTATTTAAATCCGAAATTTAATTAGACAAAAATCACAATTTTGTATGAGGTTGATGTTTTTTTACCTTACAGATAGGTGGAAGAAGATTATGGGAAGCCTATAAAAGAAGTTGTGAAATATAAAGTTTAAATTGGCAAGAAGTTTAAATTGAGTTATTTGTCCATAGGTAGTGGCAAGAAGAAGAGTGAAGAAAGCGGAGAAGAAACGAATTTCATAGGTTTTGGAGGTAGGAATTCTTTTCCTTATCATGCTTATATCATTTTTGTTAAGCTCTTATGACATGATTTGAGAAATGTAATCGTTGTTACACATGCAATCTAGTTATTTCATGGTTTCTTTCATGCTTATCATGCTTATATCATTTTTGTTAAGTTCTTATGACATGATTTGAGAAATGGAATAGTTGTTACCCATGCAATACACATGCTATCTAGTTACTTCATTGTTTCTTTCATGCTTAAGTGTAATTATTATAAGTTATCTAATTCATGATTAGAGATTCATGTCATACATTAGTTCATGGAAATATATGACTTTGTATGAAAAGGAAGGAATATATGTTCATATGAAAATAAGATAGAAATATAGAAATGATTGTGCATGATTAATTACGGAGTACCAAAGACGGTGCAAAAGCACATTATGGCCCTTGGGGAAAAAGAGAAAAAAAAAAGAAGTAATGGCCAAAAGAGGTTTGTGTACCTGATCAGTACACCTTGGTACTCCGGGACGGTTGAATATGTTAAATAAGTGAGATGACATTCATTTCATACATATCTAAATGACAAATGCATTTGGCACCTAAATTATTTTTCATTCATATGATATAAACAAGATATCATGAGCAAGAAAAGAAAAGAAAAGCATGTCCCTTTTTGTTTAAAAATGTACATTTCATTTTTAAGTATATGAGCATGTTTAGGATTAGAAATTTCTACTGAGCGTAGCTCACCCCCATAGTTTTGGGAAATTTTTATGAGAACCCTCTCATAAGTGATGGCGGATCACCGGAGGTTTACTTATAGTCGTCGCGCAACGGGTGACAGGTTATTACTGTTTTGTTTTAGTTATAAATTTTTGGGTGGTTTTATCATGAATGAATATATTAAGTTTATACCACCTTGTACATGAACTTCTTTTGTAATGGTTTGAATGTTATATACATGTTTTGAAAAAAAGTTTAGAGGCGCTTTTATATTCATATTGAAGTCTTTTGGAAAATGTTTTATTTGAAATGTGATGATTAAATCGTTTTGATCGTCCGACTTTGTTCCCGCCTCGTATATACAAGCTAACCGGGCCGGGTCATGACAAGAATAGTATCAGAGCACAGGTTGAGGATTTAATTATGTATAAAGCGCCATTAGGTTGATTTATACGTCCTAGACATGAGTCTTAGACATGTTAGGAATGTATGATGATGTGATAATTATTGAATTGGTTTTCTTTTAATTGGTTTAGGGCTATGGATCAGGAATCCGATGTCACTGAGGGCAATGCTGATGGGCATAATGATCCAGTTGGTAGAGAAGTTCCAGTAGTTCCTTCTGTAGCTTATCCTGCTGGTGGTAGTAGCACTACCATGGATACTTTCAATCAGATGATGGCGGCTGTCACACACTTGATTCAACATTCACAGGAACAGCCTCAGTCTAGTTCCAGGAGAGAGCCATTGGTAGACAAGTATCTGAAGATTTTCCAAGACATGCGACCACCTCTCTTTACAGGAGTAGGAGAGCCAGTAGATGCTGAAAACTAGCTTTTGAGGATTGAAAAGATATTGGAGGGTATGCAATGTCCTGTTGATCGGAGGGTGACCTTAGCCACTTTTGCTCTGGATGGGGAGGCTGAGAGATGGTGGAGAGGACAATCATTGGAGAAGTTTGGTGGTAAAACAGATTCCCAGATCTTATGGGAGGACTTTGTGAAAGTCTTCAGAGATTGGTTTGTGCCTCCTTCTGCGAGGAGTCAGATGTAGGAGAGATTCATGCGACCGGTGCAAGGTGATCGGACAGTCATGTAGTATGAAGCTGAGTTTAATACACTGTCCCGCTATGCCTCTCAACTTATTGCTACTACTGAGGACAAGTGCTAAAAGTTCTTATCAGGGCTTCGCGATGCTATACGTTAGCCATTGATTCCCTTTAGCTTTGATGATTATGCAGTATTGGTGGAAAAAGCAAGGAGAATAGAAATTGACTTTCAAACTGTTCAGAAGAGGAGAGATTTCCAACATAAGAGGAAGGGCTTTGAGAGGACCAGGAGCTTCCAGACTCATTCTGGAGGTTCTAGTGTAAAGAAGATCAGAACTAATTTTGGTGGAAGTTCTTCAAGTGCCAGAACTTGTGACAAGTGTGGCAAAATGCATAGAGGTGAATGTTTAACGGGCTCCAATGTTTGCTTTTTTTGCCATCAGCCTGGGCATATAGCTA
This sequence comes from Dendrobium huoshanense, assembly GCA_016618105.1. Taxonomy (NCBI): domain Eukaryota; kingdom Viridiplantae; phylum Streptophyta; class Magnoliopsida; order Asparagales; family Orchidaceae; genus Dendrobium; species Dendrobium huoshanense. Next base: position 5,525,444 of record CM028355.1, read on the forward strand.
GGAACTGCCCAAAGGGTCCAAGGGAGGGGAGATCTAGTGCTCCTCCACCTCAGCAGAGTACTGGGAGACATCCTACTGTTGGTAGACCGAGAGCTCAAGAGTCTACTGTTTCTGCTTCAGTGCCTAGTCATCCGGTTGCAAGACCTGTTGTACAACAAAGGGTTTATGCCATTACACAGCAAGAGGCCAAGGAATCTCCTGATGTGATTACATGTGTTATTCATGTCAAATATTTTCCTAGTAGAGTACTTTTCGATACTAGAGCATCGCATTCATTCATTAGTCAGGAGTTTATTAAGAAGCATGCATTGGATTTTTGCACTATGCCTACTGCATTGTCAGTTCTGTTACCAGATGGGTCGAGTATGACTGCTACACTTATGTGTTCCACTTTTCTCACTATTTGCGAGAAGGAGTTTGATGTTGTGTTGATAGTTTTACCCCTGCTGGAGTTTGATGTGATTTTAGGAATGAATTGGATGTCAAATCAGTTCATCTCCATAGACTGCAATAAGAAGGTAGTGAAGATCAAGTTTCTTGGAGGAGAGAAACTTGTCTTCCAGGGCGATCGAGGTGTATCTTCTATGATCATCTCTTCTATGAAGGCTTGTAGTTTAATTTTGAAGGGATACCCAAGCTTTCTAGCACATGTAAGGGACACTTTCAAGCAAGTGCCAGAACTGAAGGAGATTGCTGTGGTAAGAGACTTTCCTGATGTATTTCCTGAAGTCTTACCTGGAGTGCCTCCGGTTAGAGAGATTGATTTCTCAATCGATCTTGTACCTGGTGCTGAGCCTGTTTCAAAAGCACCTTATCGTATGGCAGTTAAGGAATTTCAGGAGTTGAAGTCTCAATTGCAAGAACTGTTGGAGAAGGGATTTATTCATCCTAGCACTTCACCTTGGGGAGCACCAGTTCTCTTTGTAAAGAAGAAGGATGGTAGCATGCGACTCTGTATTGATTACAGGGAGTTGAACAAGCTTACCATTAAGAACAAGTATCCCTTACCAAGGATTGATGACTTGTTTGATCAGCTAGTGGTAGCTACAGTCTTTTCCAAGATTGACCTGAGGTCAGGTTATTATCAGTTGAGAATCAAGGAGGAAGACATCCCGAAGACAGCCTTTAGCTCAAGGTATGGACACTACGAGTTTACTGTGTTACCTTTTGGGCTAACAAATGCCCCAGCTGCTTTTATGGATTTGATGAATCGGGTCTTTAAGCCAATGCTAGATAGTTTTGTCATTATTTTCATAGATGACATTCTTATCTACTCTTGTGATGAAGAGCAACATGCCAATCATCTCCAGGCTGTATTGCAAACTCTAAGAGGCAATGAATTGTTTGTCAAGTTCTCTAAGTGTGAGTTTTGGTTGAAGAATGTGACTTTTCTGGGTCATGTCATTAGTGGAGATGGTATTTCTGTGGACCAGCATAAGGTGCAGGCTATAACTGAATGGCCAAGACCTATGACAGTGACTGAGATACGGAGTTTCCTTGGGTTAGCTGGTTACTACAGGCGGTTTGTAGAGGGATTTTTCAAGATTGCTGCACCCTTGAGTAAATTGACTCAGAAGGTAGTTAAATTTGAGTGGAGCAGTCAGTGTGAGGAAGCCTTTCAAGATTTAAAGACTCGTTTGATGACTGCATCGATTCTTACGATTCCTTCTGGTATGGAGGGATTTCAGATTTTCAGCGATGTGTCGTTGAAGGGTTTGGGTTGTGTATTGATGCAACATGGGAGAGTAGTTGCCTATGCTTCTAGGCAATTGAAGAGTCATGAGAAGAACTACTCAACCCACGATTTGGAGCTTGCTGCTGTAGTCTTTGCCTTGAAAATTTGGAGACACTACTTATATGGTATATATTGTGAAGTGTTCACTGATCACCAGAATCTGAAGTATATCTTTTCTCAGAAAGAGCTGAACTTGAGACAGAGGAGATGGATGGAACTGCTTAATAACTATGATCTACACATTCAGTATCATCCGGGAAGAGCCAATACTGTTGCTGATGCTTTGAGTAGAAAACTGCCACGAAGTTAAATAATTTGCTAACTCAACAAGAGAAGTTGATTGAAGAGATGGATAGGTTGGAGTTATCAGTCGTACTTCCTACAACTGGCAATGTAGGATGGTTGAGTCAGTTGATTGTGCAAGCTGATTTGAAGAGTAAGATAGCTGAAGCTTTATGGAAAGATCCAGATTTTGTGAAAATCATACAGTTAGTAAAGGCTGGGCATGAAGAGGATTTTATTTTTGATGAGGAAAATATCCTTTGGTATAAAGGCAAGGTCCGTGTACCAAATGTTGATGATTTGAGGAAGGATGTTCTATCTGAAGCTCATTTATCTGCTTATACTATCCACCCTGGTAGTACGAAGATGTATCAAGACTTGAAGGGTTTGTTTTGGTGGCCCGGATTGAAGAGGAGTGTAGCTGATTTTGTTGCCAAATGCACTGCTTGTCAACTGGTGAAGGCGGAACATCAAAGGCCAAGTGGATTACTTCAACCCTTACCGATTCCAGAGTGGAAGTGGGATGATATTGCTATGGATTTCGTGTCAGGTTTACCTCGATCACGACAGGGTCATAATGCTATTTGGTTTGTCATTGATAGGCTTACAAAGTCTACTCACTTTTTGCTTATCCGATTGACTAATTCAGTTGAGAAGCTAGCATTGTTGTATGTGGCTGTGATTGTTCGATTGCACGGCGTGCCTAAGTCCATAGTATCTGACCGAGATGGTAGATTTACTTCTAGACTTTGGAGGAAAGTACAAGAGGCTATGGGCACTAGATTGACATTCAGTACAGCCTTCCATCCTCAGACTGATGGACAAACAAAGAGGACTATTCAAACTCTTGAAGACTTATTGAGATTGTGCATTCTTGATTTTGGTGGAAGTTGGGAATCTCATATCCCTTTGATAGAGTTTGCTTACAACAACAATTTCCAAGCCAGCATAGGAATGACGCCTTATGAAGCCCTCTATGGAAGGAAATGCAGAACACCTCTTTGTTGGGCTGAGACAGGTGAGAGGAAGGTAATTAGATCAGATCTTGTTGATGATACCACAAGCAAAATCAAATTGATCAGGGATAGCTTGCTAGCAGTTCAAGATAGGCAGAAGAAGTATTATGATGCTAAGCACCGATTTGTGGAATTCAGTGTGGGAGACTTTGTTTTTATAAAGATTAGGCCGATGGAGGGTGTACTTCGTTTTGGAAAGGTTGACAAACTTAGTCCTCACTACATTGGTCCTTTTGAGATAGTGGAAAGGATTGGGAAGGTGGCCTATAGATTAGCTTTACCTACTACATATGCTGTCCACAATGTGTTCCATGTTTCGTCACTAAGGAAGTATATATCGGATGATCCTTCTAAGATCATATCGGAAGATGTGGACTTACAGCCAGATCTTACATATGTTGAAGAACCGGATCGTATTCTGGAATTCAGTGTGAAGCAACTTAGAAGTAGAGATATACCATTTGTGAAGGTAATATGGAAGCATGGATTGGAAAAAAATGCCACGTGGGAGAAAGAATCAGAAATGAGGAAGTGTTATCCCCATTTTTTCAAGTAAGGTATGATTGTTTGTTTTTTTCATTTCTTTTAATTTCGTGGACGAAATTTTTATTAGGAGGGGAGGATTGTAAAACCCGGAATTCGTCATTTGAGCATATCGATGCGCCGCGACGAACTTAAGTGAAATTTCGATGTCATCGGAATTCGGCGAAATAAATTTTATTAAATTCGTCTCGAAATTTCGATCGAAACGGTATAAAGAACTTATATTAAATTTCACACGGTTTTGGAGTTAAAATTCGCCGAAGTTCGTTTAAGTAATATTTGGCCTTTTCTACCCATTTTGCCCTTCATGAATTAAAAGAAAACCTTGAAAGATAAGGGTACATGCATAATTTGATTTCCTAAATCTCCTTAAGCCCCCTCATACGCCTAAGGGACCGAACATTTCGGTCCCTTGTTGTTTTCTTTCGGCCGCACTCGAGAAGAGGAGGAGAAGGCGACGGGAGAGCTTGGGGGAACGGCGGCCGGCGAGATTCCGGTGAGGGATCTTTAGGAAAAACGTAGGAAAAGCCTTGGGGTAAGTGTTTCTTAAAAAATATGAAAGATTCCTTGAGTTTTTTTGTATAGAAAATTTTAGGATTTGAATTTTTGGATCATTTCTTTAGAAAATCTTTAGGGTTTGCTTAGATTCATATTTTTATGCTTTAAAGTTGATGATTTCGTAAAGGAAAACATTAAATCCGAAATTAGGGTTTTTTGTTGTATGCTTTATTTTATAGGGATTGTTAGAAGAATGTGATGAAAGGATTTTGGTATAAGAAATGCAAAGTTTTCTTAAAGAATTTTGAGTTTAAAAATTAGGGAAAGCTTAGGGTTTTCACAAACTTAGGGATTCTAGTATGACATGTTCACTAAAGGTATTCCAAATGATTTAGAGAGGTTTCTAAATATAAGAAATTGTAATTTTGAGAAAGAAAAATAATTTTCTTCATTATTTTATGATTAATTATGAAAATAATTAGGATTTATTTATAAGTATAAGATAGAGGAACGTTTTAGAAAGATTTAGGATGAATTGGATGAATTTTTAGGTTTTCATACTTTATATTTTATTTAAATCCGAAATTTTATTAGACAAAAATCACAATTTTGTATGAGGTTGATGTTCTTTTACCTTATAGATAGGTGGAAGAAGATTATGGGAAGCCTATAAAAGAAGTTGTGAACATAAAGTTTAAATTGGCAAGAAGTTTAAATTGAGTTATTTGTCTATAGGTAGTGGCAAGAAGAAGAGTGAAGAAAGCGGAGAATAAACGGATTTCATAGGTTTTGGAGGTAGGAGTTCTTTTCCTTATCATGCTTATATCATTTTTGTTAAGCTCTTATGACATAATTTGAGAAATGTAATCGTTGTTACACATGCAATCTAGTTATTTCATGATTTCTTTCATGCTTATCATGCTTATATCATTTTTGTTAAGTTCTTATGACATGATTTGAGAAATGGAATAGTTGTTACCCATGCAATACACATGCTATCTAGTTACTTCATTGTTTCTTTCATGCTTAAGTGTAATTATTATAAGTTATCTAATTCATGATTAGAGATTCATGTCATACATTAGTTCATGAAAATACATGACTTTGTATGAAAATGAAAGAATATATGTTCATATGAAAATAAGATAGAAATATAGAAATGATTGTGCATGATTGATTACGGAGTACCAAAGACGGTGCAAAAGCACATTATGACCCTTGGGGCAAAAGAGGAAAAAAGAAGTAATGTCCAAAAGAGGTTTGTGTACCTGATCAGTACACCATGGTACTCCGGGACGGTTGAATATGTTAAATAAGTGAGATGACATTCATTTCATACATATCTAAATGATAAATGCTTGTGGCACTTAAATTATTTTTCATTCATATGATATAAACAAGATATCATGAGCAAGAAAAGAAAAGAAAAACATGTCCCTTTTTGTTTAAAATGTACATTTCATTTTTAAGTATATGAGCATGTTTAGGATTAGAAATTTCTACTGAGCGTAGCTCACCCCCTAGTTTTGAGAAATTTTTAGGAGAACCCTCTCATAAGTGATGGCGGATCACCCGAGGTTTACTTATAGTCGTCGCGCAACGGGTGACAGGTTATTACTGTTTTGTTTTAGTTATAAATTTTTGGGTGGTTTTATCATGAATGAATAGATTAAGTTTATACCACCTTGTACATGAACTTCTTTTGTAATGATTTGAATGTTATATACATGTTTTGGAAAAAGTTTAGAGGCGCTTTTATATTCATATTGAAGTCTTTTGGAAAATGTTTTATTTGAAATGTGATGATTAAATCGTTTTGATCGTCCGACTTTGTTCCTGCCTCGTATATACGAGCTAACCTGGCCGGGTCGTGACACTGATGAAGAAGACAAGTTGGTAAATTTTTTTTGGGTTGATGGATTGAGGAGTATTGATTACGACTGCTTTAGAGATATGATTATTTTTGATACAAGCTACCATCTTAACAAATATAATTTAGCCTGTGCCCCTATTATTGGAGTTAATAATCATTGGCAAAACATTATATTATGGATGACATTTTTATCTAAGGAAATAATTGAGTCTTTTTCCTAGCTATTTCAAACATTTTTAAGAATTATGGATAACAAACATTCAGTTATTATATTCACTGATCAGGATCAAGCAATGGCTAGGGCGATAGAGATTGTATTACCTAATACACGACATCGGTTGTGCCAATGACATATATACCAGAAGGCTCTTTCTAAAGTTTGGTGTTTTAATAGTAACAACAAAGTAAAAGGTTATTTTATAGTTGCTTCAGGAAGTGTTATTCTGAGGAGGAATTTAATAGTTTGTGGAATGAAATGATCAGAGAATGGAACCTCTAGACTCATCAGTGGTTAAAAGATCTGTATAGAATAAGGGAGAAGTGGTCTACAGCTTTTAACAAAAATTGCTTTAACCTTGGTATATTATCTACACAACGTAGTGAGTCCACCAATTATGTTTGTCATGGTATTTCAAAGGCTACAAGTTCTATCACCGAATGTTTCCTGGGGTTGGAGAAAGTTATAAACACTTGGCGTAGGAATGAACGAGATGAAAATTTTAGATGTAGTCAAACGGAAATAAAACCTTACATGAAAAGTAGTCCGATATTAAAGCAAGCTACCAATTTTTATTCGAGAAAGTTTTATTCATTTTTTGAAGAGTTCTTACATGGTTTAGGTGGACTATGCATTAATCATTATTCACCAGACTCATCAACATTTTTCGTGAAGAACATAGTCCATTCTTCTGATTTACACAAGTGAACGGTTATGTTTAAGTCTTTTGAAGAAACTATATAATGCACCTGTGCAAAGTTTGAGATGATAGGTTTATTATATTTTCATTGCATGAGAGTGATGAGGCAGTTGGATATTGTGAATATTCTTAAAAAATATTTAATTCCAAGATGAGTCATCTAGAGCTCGACAAGATTTATATAATGGACGGAAGATCCAACATATGGGAAACAATATGTGCACATCCATTCAGGGTTCCCGAAACATGAGTTTTAAAATTATGTTTGCCGATTTGCATATCAAATGTCACGACCCGACCCGAGACGAGACGGATCCCGTTTTACCGGGCCGCGACGGAAAAGCTAACCAGGATCTAGCTTTGGAATTTGGTTCGGAACTGATTCTTCCAAACATTTAACTCAAAACAGACAAACACAGAGCTACTAAAAACATCAAATGCAGCGGAACAAAAGATTTATCTTATTCTTTTCTTTTCCTCAAAACAATCATCTACAAAACAGTACATGGCTTTAGACAGAAAGAAAGACAGAACAGAAAAGCCATGACTGTACAAAAATCAAAAGGTACAAAACAATACCTATACTGATCAGACTCTGAACTAATCCTGGACTTCCTTCCCTTTTCCAGAACCTGAAAACCACCAGAAAGCAAGGGCGAGCTCAACAGCTCAGCAAAGCAACAAACCTCCAATCAAAATCCTCAGAATCTCAAAACCAACACATCAGACAAATCCGTACATAAATCAGAACGGAATCGAACAGATATCAAATCAAACAGAACTGTACGGAAACAGAAGTCGTATCAAATCAGAAACAGAACAGATCAGACATATCAGATCGACAGAATCAGAATCGTACAGAAATCGGAAGATCAGATCATATCGGAACAGAATAAATCGTATCAGAATCATATCAAAATCAGATATCAGATATTATTTAATTCATAGCTAAATTCCCTGACACTGACTGAATCTCATAGGATCCAGACCCCTTATGCCTCCCTTTTTGTGCTCACAACACCAGAACAGATGTGCTTATAGCACCAGAATACATATATAGTGCTTATAGCACCTAAACAGATTTCCTCGGATCCGGAACAGAACAGATATCAGATTTCATATTGAGCTCATTTCAGATTTCCCAGACACTAACTGAATCTCATAGGATCCAGGCCCCTTATAACTCCCTTTTTATAGCATATATAGATAGCATATCAATTCAGAAGAAATCCGGATAAATCAGAAATTACTCAAAAATCGGGCAGCACAACGGCAGTATACAGAATTTATACAATTTTTCCTGAAAATAATAATTTACCAAATTTGCACAGAATATAGATAACCACATTTCAGAACATTTATTCTACTGCACAGATAATTTTCAATTTCACAGAAAAATCCAGTCGACTAAAAACACAGTCGAATCAAAAATACCCGGACAAAAATCTTCGGAAAATAACCAAAATGTGCACACTCGGCACTTCAACAGAATACAGAAAGTTACACGGTAAAAATTAAACCAGTCAGAAATTACGGACGAAAATCACGAACAAAAATCAATTCCGGACAGATAATACCGCCAAACACGACGGTTCTGAAAATTGAGAAAGTCGGATTGTGCCTTACCTTGCGTATAGCAATATCTTCAACTGTCACAACAGATGAAAACAGACCGGCGTCGCCCAAAAATCACTTTTCCTTCTTTTTCCTTCATTTTTCTCTCTCCTGGGCTTTTCTCTCTCTTCAAAATATCTCATTTCTATATATATCCAGACTGATCGTCCTGGACAATCGCACTTCATCCCGGACGATCCATGAAGAGAAAAATTTTGTTCAGACGAAAATTAAATATCGTCCTCAGACGAAAGGGCTCTGACTTATTTTCGTTCAGACGATCCCAATTTCGTCCAGACGAACCATTCAGCCAAACATGTTTTTCTGCACAACCTGTAACGATCGTCCCGGACGATCCAATTTCGTCCCGGACGAACCTGGGAGAAAAATGATCTTTACAATCTCCCCAACTTCTGAAAAATGTCGTCCTCGACATTATCCAATCCAAACTCAGTCAAAACAAGTATGGGTACAACTGTCTCATGTCAGACTCCTCCCAAGTGGCTTCCCGTGCAGTACGGTGCTTCCACTGGACTTTAACCATTGGAATCTGTTTACTTCTTAACTTTCGGACGTCGTACGCCAAAATCAACTCTGGCTCTTCTTTGTATGCCAGATTCTCCTGAATCTCAACTTCATCAGCTGATACCTTCTTCCCAGAGTCGGATACCCACTTCCTCAGAGTGGACACATGAAACACGTTATGCACGTCAGGCATTGAATCAGAAAGTAACAGTCTGTAAGCAGCGTTTCCAATCCTTTTCAGGATTTCAAAAGGTCCAACATACCTCGGACTAAGCTTGCTCACCTGACCAAATCTGCTCACACCCTTCATCGGGCTGACTTTGACATACACAAAGTCACCAACCTGAAATTCTACAAACCTGTGCTTCTGATTGTAATACTTCTGCTGTCGATCTTGAGCAGCTTTTAACCTTTCTTTAATCAAACTGATCTTCTGAGCAGTTTCATCAGCAAAAGTGGCCCCCAAAGCCTGCCTATCTCCGACCTCCGTCAGAGTCAAAGGAGTATAGCACTTCCTGCCATACAGAGCCTCGTACGGTGTCATACCGATACTGGACTGGAAACTGTTGTTATAAGCAAACTCAATCAGCGGAATATGATCCTCCCAGCTTCCGCTAAAGTCTAGAACACAAAGTCTCAACAAATCTTCCAGCACCTGAATAGTCCTCTCAGACTGTCCGTCTGTCTGAGGATGAAAGGCTGTACTGAAATGCAATTTCGTACCCAAGCCTTGCTGAATGCCTTTCCAAAGTCTGGAAGTAAAACGTCCATCTCGATCAGATACGATCACACGAGGCACACCGTGCAATCTGACTATCTCCTTCACATATATCTGTGACAAGCGATCAACTGAATTCGTCTGTCTGATCAGAAGAAAATGGGCGGACTTCGTCAATCGATCTACAACCACCCAAATAGCGTCGTGTCCTCGTCTAGATCGAGGAAAACCCATCGCAAAGTCCATCGTTACCTCCTCCCACTTCCACTCAGGGATAGGCAACGACTGCAACAGTCCACCTGGTCGCTGATGCTCTGCCTTCACCAACTGACAGGTTTCGCATCTCGACACAAACTCTGCCACATCTTTCTTCATTCCAGGCCACCAAAACAAAAGTTTCATATCAGCATACATCTTACCACTGCCTGGATGTACAGTGTAGCCTGAATGATGAGATTCGTACAGAATCTCCTGCCTCAACTCTCCAAACACAGGTACCCACAACCTGTTCTTACAGAAAATAGCACCAGAATCAGAAATTCGAAGTTCAGGAGTCTTACCAGATTCAATCTGAGCAATCAACTTCGAATAATCAGAATCTGACTTCTGGGCTTCTTGAATCCTTGTCTCCAAAGAAGACTGAATGCTCATCTGAGCCAACTCCAAACCACTGGAGGAAAGCACCTCCAACTGCAATCGCTCCATATCACGAATCAGGAAGTCATCAAAAGTAAGCTGAATACCTGATAATCCAGAAGACTTCCTACTCAGAGCGTCTGCTACCACATTCGCCTTCCCAGGCTGGTACTGAATAGTCAAATCATAGTCCTTGATCAACTCGAGCCACCTTCTCTATCTCAGATTCAGATCATTCTGAGTAAAAATGTACTTCAGGCTCTTATGATCAGTAAAGATCTCACATCTGACGCCATACAGGTAATGACGCCAAATCTTCAAAGCAAATACCACTGCAGCTAACTCCAAATCATGTGTCGAGTAATTCTTCTCATGTGGCTTTAACTGTCTAGATGCATAAGCAATTACCTGACCATGCTGCATCAGGACACATCCCAGTCCTTTCAGTGAAGCATCACTGAACACTTGAAATCCTTCCGTACCTGACGGAAGTGCTAGTACTGGAGCTGAAGTCAGACAATCCTTCAATCTCTGAAAACTAACCTCACACTCCGGCGTCCAAACAAAAGGAACCAACTTCTGCGTCAGTCTCGTCAGAGGCGTCGAAATCTGTGAAAATCCTTTCACAAATTTCCTGTAATACCCGGCCATGCCCAAGAAACTACGTACCTCAAATACCGTAGTCGGCCTTGGCCAATCAGCAACTGCCTGAATCTTCTGGGGATCTACAGAGATGCCTTCTCCGCTAATCACATGCCCCAGAAAAGAAATGCTCTTCAACCAGAATTCACACTTGGAGAACTTGGCATACAGCCGATGCCTCCTCAAAGTCTCCAACACAATCCTCAAATGTCTGGCATGATCATCCTCAGAAGCCGAATATACCAGAATATCGTCGATGAAGACGATCACAAACTGATCCAAATACTCCATGAATACTCGGTTCATCAGATCCATGAAAATAGCGGGTGCATTGGTTACCCCAAAAGGAATAACCAAAAACTCATAGTGCCCGTACCGAGTACTGAAAGCATTCTTCACCACATCAGCTTCCTTCACCTTCACCTGATAGTATCCGGATCGCAAATCAATCTTCAAAAATACCGAAGATCCGGAAAGCTGATCAAACAAGTCGTCAATCCGAGGCAAAGGATACTTGTTCTTGATTGTGACCTTGTTCAAATCTCTGTAATCAATACACATACGGAGTGTACCGTCCTTCTTCTTCACAAACAAAACAGGTGCTCCCCAGGGCGAAACACTAGGACGGACAAAACCTCTGTCAACTAACTCCTGAAGCTGAACTTTCAACTCAGAAAGTTCTTTCGGTGCCATCCTGTACGGAGCTTTTGATATCGGAGCGGTACCCGGAAAAATATCGATAGAGAACTCCACATCTCTATCCGGAGGTAAACCAACCAACTTCTCAGGAAAAACATCAACAAACTCCCGTACCACTGGGATCTCAGAAACAGAACCAACCTCTAGGTTCAGATCCCGCACCGAAGCCAAAACACAGGGCATCCCTTCTTCCACATCCTGCTTACCTCCAACACAGAAACCACACTGGAGAGAACACCTCGTAATCCCTGAAATACAAATCTCTCTCCAGCCATAAGCAAACTCACTTGTTTCTTCAGACAGTCTATCTGGGCTTCATACTGACTCAGCCAATCCATTCCCAGAATCACATCATATGAAGAAATCGGCAACAAAATCAAACTCGATTTCCACTTCTTGCCAAAAATCTCAATCTCACAAAAACAAAACTGCCGAGCAATCAAAGGACTTCCAGCCGGTAAAATCACAGAAAGCGAAACCGGAAGTAAAATGGAATCCAAACATAAAGCCGCAAAACACTGCTCGGACAAAAAAGAGTGACTCGCTCCAGAGTCAAACAAAACACGACAGGGCTGATCAGAAATATAAATCGTACCTGTCACAACATCGGGAGCATCTCGAGCCTCCTGCTGACTCAAGCTGTAAACTCGCGGCTGAACTGGAACAGGAGCTGAAGCAACAGAACTACTCTGCTCCCTCTGAACCGTAGGTGGTCTCCGTGGTCTAGAACTAGATCCACCACCTCTGCCAGCAAATCCCTCAGGGCATGGAGGAACAGTCCTCGGTCTTCCTGCTGCTGAACCGGCAGGTCTGACAAAGCCCTCAGATCGAAACTCAGAACGCTGATCAAATCCCATCTGTGGATATTCTGCAATCCGATGTCCTGACTGACCACATCGAAAGCACAGACCAGCCATCCTGTAGCACTGGACAAAGTGTCGTCGTCCACAGTTCTGGCATACAGGTGCCGTACTGACTGATCCAGAACTCGTCGTACTGGTAGCAGTACCAGACGACCCTCCGCTCCTCCTGGAGTCTCCAGATCCTGAGCCAGAAACAAATTTCCTCTTCCCAGAGGATTCACTGCTAGAAGTCTCACCTCCAAATCTCTTCCTACTCGCAGTCCACCGCTGCTGAGTAGCCATCAGGTCATTTTCTATCAGTCGAGCTCGCTCCACAAGCTCAGCGAAGTCAGTGATCCGAAACGGTATCAGGGGCTGCCTCAAAGTATCTCGTAATCCTCTCAGAAATCTGTAACACCTCTCAGCAGAAGTGCTAACCAGCTGCGGAGCGTACCTGGCTAATGCAGTAAACTCAGCCTCATACTGCATCACCGTCTTGCTCCCCTGAACAAGCCTCAGAAAAGTCTCCTGCATCTGCTGTTGTGCAGAAGGGGGAACGAACCAATCTCGGAACACCTCAGTGAACTCTTCCCACGTAATCAAAGAGTTCAGTCTACCCTGAAATCTGGCTGCCTGCTAGCCTTCCTACCAGTGCTCAGCCTCTCCGTCCAACAGAAAAACAGCCAATGGAACCTTCCTATCTGACGGACACTACATCCCGTCAAAGGTCTTCTCCAATCTCCTCAGCCACTCCTCAGCAACTTTGGGCTCAACAGCGCCCTCAAATCTCGGAGGTTTCAACCTCAAAAACAACTACAAATGTCTATCAAGGTCATCAGATCTGACAGTAGAAGCTCTGCTCTGAGTCTCGCTCATCATCTGAGCAACAAGCGTAGCAAACTGTGAAAGCGTGTCAGCACCGACCACTGGAGCTGTACTCCCCACTGGTGCTGCCTGATCGGCACTCTGACCGTCTGTCATGTCTGGGTCTGGCTGATCCATACAGAAAATCCAGAAAAATCCAGAAAACTATCACAAAAACAACACAATAAAAAGCCGAACAAACCAAAACTACCCCAAACAGACTCACTACAGATCACTTCCTATAGCTCTGTTTCACACAAATCCCAAATTCCAAAACCATTGCTCTGATACCAAAAAGTTTGTCACGACCCGACCCGAGACGAGACGGATCCCGTTCGCACCAAGCCGCGACGGAAAAGCTAACCAGGATCTAGCTTTGGAATTTGGTTCAGAACTGATTCTTCCAAACATTTAACTCAAAACAGACAAACACAGAGCTACTAAAAACATCAAATGCAGCGGAACAAAAGATTTATCTTTTTCTTTTCCTCAAAACAATCATCTACAAAACAGTACATGGCTTTAGACAGAAAGAAAGACAGAACAGAAAAGCCATGAATGTACAAAAATCAAAAGGTACAAAACAATACCTATACTGATCAGACTCTGAACTAATCCTGGACTTCCTTCCCTTTTCCAGAACCTGAAAACCACCAGAAAGCAAGGGTGAGCTCAACAGCTCAGCAAAGCAACAAACCTCCAATCAAAATCCTCAGAATCTCAAAACCAACACATCAGACAAATCCGTACATAAATCAGAACGGAATCGAACAGATATCAAATCAAACAGAACTGTACGGAAACAGAAGTCGTATCAAATCAGAAACAGAACAGATCAGACATATCTGATCGACAGAATCAGAATCGTACAGAAATCGGAATATCAGATCATATCGGAACAGAACAAATCGTATCAGAATCATATCAGAATCATATCAAAATCAGATATCAGATATTATTTAATTCATAGCTAAATTCCCTGACACTGACTGAATCTCATAGGATCCAGGCCCCTTATGCCTCCCTTTTTGTGCTCACAGCACCAGAACAGATGTGCTTATAGCACCAGAATACATATATAGTGCTTATAGCACCTAAACAGATTTCCTCGGATCCGGAACAGAACAGATATCAGATTTCATATTGAGCTCATTTTAGATTTCCCAGACACTAACTGAATCTCATAGGATCCAGGCCCCCTATAACTCCCTTTTTATAGCATATACAGATAGCATATCAATTCAGAAGAAATCCGGATAAATCAGAAATTACTCAAAAATCGGGCAGCACAACGGCAGTATACAGAATTTACACAATTTTTCCTAAAAATAACAATTTACCAAATTTGCACATAATATAGATAACCACATTTCAGAACATTTATTCTATTGCACAGATAATTTTCAATTTCACAGAAAAATACAGTCGACTAAAAACACAGTCGAATCAAAAATACCCGGACAAAAATCTTCGGAAAATAACCAAAATGTGCACACTCGGCACTTCAACAGAATACAGAAAGTTACACGGTAAAAACTAAACCAGACAGAAATTACGGACGAAAATCACGAACAAAAATCAATTCCGGACAGATAATACCGCCAAACACGACGGTTCTGAAAATTGAGAAAGTCGGATTGTGACTTACCTTGCGTACAGCAATATCTTCAACTGTCACAACGGACGAAAACAGACCGGCGTCGCCCAAAAATCACTTTTCCTTCTTTTTCCTTCGTTTTTCTCTCTCCTGGGATTTTCTCTCTCTTCAAAATATCTCATTTCTATATATATCCAGACTGATCGTCCTGGACGATCGCACTTCGTCCCGGACGATCCATGAAGAGAAAAATTTCGTCCAGACGAAAATTAAATATCTTCCTCAGACGAAAGGGCTCTGACTTATTTTCGTCAAGACGATCCCAATTTCGTCCAGACGAACCATTCAGCCAAACATGTTTTTCTGCACAACCTGTACTGATCGTCCCAGACGATCCAATTTCGTCCCGGACGAACCTGAGAGAAAAATGATCTTTACATCAAATTAGCACAGAAGCACAGGGTAATGAGAATGCAGAACAATGTATGATCGATGCTATAAGTGTAATGACTCTAAATGTTCAAAACATTGTGGAAGTAAAAAAAATAAACACATACCTGAGGGGAGCCATAAAACAAGTAGAGATCTTGCGAAGTGCCGGCCAAAGGGAATCTTTAATGCTAGATTAAAGGATAATTGAGAGAAGTGAAAGGCCAAAAAAGTGAAACCCACAGAGCGGAATCCTCCTAACAGTATACATTTTACACCAGGAGAATCAGGTAGTCAGTCGTCCTTTATGTAACTGTTCAGTACAACTCGGTATAACTTGGTATTATTTGATATTACTCGGTATTAATAGTTTTTATGCTTTATTGCTATATGGTAAATTTGGAAGTTGAACTGCGTATGATGTATGCATCTTTCTTCGATTTTCAAAAACAAATCCGAAAAATTTAAATATCTCGGTACAACTCGGTATTATCTGGTATTACTCAGTATAGGTCGATTTTCTAGTGCTTTGAGAAATATTTTACTATAAGATTCAATTGTAAGTTGCAATTTGTCTGACGTTTGCATTTTTTTTCGATTTTCATAAACAAATCCTGAATTTTTTAATTGTGGTACAACTATATATTACAGACGGTTTAAATCGAGCTTAAATCGAACAATTGTAAATTCGTTATAATCACAAAAAAAAAAACATACATGACCTATGAAAATTTATTTTTTTTATTTAAAATTGGTACAAAAAAGGGCATATGCGAATTCAGCCCTGAATATAGGCATACTGCTTTGCCAGTTGTTATGGATATCCCATTGAATAAAATCATGTTGGATCAATGTTTCTATATATTTACAAACAAACATTCCACAATCAATGTTGTTGTCTTGTGTTGGCATGTTTGGAATCGGTAGGATTGGCCACGTTTGTATATCATCGTCAAAATTATTTTGTGTATTAGCGTATAAATGAGATATCTGAAAAGTTAATAAAATTAATATTTCAATATTAAAGATCATAACTCAAATCTAATACAAATTTTAAGAGCACTTACAACTTTAGGAACCACAGCTTTGTGAGTGGCTTTGGGTAATGAATCCAAAAATTCCCAAGTTTTTTTTCTTAGAGTCCTGACCAGGAGAGTCTAATGCTTTTCATTTATGATGGGAACAAAGATCAGGTTAACATTCATGACAGAAGTTCTGGTGATATTAGAAACGAATGCAGTATTGTCCGTCTGCTTACATTGACAATAATAACGCTGGAATAAATATGATTTAAATTGAGAATTTGTTAAATACACAGAACTTCTTTAATACAAATGATAACTCATCCAATAAAAACTAGAAACAAGATAAAAGATTGGTTTAGTCCTGAGACCAGGACGTTCTTTTTCGATAATAACATTCCAAAAGCATCAATATGATTGTTATCAAGCTCTTGTGACAGCAAAAGCTCGTCCAATTGGCTTTTGTATATAATTGCATTTCCACCGGAGAAGATAGTATCACCCCTATATAATTCAGTTGATTTTCATTACAAAATAACAATATATACATGAATACCGAACAATACCGAGTATTTTTTTACTCGGTACATGTCGGTATTGAAAAATAGGTACTCGATATTTGCTGTTCCTACTATGTACTTATCACTAAGAATTGGTAATACTCAGTACAACTTATAAATACCGAGAAATATGAACTTTATTTTTAGAGTTTATGAATAATACCGAGAAATATCGAGTTTATCTTTTACTCGGTATTGCTCGGTATATACCTACTTTAAACTATTACAAAGTACATTAAACTATTTATTTGAATGAAACTTATCATAAACGAACAATACCGAGTTAATTTTTTATTCGGTACTGCTCGGTATTTAATTTAAAAACTATAATAACTAAATTAAAGAATTACATGGCTCGATAATTAACGATACTCACTTATCCTTGAACTGTTTCAGAAAATTATCGATGGAATTCCGTTTGTCTTCACTTATTAATAATCGTCCAGGGTAATCTAACATTTCCAGTGCAGGTTTATCAATTATTTTTGTTTCATCAACTTCATGAACTATAGCAGTTGGGGCATCAGTAGAAACAGTTGTAGCAGTAGACTTCATTTTTAAATTTTCAGTCGGAACATCAGCCGGTGCAGCAGCTATAGCAGCAGCAGTAGCCTTTAATTTAAAATTTGTAGAAGCCCGAGTGGCAAGCTAGCTTTCTTCCTCTACGTGCTATCTCTTTTTTACTATTTTTTTCAACATCAGGATCAGCCAAATGAACAAAAGTACTCTCAGATCTCTTCTTCTTCCTATCACCTACTGTGAATGGAGTTTTAACCCGTTTCCTTTTTCTGTCATTCCTCATTTGAACACGTCAAGCAATCCCTCCCCGATTTGATGAAGGAAATTCCTCATCTTCAGAATGGCTCACAACCTTATCTTCAAAGGATTCTGGTACCTTGGCATGAGATTGGGAAACAAGCACATCCAACCCTTTCAAATCTGCTACTTTTGTAATTTCCTCAACAATTTGGTCGACAGATTTGGATACTTCGTTCAAATTGTTATGGTTAGATATAGTTCTTGAAGAAGATTTTACCGGACTTTGACTCCGGTTAGATTTAAAAAATGTAGGAAAATTAGTCAAGAATTTATCTATTTCAGCAAATTTTATTATAGTATCATCTTTTATGTTGAATATGGCTTGTTCCAATGCCTCAACCCTTCTTTCAAGTAACATATTGGACATTTCGACTGAAGAAATTTTTTTGACCAGTACGTTCTGCTTGGTAGTCAGTTTGTAAATGGATTGATTAAGTATCTTCAAGTTTTTTTCCTCTAAAACATGATGATCTGGATCGTCAACGGGGTTGATTCTTTTGGTGAGGTCTTACTGGCAATTGGCATTTGGCTAGGAGATTTAGTTGGGCTTGGGATTCTAATTTGACTGGCTGGACTTTCAGTTGGGGTTGACATTCTAATTGGACTGTCTGGACTTGGTGGAGATGGAGTTGGGGGCTTAGAAGATATGTTTGGGGTTGTGTGTGGGGTAAGTACAATTTGCAGATGCTCTTCTGTTGGATATGTAAAAGAGCTCTCAATTAAAGCCTTCTCAGCATCTGTTATTCCTTGTAAATGTGTAAAAATCTGCAACAAATGTTTTATAAACATAAAAATATATATATACAAAATAAATTTAAATGACTACACATAGGTTTGCTACCTCAGATTCCTGAAGGTCAGTCAATAAATTCTGAACATCTTTATCTCAATAATTAAATTTTCCATCCCATCGAATTAGACGGGGTTAAGCTATATCATCCACTACCGGGTAGAGCTTTGTATTTTCAAAAAATCATATCTGAAAGAAAAACCAAACAAGTCAATGTAATAATGATAAAAAAACCTTATACAATAGTTAAGTAAATAAAACAAATCCATATGTGTAAGAAATACTCACAATTACAATTATAACAAAACTATTGACATATCCTAGGAAATGACCTTTTGATTGTTTTTTGGCTATTGCATTAAATTCATTCACGAGGAATTCCCTAATGGATTGGGGGCAGTTGTATGTTCCTAAGTTTTGGACATTATTCGCAACATCCAATATTGCAGATTGTACACGAAAGTTGGTCATTGGAAAGAATCTGTTGGACAATAAGTAAACAATGAATTGTTTCACTACATTCTCGACTGGAGTTGACACATCCAATTTCTGAATATCATGCCTTATATCATTTCTTGTTTTTCCACCGGTTGTAGCAGTCCTTGGCTCAAATATAATGCCTCAGTTCGGCAAGCCAATTATCAAAGCAATTTCATCAGATGTGAAAGGTAACGTCTTGCTTTTAATAACAAAACTTTCAGACTGTATGTCCCACTTTGACAATAACATATAAACAATTGGAACATTCTGAGGAAATGGAGGCAGTAATAGGAACTGATTAATATGTAGCTTTCGTAGGCTTGTAACTAACGGCTCCCCAAATTTGACAACCATCTCATTACAAACTTCTCTAAAATTTGAAGTTCGACATCTGAAATGAATCTTAGGGCAATATCCCTACATAATAAAGTTGAAGTTCGATCATATATACACAGTATTTTCATAATATATCCAAACTAATACCGAGAATTTTCTTTCAATAACCTAGCAATATCAATCAGTACCGAGGTGTACCGATCAGTACCGAGAAGCAAATAACAATATATTATATAAAATACTCAGATATTTATTGTAAATACCGAGTATTAGCTCTGAAAAAAGCGTTGTACCGAGGTATATCGAGCAGTACCGAGAAGCACCGAGAAGCACTGATCAGTACCGAGCAGCAAAGAACAATATATTATATATAAAATACTGAGATTTGTATTGTAAATACCGAGTTTTATCATATGCAAAAAGCATTATACCGATGTATACCGAGCAGTACCGAGAAGTACCAATCAGCACCGACCAGTACCGAGCAGCAAAGAACAATATATTATATATAAAATACTTAGATATTTATTGTAAATACCGATCATTAGCTCTGAAAAAATGCTGTACCGAGGTGTGCCGAGCAATACCGAGAAGCACCGATCAGTACCGAGAAGCAAAGAAGAATATATTATATATAAAATACTCATATATTTATTGTTAATAGAGAGTATTAACCTTGAAAAAACACAGTAAAGAGGAGTTCCGAGCAGTTCCGAGAAGTACCGATCAGCACCGATCAGTGCCGAGCAGCACCGAATACCGAATACCGTTTAGTACCGAGCATTAAGCAAACTACCAAAATAATTGATTCGAAATGTTCTCACAATATACATTTAATTTTTTATACTAACAAAGAACGGTACTAAGTTAATCCTAACCCTAAAAATACGATTTTTTGATTTAACCAGATAAACTATATAACAAGAAGGAATGTTCTTCGGTTGCAATTTCTAACCTTTGGCATTATTTCTGTGGAGGTTTTCGACCGGAAATTTGCTTCGAACACACGGGAAATGCTTGCGAACTATGAAGGAAATGAACAATTGCAGGAAGTCGCTTCGTCTTTGATTCTAGTAAATTCAAATGAAAATCTACATGGTAGGTAAATATTTGAAATATAACCAAAGCGTGATGGGCTGCTTGTCGGGTCGTCAATGATTTAAATTACGCACATGCGACATACCCACTATTCACCAGGTCGGGTCTGCGGTTTTCTGCGTGCTACGTGCGCGCTATAACAGTGGTGGCCGAACGTAGAGCTGCGTATGTTCACCGGATCAAATAAAAGTTCCTGTTGCAGGCATCCTGTTTTTAGTATTTTCTCTGGCGCCAGAAATCTACAAAATGGCAAAATATTCTAATTTTTCATGGGAAAATTTGAGCATTGTGTGTTAGTGTAACCTTCTTCATATGGTATCCACCTACCAATTGCTTTTATTGATTTTTGGATTTATAAGATAATCCAAGTGATGGTTGAATTTCTCAAACATTGATAATGCTGAGAGATATATGTGTGAGCTTGGATTTTTCATAAATCTGAAAAGCGGAGGCAGACATTTAAGGCTTCATTTGGGACGGCTTTCTTATTGTTTCTTAAAGCAGTTTTAAAAATTTTGTAATTAAAAGCTGCTTTAAGAAGCTGTAAAAAAGCCGTTCCAAACGAAGCCTAGGACGGCTTTCTTACCGCTTCTCTAAACAGCTTTCTAATACAAAAATTCAAATCTTTGTACTAGAAAGCCGCTTTAAGAAACAGTAAGAAAGTCGTACCAAACGAAACCTAAGACTTCTAAATAAGAGGTTAAGGGAGGATATTGGTAATTGGTTTTAATCTAACAATTTGCATATATTCTGCTTGCAGATCAAAGGCATGAGATTCATATTTGAGGTGAATGAACTTGCCGTGAGGCGTCGCGTCGCTTCCTTAAGACAGAGTACTCATGGACCGAAATCAGAATTTGATTTCGTGTACAATTGAGAAATTCTTCCTGATCTGTTCTTTCGGGGTAATTATCTACAGCTTTTTAGGTTATTTTGAGGCTATATTTACATGCGAATCTTACATAATGTAATTGGCCTATATTTAGGCAAAAAAACATGGCTTAGAAATATAGTCTATTTCAATCTTTTTAGCTCTACCATATTATCCTGCCAGTTGATTCTATAACAAGCCTTTTTTATTCATACTTGTTACTTCTGTTTAGAGGGAATGATATTTTATCCGATTCAGCTTGAACAATGCCTCCTGCACACTCATTTATATCTATCAAGTGTCTTTCTTCGATTGAAATCCTCTTAGGCTTTGTTTGAGACGGCTTTCTTACTGCTTCTTAAAGCAGTTTTTACAGTACAAAAATGAAATTTTTTCTATTGAAAAACTGCTTTAAGAAGCAATAAGAAAGCCATCCCAAATTAAGCCTTAATCTTTTGATGGATATTCTAGTAGCAGGATATCAAAGAATTTGAGCTGCCAAAGCTCGGCAGTCCAGTGCGGCAAAAGAAAAAAGAAAGAGACCAGGAATAAGAAGAGGAAGAAGAAATACAGAGAGCTGACCTTCCAGCTTTGAACTCTTATAGTTTTTCAAAGTACAAATATAGTTAGCTGGATCTCAATTACTCCAGATACAATGAATTTAGAGCTAAGAAACATTAGATTACAGCTATTACAACATAATTAGTTATAATTACAACAGGTAACAGTCCTAACAAGCTGACCTGTCATTCTAGCTGTCGCTCTTAGTTGTTATGCCAACTGTGGCTACTTCAAAATCGTTCATTCATCTTAGGCTTTGTTTGAGACAATTTTCTTATTGTTTTTAAAACAGTTTTTTAGTACAATTTTTTTTTTAAAACTATAATTTATTGTACTAAAAAATTGTTTTAGAAAATAGTAAGAAAATTGCCCCAAATGAAATCTTAGGCTTTGTTTGGAACAATTTCTTTGCTGCTTTTAAAACGGCTTTCTATTACACTAAAATCCCGTTTTAGAAGCAGCAAAGAAGTTCCAAATAAAACCTAGTTTCATTTGAGCATTTGTTGTTGAAAGATACAGAAGAACATCAACTACCCTTACGTCAAGAGTGATTTTGTACGCACGTCAAACTCTGTTACAAAATCCATGAGCAAAAGCTATGAAGCATCTTAAGAAAGTAATCCGTCGGATTGAACTGAACCTGAACCTGAATAATTTTGCCAGCACTTTATAGTATTGTTCTTTGTTGTAAAATTTTTAATGCTTAAAGAAGTCCTGAAATTAATTTAGGTTCTATGTGGGGCTGTTATCTTGATGTTTAATAAAATAGTTTTTTAGTACAAAAATTTCTAGTAAAAAAATTTTGGTATTAAAAAGTTGTTTTAAAATAATTTTATTAGGGGCGATTTTTTTATTGCTTCTTAAAGTAATTTTTCAGTACAAAAGTTAATTTTTTTTTTAAAATTAAAAAGTTACTTTAAGAAGCAATAAGAAATTCGTCCCAAATGAAGTTTTAATTTATAATGGTGTGGGGGTAATTTTGTATTTTCCCTGTATTTCGTTAAGCCAGACACATGAAAGAGAACAATTATTATGTCCTCCAAACATCCGGTCAGTCGGAGGTCAAATTGCACCAAAAAAAGAGAAATATCGAGCAAATACCGAGCAATACCAAATAATAACGAGGAATACCATCACGTGAAAACCCAATACCGAGTTATATCAAGCTATACCGAGCAATACCGAGTTATACAAAAGTTTTAGCGAGTTTTTCCTAGAAAAAACTCGGTACAACTCGGTATAGCTCGGTATAACTCGGTATTGATCTTCACAGAACGGTATTCCTCGTTATTATCAAATAATACCTAGCAATACCGAAAAAATACCGAGTTTTTTTATGGAATTTTACCTCCGACCGTACGTTCCTCTACTTCCTTACACCGGACCTAATAAAAGTTCCATGAAAGATGGGGTGAATCATAGTTGTTCTTGGTAATTCAATTTTAAAAACTACTGATCATATCTTCACTCGAAAAATCTTTTTTTTTTTTTTTTTTTTTGTTAAAAAAGGGAAAATCTATAATATACGATGTGACTTATTACACGCTGTGTTAGACACATGGCTTAGCTGGTTGATTTATGCATGGATATCTATGTAATAACCTATGTTTGATTTTAGTCAAATAAATTTTTTTAGGAGTCATAATAAATTTAAACTACAAGTTGTCTTCTCATAATAGCATAGATATTATTGAGTTTCGGTTATACTATTTTTTTCCTAATTTTTTGGCATTGGTATAAATCTTTAAGAAATTGACATCTGTCGATACAAGTTAGAGCTTAGGGACTGTTAGATATTTGTTTATAAATTGATTTTAACTAGAATTTTTAAACATGATGGATTATTTTATAGATATTTTTTATAATTTTTGGAGCTTCAAATTTGAATATATAAGAAAATTTATATGAATTTTGTACTTAAAACTAAATAAATTATATAATTATATGTATATTATTATTATTATTATTTTATTATAAATATCTAAACTTTTAAATCACTATTTCTTTTGTTTAGCTCACGCAAGAGAAACATAAACAAAGATTTAAGGGATTAGAGAGAAAATAGAAGTTAAAATTTAGAGCTTGGGGAGCAATTTTTGTCATTCAATTTTGTTGAGAAATTTTTTTGTCTCATTTTAACAAATAATTATTTTATTTTTTATTTGAAAAATTTATATATTTTATGTTTTATGTATTTTAATTTAGTTAAAACTTATAAAAGTTTTTATATCTTGATTTTAAGCAAATTTCTACCTCATAATTTTAGATATGTGATATATATCGTCAATATGAGCATTTTGATTGTAATATTAATGATTTCACAGAGTAAAATATAAGTTATTGAATTTTATATAATTTATACTTTTTAGAAATTGAATATTTTTATTTAAGAATATTATTAATACAATCATTGAGAATTAAAATGAGTATGTGATTGGGTAACAACTGATCACTATTATAATTATTATAATATTATGATAATAATATCTTTGAGAACAAGTAAAAGTTGGTTGAGATTGATTAACCTGTATAGGATGGTGGGTCGAAGGATTTTTCTTTAAATATTTCTGGTTTGATGTTAACCTTTATTAATTCACATTATAGTGATTAGGAGTTATGAGTTATTACTATGTCGACGGACAAAGAGTGATGCATCTATTTACTAAGCCAATGAAATATTGATACGAATTGCTGCTTACTGGAAAAATGCCGCTTAAATTAGAAATTCTTACTTGTTTAGTGTGACTATTGAAATACATATTATTAATTCATTTGATTTTTTATTGTCATTGTTTTTTGATTTATTGTCACTATATGAATTTACTATTAATGCCACCAGTTTTACTAATGGCATTGTACTGATACTGAATATGTGATTAAGATATTGTTTTGATACTGAAATAGAATAACTGGATACCATGTGTACATTATTATAGGCTTTTACTGCATTAATATAATTTTGACAGTCTTTATCGATGCTTTGATTCTATCATTGGTATTTATATTGATAAAAAAATTAGGTAACTCTGGTTATTATATATTAAAAGACAAAAGAATAATTCTTTCAAATTAAATTTTAGGGCATCACAATCTGCCTCTGATGTGCTTGTTGTTCCAAGCCGACTTTCCCTGTGCAAGTCTTCATGGGCAAGTGTCTTAGACGAGTCCTTAAGATATGGTGTAATGCGAGTTTGTAAAGGTGAGTCCTTAGGGATACAACTTAGACCTTTGAAAGTAAAAGGACGAGTCCTGAATGGAAATTATCGTGAGTCAAGGATTACCTTAGCCTAAGAAATTATACGGGCATTTTAAAAATTGGACAAAATTGGTCATTTCAATCGGTTGAACTGGGAACCGACCAAGTAACCAATCCATTCAAAACCAAGAATTGCTTTAGCATTAATTTTTATTTAATTAATTATATATTATAAAAAATTAATTATTTATCATTTATTAATGATAAATGATATATATATTCAAATTTATGTTGTGAATTTAGTATAGAATTTATAGTTGTAAATTAAATTTAAATTATATAATATAAATTAGTATGAATTTATATTATATTTATAAGTTTCATGTTAATTAAATTTATATTAAATATGAATCAATTTTAACATATAATACAATCGAAGGTGGGTTAGTTTCTGGTTGGACTCAAATACGATCAAAAAATTTATTTTGACACCCCTAATTAGAAACCCTAGGATTGTATTCGATCGGTCATATAATTAAGGCTTTATTTCACACAACTTTTTATTATTTTTTAAAGCACATTTTTAATACGGAAAAATTCTTTAACTTAAATTTTTAGTGCTGTTGCGTGTTAGAAAATACGCGGCGGTAGAGTTTGTAGATTCACGTCTGAGCGTTGCACGTAAATTTAACAAACAAGCAGAAAAGAAAATGTAAACACCAGAGTTTTTACGTGGAAAACACAAAAAGGAAAAAACCACGGGGCCTCGCCCAGTTGTAAAGTTCCAATAGTATTTTTGTAGATTGCAAATGGCTGATTCGTCCCACAAGTTGGGATAATCAGAATACAATTTGTTTATCCCAGGAAGTTTACAAAGTTTTGCGAATTCCTGGCGTTTCTCAAAAATCCGGCAGAGTTTCGGCGTCTTCAGGCGGCAGGAAGAGCTCCGGCGGTGGTCGAGGAGGTGAGGAATCTCCTTTTCCCCTTTCTCCTCTTCTTCTTCTCTCTCTTCACTTGAGTCCCCTTGGTGTAGAATGAGGGCTCTATTTATAGTTTTTCTGGAGTAGCATAGCCCGTAAATAGGCGTGAGATCAAGGGCGAATTGGGAGTGGTTTGAATGGACGGCCGATATCGAATCCTTTAATCATGCACTGTTCGTTGGTCATTTGAAGGCCTTAATGATGTCGGAATTTAATGATCTTAGGCTCGTTGGATTCGTCTCGTCGAGCCGTTCGATTAGAGTATAAGCTCGTTAAAATCAAAGACCGTTTGTTAACTCAAATTGCGGTTTGAACCTTCAGACAGCGCTTTGAACCATTGATTCAGACTCATTTGGGCTCGGATTGGGTTGATCTTGGTCTCGTTGGGTTTGTATTTCCGAGACGCTCAGTTTGACTATAAGTTCGTTGAAATCGGAGTTCGGGTACTTCCAAAATTAATTTTTGAAGTTTCCAACTAACTTTTGCCTCGAGATTCGTGCCCGATAAAGATAATTCTGTAATGCCGTATCAGTTGCCCCTCTATTTTCGGACGTTGAAGCTCTTTGGAGACATCCGATAAAATTGGAACGATACAGAGAAGATTTGCATGGCCGCAGGCAAGGATGACACGCATAAATCGAGAAATGGTCCAAATTTTTTTATATTTTGTGCATTCAGGAAACTAAATGGGTTGGAGATAAGGCTAAGGAAATTGATAGTTTAGGATTTAAACTTTGGTATTCGGGTAGGAGTCGTACTAGAAATAGTGTAGGTGTTATTATAAATAAGAGTTTAAAGGATAATGTTATAAAAATTAATAGGATTAGAGATAAAATTATAGCTTTAAAGATTGTTGTTGATGATAAGATTGTTAATATTATAAGTGCTTATGCTCCTCAAGTTGGTTTGTATATGAGTTCTAAATTAAATTTTTGAAATGACTTAGAAGAATTAATACAAAATATACCTCTTGAAGAAAGAGTTTTTATTGGAGGAGATTTAAATGGACATGTTGGTAGAGAGGTAGATGATTTTAAAAGCATTCATGGTGGCCATTGATTTGGAACGACGAATGAAGGTGGCAAGACCATATTGGATTTTTGTTTAGCTTATGATTTTTTAATTGCTAATACCTTATTTAAGAAAAGGAATGAGCATCTCATCACTTATAAAAATGGATATAATACAACCCAGATTGACTATTTTCTTATTAGAAAATTAAATCGTTTAGATTGCAAAGATTCTAAAGTTATTCCGAGTGAAAATTTATGTACCCAACATCGATTATTAGTTTTGGACTTTAAGATAAAGGGGCATAAAATAAAAAATAAAGTAAAATAATTTTCTAGGATTAAATGGGGGCATTTAAAGAATATTAACAAAAATATTTTTGGAAATAAGATTTTAGATCTTAAGATTTTGTCTGTGCATGAGGATGCTAATATTATGTGGGAAAAAGTGAAAAGCTCCCAATAGTAAAAATAGTTGGTGGTGGAATCCTAATGTGCAAGAAAAAATTAAAAATAAGGATTTTTGTTATAAAAATTTATTTAATTTTAAAAATTCTGATAATTGAGAAATATATAAAGTGGCTCGTAAGGATGCTAAGAAAGCAATATGCGATACAAAGGCATTAGCTTTTAGTGATTTATATAATATATTAGATATTAAAGAGGGAGAAAGATATATGTATAAGTTAGCCAAACAAAGAGATAGGAGTAGTAAGGATTTAGTTCAAGTGAAGTGTATTAAAGATGAAGATCAAAAAATACTTTTCTTAGAAGATGATATTCAACAAAGATGGATGAGATATTTTGCTAAACTTTTTAATGAAGATTGTGAAAATAAGATTGACTATAGTGACCTTAGCACCCTAGATGAAAATAAAGATTTATATTTTTTATCGATGTATTAGTAAAACTGAAGTTAGAGAGGCTTTAAAGAAAATGAAGGGTGGAAAAGCTGTTGGACCTGATAATATTCCAATAGAGGTTTGGAAATGCTTAGGAGATGAAGGAATTTCATGGCTTACTAAAGTTTTTAATACTATTTTGAAGACTAAGAAGATGCCAGATGAGTGGAGAATGAGTGTGTTAATTCCTATTTTTAAGAATAAAGGTGATGTACAAGATTGTTCGAATTATAAAGGTATTAAGTTAATGTGTCATACTTTAAAACTATGGGAGTGAGTTTTGGAGCATAGGTTGCGGCGTGATACTAATGTTTCTCAAAATCAATTTGGATTCATGCCGGGTAGGTCGACTATGGAAGTCATACATTTATTAAGAGGTTTGATGGAGAAATATAGAGAAAATAATGAGGATCTACATATGATATTTATTGATTTAGAAAAAGCATATGATAAAGTTCCAAGAGAAGTGCTATGGAGAGTTCTTGAAAATAAAGGAGTCAATAATGCTTATATTTAAATCATTAAAGATATGTATGCAGGAGCTATTACTTGTGTTCAAACACAAGGTGGATTGACTAAGTATTTCCCTATTTCGGTTGGGTTACACCAAGGATCAGCCTTAAGCCCATATCTTTTTGCTTTAGTCATGGATGTTCTCACTAGACATTTGCAAGAGGATGTACCTTGGTGTATGCTTTTTGTTGATGATATTCTTCTTGTTGATAAGACTAGAGAGGGAGTTGAAGGTAAACTTGAATTATGGAGGTCAACCTTAGAGTCTAAATGTTTTCGCTTGAGTAGATCTAAAACGGAATATATAGAGTGTAATTTTAGTAGTAATAGACCTAGTGAGGGGATTGTGACTTTGGGCGATCAAGTCATTAATAAGAGTACACGTTTTAGATATCTTGGATCAATTGTTCAGAGTGATGGTGAAATAGATGGGGATATTATCAGCAGAATTCAAGTTGGATGGTTAAAGTGGAGGAATGCATCAGGCTTGTTATGTGATATAAATGTACCCCTCAAACTTAAGGGAAAATTCTATAAGATGGTAGTGAGGCCTGCAATGCTTTATGGTGCCGAATGTTGGCCTTTAAAAGAGAAGCATAATACTAAGTTAAGTGTGGCAGAGATGAGGATGCTCAGGTGGATGAGTGGCTTTACCCTTAGAGATAGGATACGAAATGAGCATATACGTGAAAAGTTAGAGTAGCTCCAGTAGAAGATAAGATTAGGGAAAGTCGCCTTAGATGGTTTGGTCACATAAAACGGTGGCCTTGCGATCACCCGGTTAGGAGAGTAGAGGTATTAGATTTGACTTATGTTAAGAAAGGTAGGGGTAGACCTAAAAAGACTTGGTTAGAAAATATTAGGAATGACCTTTCTTTATTAGATTTAAACGAGAATTTGACTTTTAATAGGACACAATGGAGAAAAAGGATTCATGTAGCCGACCCCACGTAGTGGGATAAAGGCTTGATATTGTTGTTGTTGTTGTAGCCAAAACGTCAAAAATTACGTTCTAAAAATTAACATCTTGCTCGAACTTCATCATAGAGGCTTCGTTGAGTTCTGAAAGTTGCAAAATTGAACCCGGAACGTCAAAAAACATGTCCGGGGACCCGAAAAATGTATAATTAAAATCGTCCAGGTTGAAAATCGGGCCCGGACACGTCTAGGCGGCCGAACCAGCCAGTCGGCGGGCCGGCCGCCGCCTGCCTTCGCCGGCTTTTGTCGGGCTCGCAGAACCGCGCGTGGTCGCTGTTGACCGACCGCGCGGAGCGCGTCTCACCTTTACCGCGCGGAGCGCAGTTGCTCTTGACCGCGCGGAGCACGTTCTCTCCTGACCGCGCTCCCGGAGCGCGGTTTCACTCTGACCGCGCGGAGCGCGGTCGCTCCCTGACCGTGCTGAACAGCGGCCCGCGATCAGTGGGCCGCTCACGCGGATCGCGCGCGCCATTTTTTGCTCGGATCGCGTCGTTTCGCGCTGCACCGCCAATGTGGGCCCCATATATGCCCAAAAATAGCTTTTTTGATATTTTTAAGCCCAAAAAATTTCGAAAAAAATCCCAAAAATTTAGAAAAATAGGGAAATTCAAAAATTGCAATAACTCCCTTCTATTCTCTCCAAAACCTATAAATAGGCCCCCTAGGCCTTTAGAAAATTTGCAACTTCTCTTTTTTTCTCCCTCTGGCTCTCTGGCGGTTGAGGCTTCCGCTATTTTGAGTGGAAAACTTCTCCTGCTCGAATTAGTGCCCCTCCTCGCGTGCAGAAGTTTACGAGATTTTTTCCTCTCCCTCCGGCCTACTGACGGTTGAGGCTTCCATTATTTGCGAGTTGGAATTTTTTCATGCTCGAATTAGCGCCCCTCCTCGCGTGCAGAAGCCTGCGAGATTTCTTCCTCTCCCTCCGGCCTACTGACGGTTGAGGCTTCCGTTATTTGCGAGTTGGAATTTTTTCCTGCTCGAATTAGCGCCTCTCCTCGCGTGTAGAATCCTACGGGATTTCTTCCTCTCCCTCCGGGCTACTAACGGTTGAGGCTTCCGTTATTTGCGAGTTGGAATTTTTTCCTGCTCGAATTAGCGCCCCTCCTCGCGTGCAGAAGCTTACGAGAGTTCTTCCTCTCCCTCCGGCTTACTAACGATTGAGGCTTCCGTTATTTGCGAGTTAGAATTTTTTTCTGCTCGAATTAGCGCCCCTCCTCGCGTGCAGAAGCTTACGGGATTTCTTCTTCTCTCTCCGGCTTACTGACGGTTGAGGCTTCCGTTATTTGCGAGAGGGAATTTTTCCATGCTCGAATTAGCGCTCCTCCTCGAGTGCAGAAGCCTACGGGATTTTTCCTTCTTCTCCCAGGCTTTCGAGAGATCTGTTGAACTGCAGAAATCTAGCATCGGGTAGAAATACGACATTGGGCAGAAGACCGACAAAATTCTGACGACGGTCAGAATTCCGACGACGAGTAGAAGTACAGCGTCGGGCAGAAGACCAACTAAATTCCATCGACGGTCAAAATTCTGACGACGAGTAGAAGTCCACTGACGAACAGAAGTCCGACGATAGGGAGAAGTCCGACGTCGGGTAGAAGTTCAACATCGGGTAGAAGACTGATGAAAGTTTGTCGACGAACAGAAGTCCGACGACAAGGAGAAGTCTGACGTCGGGTAGAAGTTCGACGCCGGGTAGAAGACCGACGAAAGTTTGTCGACGAGGAGAAGTCCGACATCGGGTAGAAGTACAGCCTTGGGCAGAAGACCGATGAAAGTTCGTCGACGGGTAGAAGTCTGACGACGAGTAGACGTCTGCTGACGAGCAGAAGTCCGAGGACAAGGAGAAGTCTGACGTCGGGTAGAAGTACGGCCTTGGGCAGAAGACCAAAGAAAGTTCGTCGACGGGCAGAAGTTCGACGACGAGTAGAAGTCCGCTGATGAGCAAAAGTCCGATAATGCGTAGGAGTCTTCTGACGAGCAAAAGTCTGACGATAGGGAGAAGTCCGATGTCGGGTAGAAGTTCAACGTCAGGTAGAAGTACTGTGTCGGGTAGAAGACCTACGAAAGTTCATCGAGACGCAGAAGTCCGACGACGAGTAGAAGTCTACTGACAAGCAGAAGTCTGACGACAGGAAGAAGTCCGACGTCGGGTAAAAGTTCCATCCGAGGTTGTTTGTCAGAATATTTGTTCGATGATATTAACCTGCATAGAAGAGGTCGAGAGAATCCACCAAGGATGTAAGACCTATCCGAGGTTGTATGTCGGAGCCCTGCTCGACGATGTTAACCTGTGTGGATGAGGTCAGGAGAATCCACCAAGGATGTAAGACCTATCCGAGGTTGTATGTCAGAATATTTATTCGATGACATTAACATGTGTGGAAGAGGTCGAGAGAATCCACCAAGGATGTAAGACCTATCCGAGGTTGTATGTCAGAGCCCTGCTCGACGACGTTAACCTGTGTGGATGAGGTCGGATCAAATCCTCCTGGGATTGATCGTCCGGTGATTGAGATACAATATGGATTGTGTATTTCTCGAATCACGGAGAAAGAGTTTGAGAAGTTTTTTTCTTATCTTTCATAAGGAAAAAAATCATATCACAACAACATGAACATTCTATTACTGCGTTACTTAAGATAATACAATAGTTCCCTAGTACAACTTACAAATTACAAAGTACTCAACACACAAGATCTACGTACGGTGACAATACAACAACATTTAACTTGGAAGAATACAGTAGCGATATCAAAGTGGTACCATACTCAACATAGAAAGGGACAACATGACAAGTAGAATTGCTAATACAAATCCACTAAGTGCATGATCATTAATCTCTCCAACCATTTGAATAGTATTCAATGGTTGTCTTTATTGTTGACTTTGCCCCCCAGCGGGACGAGCTTCCTCTCTGGTAGGTGAATCTTGAATAAATTGTCGAAGGTAGTCCTGGCGGATAAGCCTTTCAATCTCATCCTTGAGTTGTTTGCAGGCTTCGGTAGTGTGACCACGGCTACGATGAAAGTGACAGTACTGATCTGTATTTCCTGTGTTCGACTTCAAAGGGTTTGACCATTTTATTGTATCTTGATCTCGAATGACCATCAATACATTTGCTCGAGACGTATTGAGTGGGGTATATTCCTTCACCTGTCGGGGTTCCCATCGTGGTGACGAAGACCTATGAGGTAGATTATTCTTCCCATGTTTTTTCTGTTGTGAGAAAGAATTATCCATCCCAGGTACACCTTTGCGCTTCCCGCTGATTTGCTCAAACTGCTTTCTATGAGCATTTATAGCTTCATATGCAGAGATTTGTGCCTCAACGCGATGGATCAAGTCAGCGTATGAATGGACGGTGTCTCGCATAAGGGCCGAATATAAGGGGCCAGGACGAAGACCTGCAAGAAAGACCCCTCTGAGCAATTTAGGGTCTACTCCTGAAATCAGTCGTGCTTCAGCGGAAAATCGCTGAAAATACTCCTTCAACGATTCTCCCTCATTTTGGCGGATCCCGGAGAGGTGGGAAGAATCCTTAGCAATTCTTCGATTGGCCACAAATTGTTCGACGAATACTTTGGCCAATTTGACAAAAGAGGGGATCGTTCCAGGTGGAAGCGAGTAGAACCACGTTCGGGCTTGTCCTTTAAGGGTGACGGAAAAGACCTGGCAGAGGAGCGCGTCTGATGCTCGTTGAATATGCATGATGGTTCTGTAGTAGTCGATATGCTCATACGGGTCGGTCATCCCGTCTTAGGACTTAACGTTTGGCACTTTGAATCCGACTGGAATGGGGCACTGAAGAATGGCTTCAGTTAGAGGTGATGACTCCTGAAAATTCCTCATCGGAGGAACTCTTCCTGTACCAATTTTCGTAGTTCG
Source organism: Dendrobium huoshanense (assembly GCA_016618105.1). Lineage (NCBI taxonomy): Eukaryota > Viridiplantae > Streptophyta > Magnoliopsida > Asparagales > Orchidaceae > Dendrobium > Dendrobium huoshanense. The sequence continues at coordinate 5,558,875 of CM028355.1, forward strand.
CGACGCAGGACATTGTGAGGGAGTCCCGCAATGTGTGGTTGGGGAGAGCCTTCTGGGAGTTCCGAAAAAATGCGAGGTTGCCGAGTCGAGGGGGAAGGATGTGTTGAACTCGCTGTATCGGCAAGTTCATCTTCCTATTGTGATTGAGGATGTCTCCTAGGTGGAGGAAGATGAATTTCTTCTTGACGATGCTCGAATTGAATATCTTCAACCCTTAGTGGATCCCGAGGGAGAAGAATCTCCTCCAACGTCGGTTGTCGATCATCTCGTAGGAGTTGAAGGATCTCATTCTGAGATGCTTCCATCTTTCGAATTCTTTCTGCTAAAGAAGGTCCCGATGTCTCTTCTTCGGCAGCATTCTGCCCCCTAGGATGAAAAGAGGCAGGCATCGGGCGTCTGTGATTTGTAGACAGATTTTTGGATTGGTGGGAGTTGGAGCGGGAAGCTCCAATGATGCGACTGCTACACCTGTTGACCATTGCAGCAATACTTAAAGTTGTGGGATAGTGTTTCCCACAGACGACGCCAAACTGTTGCGTGTTAGAAACTATGCGGCGGTAGAGTTTGTAGATTCACGTCCAAGTGTTGCACGTAAATTTAACACACAAGCAGTAAAGAAAATGTAAACACCATAGTTTTTACGTGGAAAACCCAAAAAGGGAAAAAACCACGGGGCCTCGCCCAGTTGTAAAGTTCCACTAGTGTTTTTGTAGATTACAAATGGCTGATTCGTCCCACAAGTTGGGATAATCAGAATACAATTTGTTTCTCCCAGGAAGTTTACAAAGTTCTGCGAATTCCTGGCGTTTTTTGAAAATCCGGTAGAGTTCCGGCGTCTTCAGGCGGCAGGAAGAGCTCCGGCGGTGGTCGAGGAGGTGAGGAATCACCTTTTTCCCTTCTCCTCTTCTTATTCTCTCTCTTCACTTGAGTCCCCTTGGTGTAGAATGAGGGCTCTATTTATAGTTTTTCTGGAGTGACATAGCCCGTAAATAGGCGTGAGATCAAGGGCGAATTGGGAGTGGTTTGAATGGACGGCCGATATCGAATCCTTTGAACATGCACCGTTCGTTGGTCATTTGAAGGCCTTAATGATGTCAGAATTCGATGATCTTAAGCTCGTTGGATTCGTCTCGTCGAGCCGTTCGATTCGAGTATAAGCTCGTCAAAATCGGAGACCGTTTTGTAACTCAAATTGCGGTTTGAACCTTCTGACAGCGCTTTGAACCCTTGATTCAGACTCATTTGGGCTTGGATTGGGTTGATCTTGGTGTCTTTGGGTTCGTATTTCCGAGACGCTCAGTTTGACTATAAGTTCGTTGAAATCGGAGTTCGGGTGCTTACAAAATTAATTTTTGAAGTTTCCAACTAACTTTTGCCTCGAGATTCGTGCCTGATCAAGATGATTCTGTAATGCCGTATCAAGTGCTAAATAATTACTTTAAAAAAGCATTAAGAATGCTGTTAACATTTCGAGAAGAAATCTTTGCTTCTTCTGATTTGTGTAAGTTACTTTAGGTTTTTTTTTTTTTTTTGGATCTAACAGTGACACCTTGATGCAAAATCATTTTCCAAGTAAGCTATAAGATCGATTAAGAATTCATATTGAGAAGTTTTCAGAAATAAAGAATGTGTGCGCAAAACATAATTCATAAAGATAACTTAAATCGAGCAGAAATTTTAATTACAACGGTGATATACCTTTGAATATTGGTTCCGTCGACCTTGCATGCTAGTGAAAATAAATAAGATGACAAACTATAATCCAATCGAACATATCAGCGTCACTCTCCCTCCTTTGCCTTCAACAAAAAAGACACATGAGTTGGAACCCCGCAATGCATGTGGAAATGACGAAGATGAAATAGTTAAATGCCTTCATGCCTGCAAAAAATGATGAAAACGAATGAGTCAGTTGCATGTGAGATGAAGACAACAAGGGAATAGGCTTCAACCAAACAGTTGCTCGGTCGGCATTACTTGGTCGCGTAAATGAAGAGGGCATCAAAGAAGGGTTGTGAAAAATGAAAACCCTAGAGCATATGGGCGCGGCTAGTGAATGAAATATAGGATCACTAACCTATTTTATTTATGATCATATACTCTTGCTATCTTGGTTAGAGAAAAAGATCAAGTTGGGAAGAGATTGTGTGGCTTAGTGCTTTAAGATTCACAACAACTTCTACTACTTTAAAAAACGTAAATGATGGTAAGCATGGCTTACGATTATAATTAATTAATAAGTATTTTATTAATTCTTATTTGTCAAAAGTAATCATTTTGGATTATATATATAATTATTAAATGATTATATAATAATTAAATAATTTTAATATTTATTAAATAATTTCTTTGAAACTCTAATTCTACCATGATCAAATCATACTGATCTTTCAACATCTCAATGTCCACGTCCATGTACATGTCTGGTCAGGTTTTCACAAATCCAACCAGAGTGTGCTCTTCAAGGGCTCCGAAGTTTCTCTGCACGACATTCTCTTTCGATGGATGAAGCTTCTCGCTCCTCTCCAATCTCCTTCGCCGGCGGCCTTGCCGGCGGTGACGAAGGATTTACGGCGGCTGACCAGGGTTCGCAGATCGGGAGCGCCGCTGGGAGCCTGCAGGGCGAAGGGATCCTCTCCGGCGGCGGTGACGGTGGCAGCAGCTGCGATGCGGATTTCGGATTCCAGCGTCCGGAATTAGGAAAGGAGGATTTAGTAGGGACGGTACAGTTTTACGATCGCCATATGTTCCTCTGCTACAAGACGCCGCATGTGTGGCCGTCGCATGTCGAGGCGGCGGAGTTTGATCGGTTGCCGCGACTGCTCTCGGCGGCACTCGCTGCAAGGAAAGGAGAAATGAAGAAACGTGTGAGCTCCTTGACCTTAGAGTTGATTTGTTAGTTTTCTTTTTCTTTTCTCTTTCCGTCGATGGGTGGTAAATTCTTTTTAGAGACGAGTTGATGAGGTAAATTAAATTTTCTGTACGCTTTTCTGGCTTTTAAGCGTACTAGAAAAATGGATGGGTTGTGAATTTCTAGGCTATGCAGAAATTTTGGGTATTTGATATTGTTTTTAAGGAGAGCATGTGTTTTATTGATTTTGATTACTTGCTGTTATCACTGTTGCCATTATTTCTGCTTCGTGTGTTATCATACAGGAGAAGGGCAAGAGAATGGTTTGGCTGTTTCTCTTTCACTGCAAAGTTTCTTGAAAGAGAATATATGCCAGCTCTATTTGGCTTGTGCTATCTTATGGTTAAATCATATTATGTACTTTCCATCCAAAACGTGTGTTAGTTTGTGAACTGCATAAGAGAAAAAAACTCTGTCATGGTGAGTATTCTGCATTTCATTTTTTTATCATTGTAGGTGTATGTTAATCTTTAACAAGGTTTGTCAGATCAAGTATTTTTGTATTACATCTGATTTTTGTTGCTTTATTTCACCCAAAGATTTTACTTCAAAGCGTGAAAGTCATGATAAAGTGGTAATTTAAATGAACAAAATAATAAAAATATTCTAATTATGTGATAGTTGTAACGTTGTTTGTAGGGGTGGTAGATTTTGTTTATATATTGTGATTCATATTATGTAATTTCAGTATGTCAGTTTTTGTCCGAAATCTTGAAATAATTCGCAATTTAGATGCTAGTTGAAATCAAGATGACTGAAATATTTGAGGACAAAACAAAGAAAGGCCTGAATCAGCATTAATGATTATTGTTAGCATTTACATTGTACATATAGATTTCAATGGATAGATCAAAGTGAGATTCAGATAATATTACACTCTATGCAACAACTTATTTCAACTTACAATGGAACAAATATCTCCTTGCATAGATACTGTTGGTAGAATAATCCCTCTACTTTTGGTTTCATCTACATGCTAGATTTTGTAGTAGTTATTTTTTCTTGATTTGGAAGTCGTCAAAGTTCTCTGCACGATGGAGTCTGGAAGTCTTGCTTTTGGAGATAGAGTGCATGATGTTTTCTTGCATTGGAGATATGCTGCTAATGGGCTAAACTAAGGGCAACTAATAATTAGTTTTGAATGAATTAGCAGGATGAAGGATCCCTTTAGGTTTAAGATTCATTAATGCAAACTTAGAAAGAGAATGCAAAGAAGCACATAAAGTTTCACAATTCACTGATCCAAACTTTCAATTTCAACAAAGATAAGTCACCTTTGATGTAAAATTATGAAACATATTCTATTAATTCCAAATGATAATTTAACCACCGGTAAAATTTGAAATTTAACTATAAAACTAAGAACTGGACATAAAATTCTACAACAATTAAAATTCAAATTACAAAAAAGAAACCAGTGCACATCAAACTTGATAGAATCTTAATCAATCACACTTTAATCACTAAAACAATTGAATAGCAAATCAGTGATGGATATGGGCCCCATTGCTGGTACAGAGAAATTTGTCCCTGGGAAGTAGTCGTCGAGACCTGTGAAACTCTTTAAGAATCCACATCTAATGGCACATAAAAGCAAGGATTGAAAGGAAAATTGGAAATTTTTTTCTTTATTTAATATTCAATATATTCTACATTCCTCATGTATCCTATTTACAGCCCACAAAAGACTCATAATAAAAATTTCCTCAAAATCATGATCTAGTTCAAAATTGCATGTTTCAATTCTCCCAATTTCGAATGGTATGAATCAAAATTGTTTTCTTTCCATCATAAATACTTCTACATGGAAATCCACAAGGACGTGGTGATAATTTACACAAGAAAGCACCAAAAAATTATTGGTAGAACAGATAAGGAAAATCACAATCAGACGTGTAAGAAACCCATAAGGTGTATAAGGGAAATCACAAGTAGGTGTGTATGGCACCTGCAAGAAGATGCATGAGGAATTCTCCAAATCATATGAACCATGTAACTTAGGAAGATAACGTCTTAGACCAAAGGCAACCATCAACCACGGGTTCATCCTATTAGCTAGCTTGGGACCAAAAGGCAAGGCACCTATTGAATTGTTCATCATGTTGATAGAATTGGGAAGTAAACAAGAGGTATTCAAAATACTTGAGAGCACAACCTATGCTCAACATTCTCATTATTCTAGGTTTATTTTACAACATCAATTGAAAAATAAATTGCAAATTAATATTGTAAAAGAAAATTCAATGCAAACTAATATTGTTCCTCTTAAAGTTTACCTTTGTTGTTGTTTTGATGAACATACACTTTTTGTTTTTAATCACACGTTCAATTTGAAAAGATGTTTAGGGCTGGTTTTATTGACATTCCAGTAGGCTTAAAAAGAAGTAACAAGTCCAACTTTTTGGCTTATCATCCATCCTTCCATTCATACACTACATGTTAATGCTTATATGTATGCTTTTGCATGTATTATGGCTTTAAATGCTGAAGTTATCAATATATACCAATATACAAATAGTTTAGACCTACATATTGAAAAATATGTATATATATTCAAATCAACTTGTATTCTAGGGGCCATTTGCTCTGATATTTGTTCTTTTGAACGAATATTTTGGCTTAATTTACACGTGAATTAAATGCATACAAACTAAATCAAAAATTTGAGATATTATTGAGCCAAAATCAATTCAGAAGCATTATCATCAGCCCTGAGATGAAAACCGTGCTGGAGATTTGTCTTATTTTACAATATTATAGTCATGATGCAATCTATTTATTGTAAAAAAATTTCCTTGGTCTTGTAAGTTTTTCAATATATCATCTCCATCATGTTTAAGTAAGGTGTCTTTAATCATTTGAGCCTTTAAACCTTTGTTCATGCAAATATCATTTGTAATATCATACTTTTCTACCTCATATATTTGTATGGTAAACTCCCCTATTAAAGGTTCATTTGATTTGACTGCTGCTGCTTGAAAATTTGAGTGGAAAATTTCTGTTTGAAAAATTGTGGTGAATAGCTCTTGTTGAAAAGTTGTTTTTTATTTGTAGATATGTGTTTGAGTTGCTTCTAACACAATAGTTGATTTTATCTGTTCGGTAAATAAGAGAATTTGACTCTTAATAGGATACATTGAAGAAAAAAGATTCATGTAGGTTACCCCATGTAGTGTTGACTGCTGCTGCTTGAAAATTTGAGTGGAAAATTTCTGTTTGAAAAATTGTGGTGAATAGCTCTTGTTGAAAAGTTGTTTTTTATTTTGTAGATATGTGTTTGAGTTGCGTCTAACACAGTTGATTTTATCTGTTCGGTAAATTAGAGAATTTAACTCTTAATAGGATACATTGAAGAAAAAAGATTCATGTAGGTTACCCCATGTAGTGAGATAAAGGCTTGATAATATTGCTGTTTTGTTGGTTGTTGTAATGCCAAAAAGATTGAAGTACCCATAAGATCTTTTGTCAATGGGTGGAGTCTCCTTTGATGGAAATCTCTCGTTCCCTCACTAGAAGTCTTCCTCATAGGAAACTACTCGTTGAGAAGTGATCTCATCGGAATCCTCTTACTGGAAGCTGCTCATTTGCACCGGAAGTCGCATTAGAAGATTCCCTTGTTTGAAGCTTTTACCTTGCCTTCATTTCAAGCAGCTCGTTGGAAGGCATCCTTGCATGAATCTTCTTGTTGGAAGATGATCTAGCCAAAAGCCACCTGCGAGAAGCAACTCATGCCTTGGAGACTTTCAGTCTCATAACATCGTTTGTATGTACTCCATATTTTGGCTAGGAAGAAATTTTCAGCACTCACAATTGCTTGGGCAAGATAGGTTGGGTTGCAAATATGATGATTTTTTTCCGTTGTTATTACATTGAATCATTAGCAGTTTTTCCCATAAAATTTTGATAATGCGTTCATATTACATGTATTCATCGACTAAATGTGAGGAGCCTTCTGGGATAAAAAATGGGGCCATTAAATGAAATTTTTTTGAAGAACGTAGAAATCAAACACATGCTAAACACAAGTAAATTATTTTTATAAAAGCAAAAGCATCCTAAACTTGGGAACCAAAAAAACCCCAAGGTTCTGTGGTACACTCCAGCATTGTAGAGTCTACTTCTATCGACAAAAAAATTTGTTACTTTGTTTGCATTTTTAATACCCATCAGTGTTTTATGTGGCCAGTTGTTTTATAACTATTTATGAATTAATCAGAAGGATGAACATATGAATCTATGGGTGGTTTAATGGTAATAGTATAGAAGAAATGAATGTTTTATAATACATTCTATAGTAGCTTTCTTAATTAAGTCATTTTGGTTGTGGCATTTACCTAGTCCTCTATTGGGGCTTGGCTACTTCAACAATTTATGACTTTTATAGCAGCTATGAAATTAATATATCAATTAGATGATTAATATGAATATATTGGTAGGATTTTGAAATGTAGAATTGTATATTCTCAAATTTATGGTATGGATTTTCTTTTGTTTACTTTAACTTGCAGACTCGCCTAACAATATGTGAAGGAGAAGATGGAACTGAGTCATCAAATGGAGATGTACTGATTTTTCCAGACATGATTAGATACAGGTTAGATTAGTATCATTGTCCAATTTTGAGCAGCTTGTTGAATTATTGGCTGATGGATTCTTACTTTTGCGCCATTTGATGTGTTGTTCAGGCGTTTGACACACTTTGATGTTGAATTTTTTGTTGAAGAAGTGCTTGTTAAAAATAGTCAATGGCTTCCTGGAGCAGTTGAGACATTGACAGGTTCCTTTGTCTTTGTATGCTCCCATGGAAGTAGAGATCGGAGATGCGGTGTCTGTGGACCTGTTCTTATTAGGAAGTTTAAAGAAGAGATTAATTCACGCGGCCTTCATAGTCAAGTGTCTGTGAGCCCTTGCTCCCACATTGGAGGTCATAAATATGCAGGAAATGTTATTGTATTTAGTTCAAGCACTAATGGAGAAGTGACCGGGCACTGGTAATAAAGTTACTCCGAATTTTATATTATTGTTAATTCAAATTTATGGTAATTATTGCTGTACTTTTAAGTGATGGTGCTAACGGCTTGCCTTTTTAGGTATGGATATGTTACTCCAGATGATGTTCCGTTGTTGCTTGAGCAACATATCGGTAAAGGAGAGATTATTAATCATCTATGGAGGTAATCTCTCTTACATATACCCATTTTTAGTCCCCTTTGGAAAATTTTGCATTTGTGTGGTGGCACATATGATTGTTCCTTAGATTATTATCCATCAAGCAGAATTTTATTTGATATTCAGATCCGTACCAGTACCAACATATAAGTATCTTATTATCGCCAAACTGCTCTCTTTTCTCCTCTCCTTGTTATTGTTCCTTATATTATTATACTGGAGTTAAGATGTGGAGGAATAGTGACCCTCGAGGATAACACAACTAGAAAAGTCATTGACATAGGTACTGTACGTAAGGAAAACAATTTTACTATTGAGAAAAATATTTTACTAGATGGATTAAAGAAATATTTATTAAGTATTAGTCAATTATGCGACAAAGACTTTGATGTCAAGGTTTATTTTGATAAATACTTATTAATATTGAATAATAAAATTATTTTAGAAGGGCTATGAGTTAATAATTTATACATGATTGATTTTGACTGCTTTAGACTGCGTAAACAAATCTAATGAAGTATGTTGCTTGAAAATCACATTAGATGAGGCTTGGCTGTGATGTATGAGACTATATCACCTATGAGGATATTTAGGAAGGTCACTGATACGAAGTGGATGCATAACTTAATATAAATCTTGGCTGAATATTCAATTTCAGCAAAATGGAAAATGGTAACAAGTAAACAATGAAGAAGAACACTCAAGAATACTTTTTATTGGATTATATATGAAGAAAAAACCAAGATACCGGTGATCTATAATTAGAGAGGTAGATCGGCTCTCCCAAATAACCTAGATGCCGCTAGAAAGCCCTCAAAGAAATAACTACAACAAAACACAAAACTCAACAATAGCATACCCTAAACTATAGACAAAACTCCCCATTAATAGCCCTAGAACACAATAACATAATTAGAACCTTTTTAAATAGCATAAACATAATTTAGACAATTAAACATGATTCAGAAAATCTTAAACAATTAAGCATTATTTAGGAAACACTCCTAAACAATTAAATACTTACTAAATAACATAAACACAATTAGGAAACTTTCTTAAACAATTTCCCTCTTGATTAGGAACATTTCTAAATAATTTTCCTTAATTAGGAATTTTCCTAAACTCTCTAGTGGTGTATCAATCACATACTTAGATTTAGTAAGGGGGATATTGAAACTAGATTTTACCAAGGAGGATTTGTGTAATGCGTGTCAATTAGGGAAATAAGTTAGATCGTCACCACTAGAATGATAGAGATACTTCACATGAATTTGTTTGGACCAATTAGCATTATGAGTCTAGGAGAGAAATTATGTGAATTTATAATATCAACTATCATACAAGTATTTGATGTTTTCGCTACACCAATGTCGCATCACATGACATCGCAAATGAAACACTATAATTGGATCAAGATAAATACAACCCTTAAGAATGCTCCACTTAATCATCATTTGCCACTTGATAGCACAATGGAATGGAATGCTCGTGTTATCGAATGCATGCTTGGGCATAATATTATTCCAAAACCTGATGATAGGATTAACATTATGCCTCTCCTATCCATAGTAACCTATTATTGTATGACCAAAACTTAATTCAATGTAGCAAATTCAATGTAGCAAATACTTGAATAAAAATTAAACTACTAGAGAAATGTATTGTCATAGTATTTAAAATTTTTTGAGATAAAATTTCAACAAAAAATATTTTTCATCATAAAAAAGGGAGATTATTGGATCTCATTAGCTTGGTTTATAGACTAGGATTTTGATGATCATTAATATTATTAGTTATGTTGATTTAAATTATATAAATATGTGTAGATTGACATTTTTATAATAACATTTTAGGTAAACTGAAGATGGACTCTAATGACCCACAATACCTCTGAACAGTACTGTATAGTGTAACAAATAAAACATAACCTTTTTCATCTTATAACCATTTGCATGTTACACATAAACATATCATAAACCTCAACTGGTACATCAACGGAATTACTTAAAAGTTTTTAGCATCTATAAAGTATAATTATAGAGCCACTAAGGAAAATCCAAACAAACACTTCATGGGAATGTTAACATACCTTTAGTTTAGTTTTACAAACAGAAATAAAATTAACATCTATGATTGAAATACTTAACCTAGTCAGCAACCACTTTTTCTTTCCCTTTTCCTATAACAATAGTCAGTAATGAAAATATTGATGAGTTATGAGGCTTAGTAAGTTATGCAGCTGAAAATAGTATTAAACTTGCATGTTAAAAAATTAGGACATTAAAGCTTGAATAAAAATTAAACTACTAGAGAAATGTATTGTCATAGTATTTAAAATTTTTTGAGATAAAATTTCAACAAAAAATATTTTTCATCATAAAAAAGGGAGATTATTGGATCTCATGAGCTTGGTTTATAGACTAGGATTTTGATGATCATTAATATTATTAGTTATGTTTACTTAAATTATATAAATACTAGTAAAATGCACGTGCACATGGTGCACGTGAACGTGAATAAAATTTAAAAATGAAATTTATATTATAAAGTTAAGTCACGAAATAGAGCAGTTGTTAAGTGAAGAAAATAGAAAAAAAAAAAAATCTATTTGAATTGAAACAATTTCTATGAAAATGAAATCATTATAGAGGTCTAAACAGATAGATTTTTCGATTTGTTCTTTCTTTTTGGCTATTTTTTCGCTTTTTTATTTGTATTCGCCATGTGATTTACTTCCCCGTCCCCAACACTTCTCACTAAATACAACAGGTGTGACTTCAGCAAGAAAACCTGAGAATAACGAGCAGCAGTGTGTGAAGATTGTCGAAGAGACCATTCTGATGGCCAAAGCAAATGTCTATCTCAACAGTGACTTCACTTTCAATCCTTCCAATTTCTTCAATCCAAAAGAAAATTTTGAAGCAAACTTGAAAAAAAATAATGAAAAATATCATCATCCTCATGTACATTTTTTTTGTTATCAATCTTCCATGACACAAAAATATATATATAAAAAAAACTGTCATAAATGAAATCTTAGCTTGATTTCCATTAATCAACTCAATTTTTGTCAGCTCCTTCTTGAGTATAGTTTTAGTGTCTCCCGACCCTTGATTACTCTCTTATTTACCATAAACTTAATTTAGTCCTTGATTAAACACTAATGAGCTTGGTTAAAACTTATGTTAGGCCTGCTTTCACTAAAATTTCAATGCCAAGAATAGGAAAAAGTTAGATTTAGGCAGGCATTTATCAACATAAAAAATTGATCTTTCAATTCAAAATTTCAAAACAAGACAGCTCAAACTTTTCAAATAAAAAAACCTTCTAACAAATTTCCTGGTACAATACACAAGAACTACCATTACATACAAGAAATTAAAAAAGATGTAAATACCTATTAACTAATTTCGTTCCACATCAAACCAAAAAGAAATAAAGCTATATGAAGAATCATAAGCTGAGTCCCAGCCATCCATTCAACTGCAAGCCTAAAAGCTGAGCCATTCTTTTGCGATGATCCTGCTACCGGTCCCAAGCCGTTGGTTCCTTTTATGAAAAATGACACTCAAGACTAATATTCTTCAACACAAAATAGATGTTTTCATATGTACTGTAAAATTTACCATTGCATGTAGATTGGTTGGTGAGCAAAGTAAGATTGCTGCTAGCTGTGTAGCCAGCATAGGAACAGATAGAAGTCTCACAAGTTGAAACAGATTTGTTGTCAAGTGACAAAATTCCACATTTAGCTATAGGGCATGAGTACTTACTTATTCCCTGGGTGGGATGAGGAAGTCCAACCTAGTAAGATGTTTCACAAATGGTGAAATATTTTTGAGTTCATCGATGATATGAATAAAGGTAAGTGTACAATGGGATACTAACTGCCTTGTGGTGGAGCTACAGCTGCATAGCACACAATTATTTGCAGTGAGGGCATATCTATGGTTAGGGATCCGAAGGTTGCGATCGATAGTTGAGTTGCATATCGATGAGGAACAGGCTGCAAAAGTCTCATACTTACATTATTAATAATTAGTGAATTGAAAGATAAAATGTTAAATAAAATTTTCATTATTTGGGGTTTTTGAAAAGAAAGTTAACAGTGGTAAATATTATTTAATGGGGAATTAGAAGACTAATTTTACAGCTCTCAGATTTCCAAATGAATCAACTTTGATAGTTGGTATAATATACGTATCTATGAAACAACTCCCATCACGCAGTTTGTTTCTATAAAGTTAAGTAGTTGCTTCATACCATTATTTAGAAGTGTGATTCCTTAGCAATTTGTATATTTCCCTTATAAACACGCACAAAAAAGAAAAAAATTTCAATGAACCTAACACATTTAAGTTGTAACAATTAGCTCAAAAGTATAATGTAATGGGGATGATAGATAATTTAGAAGACTTTCAGCCAAACCTTGTCATTTCCTTCAAAGGAGCGGAGCAAAGATCGTATATATTAGCTATTACATCTGTAGTAGAACTGAATCTATACAGACAACAACCACATATCAGACTTCCAATAAAATAATGAAAAATGAGATTAATATGTTGAATTTTGAACATATAAATTACATCAATGAATATAAAGACTTGGCAAACAATATTTGGCATTTTCCGTACAATAGTACATCAATCACATTTGGCTTAGGGTTTTCTCCTTTATGTGGAAGAAAACACAAAGAGGCATGAGAAATAAAGGAAAAATTTGTAAACTGAAAAGCAGTGCTCTTTATAACCAATGTTTAGAACCTATGTGCAAGAGCCAACAAGTGAACTCTTAGTAACATTGTAAAAGTTGACCAATGGTTTCTTGTCATAATCGCACTCCCTTCTATCCAAAAACTGAATTTAAATGACGTAAAAGAATTAAAATATAATGTTTTAGGGAATCCTGAAAAGGAAAGAAACAACAAGAACCCATTAAGACATGGGAAAAATAGGAATAAACCATTATTTTAGTTGGTAATGGGTAAGAAAGATATTGAATGAATCATACATAGCATTTCTCACAAAAAAAATTAACATTTTCAGGAAGGCTTTAACTATGGATATCCATATACATCATAAAGAGCAGAGAGTGGTTGCAAAAATTGCACTGATATGACAAGAAAAGGTTTAGGATATTCTTACACAAATTGCTCCTTTGGGCTCTAACATGAGGATTCTTGTTGGATGTTCAGATGTAAATGTGCAGTCTATGTATGCTGGAGAAAGATTAACGCCAATTTCATGGTAGAAAAAAAGTGGTTCTTTATTTTATAGGAACTATCTTACCAAGATCAAACACATGCCTAAAGTCCTTTAATAAAGCCTTAAACCTTCTCTTCAAAATCAAAGCTAGGATTCCAAACGAGCGATCCATTTCCAAAAACACACAACACCATTTTATGTAATTGATATGAAGAAAAGTATTAATAATAATCAGAAATGCAAACATAAATATGATTCATAGAATTAATTGAATGTCAAGGCAATGGAAAAGGTAAGAGAAAAGGAAATGGAAAATTAAGTAAATAGAAAAATAGTCAGATAGTGAGAATAGATGTTTAAATAATCTTCTAAAAAAGAATTTATAGGGAAAGAAACAAATTCAAAGAAGCCTGCTCCTCAAAATGGTTTCTGGGATATAATAAGCATAACTCTAAAGAAGAATAATAAAAGAAAAATTAAAGCAACTGAAGCTTGAACTTAAGATATTAATAAGATTATACTAAGAGCCTATAAACAATGGGGCCTATAAAAATTTTGAAATTTCCAAGTTCTTAAAAAAAAAACTTCTAAGAACCGTGAAACAAAATAAGCATTATATAGTAAGTAATACATTAGAATTTGAAAGATCATTTTAACTAATTTTAGAAAAAAATTGATTTTATTAACTAAACAAAGAAGAGAGACTCAACATGTAGGTACCATGAAAGAAAACATGCTATTGTAAGCATACAATTGCATATAACAATTATATTATGTTTAAGATAAGTATATTGTTATGCACTTGTAATAAAATTTTTATTATTGACTAAACGCATAAGCAGTCGAAGTGACAAATTAGTTTAGTAGGAGTTACAACATATGGCAAGTATAAGAAAAAGTTAATTGTTTAAAAAAAATACATGCAACCTAATGTTCAAATATAACGAATGCGTCAACTCTTAAAGCTGCAATAACCTGCAAAAAATATACAAATAGAGAGAGAGAGAGAGAGAGAAGAAATGCATATCTAGAGTTTAAAAATAAAATATAGAAATATCGTTGTTGTCATCTAAGAAATTCAATCAAGTTTGAATCACTTGCATCATAGTTTATTAAAATAATGATGGAACAAATAAGTATCTATTGGAAAAAGGTTCAAGTTCTCAATTACAACATTTACATACCCAGATTTACTTGGTAAGAATCCTTAAACAACACATTAAATTAATTAAATGATTCATGAAGGATAATAGAGTTAGATATCATTTGATTAGAAAACTAAATTTATACTTTTAGACAAATTAATCAAGAAAATAATTAACGAAAACATTAAGCAACTATATATGCCAAAACTCAAATAAATATGAATATGAAGTCATAGTTTAATATTTGTTCATAAAAGTAGTTTCAAATATGATGCTACAAATATAATAAAATTATATAAAAACTTCATAAAAGAATGTAAAAGAAAAAAAATGAACTATTTTGAACATACCTCCAAGTTCATTCTTCCTACCTCTGTTTTTCAAATCATAGATAAATTCCACAATTTCTTTTTATTCTATAGAATTAAAAAACCTTCATCCAAAATATTCACAAGTCTTCTATTTATCCTCTCAAGGCAAACATATTTTTTCTTCATGTCGAAGCCTATAAAGACTTGTTTGTTTATCTCCTCTAGCAATATAGAGTTTGGTCTTCTTCATATTTGAATCGAGCTACTATAATCATTATTATAAATCTCTACAATGTAATTTGCGAAGCTAAACAAAAGTAAGATGCACTAAACTCAAGTTTGTTTGAAGGAAATGGTGACATTAAGAAAGAGTATGTGAAAAGCTCAAAGAAAATTAAGGTTTTTTGGATTATATCCAAATAAGTGTATCAGTGCATCATAGTGCAATGCAAAATTGGAGCTAAAACCTACAAGGCACTTAATAGATTATTTTTGATAAATATTTCATGTCTATGCAATAGAGAAATAGATAAATATAAATTCCTGGGGAGGATAGCACGCTAAAAACACCTAGTTGAGGGTTAATAGTGCATAAAATAAGATAAGATGCAAATAACTTAAAATAATAAAACTGCAACAATTTTTTATATATCTAAGAACATTTAAACTTTTAGAAGAGTCGACAATTGTTAAACCATAATAACTGGAATATATATATATCATAAATTTTATCCTACCATACATTCAAATTCATTACTTCAACCATCATAAATCTCCTATTATTTAAATCAATTCATATACATATATTTAAGTCTATATCTTAAATAAATCACAAGCTTCAACGAGACCATAACACTTAATATCACACAATGTAGCTAAAGCTTGTTTAAATCATAATCAACAACATATTCTTTCTTCCGCTAATTCCTCGATCTGTAACATGCTAGTACAGGAACATGGATTTCATGTTAGTAATACACCATGCCTAAAGACTAAACTCAACCAGATGTAACCCCAAATCTACCCAAAAATCTTGCGTGCATTGAATCTCATAATTGGCATGAAATTTATATAGAAGAATAGATAAAAAAATGCACACAAATCCTCTTATAATAATGACATAATTTTATACAAATCCATAAGTTCTTTTAAAACAAAAAAAAGTTTTCTTAGTTGATAAAATTTAAACTTAAATGATAAATTTGTGGGCTCCGAAAATTCGGCCCCGGCCTCCGCTCGCTTTTCTTATTTGGCGAGGGAGTTTTAACTGAATAAGTTCCGAGGTAAATTTTGGAAGGCAGATGGGTTTGTAGATAAGACACTACCCAGAGATTTCGCCCTCATTTTGTGAGGACTTTATGATCTGAGTTCTGGTTTCCTATAGGCGCAAGCCCCTATAGTTAATTACCCCTCCCGATCACGAGAGAGAACTTTCGATTAAGGCTAGTCGTCAATCAGATACGTAAAGATACGTGTTATCTGGCATATAGTAGCAGCAATGGATTTTGATATTGGTAGAAATTAGATTTGGGTTTGGGTATTTGGCAAGGTTTGAAAGGTTTGGAAGATTTGATATTTAAAATAGAAATTTCACCATCGTGCACTTAAAGCGGATGGTGGGGGAATGGATGATGGACCCGATCAAGATCCCATGGTTCCGTCGTCCCGGGCCATCGTGGTCCCTGGTCTACTTAGTCAGAGGAGGTAGTCGACCCAACCTGACAGAAGGATCCTTGTCGGCAGCCATGGGTTGCTTCGTCCAAGGGGACCTTGTAGACCGGGGTTGGATGTTTGTCTAAGGGGACAAATTTGAATCCACCTTAGCTGACAGAGGGCTTTGTGCCCTATCGATCATATCCTATTGATTCATATCTCAAGGATTTAACGCCATTAAGGAGCGTATTGGCTCTGGCCATAACCGCTATCTGTGGTGCCATTTGGCGGCAAAACCACTCGGTTCAGAGGGCCCCGGGTCATAACCGTTTATCTGCAGTGCCATTTGGCGGCGAAACTGCCGGTTAGAGGACACGTACCACGTCCTTACTGGCAAGAGATTATTTGAGAATGGA
This sequence comes from Dendrobium huoshanense, assembly GCA_016618105.1. Classification (NCBI taxonomy): domain Eukaryota; kingdom Viridiplantae; phylum Streptophyta; class Magnoliopsida; order Asparagales; family Orchidaceae; genus Dendrobium; species Dendrobium huoshanense. The sequence goes on from CM028355.1 coordinate 5,575,684, forward strand.
TCCTAGTGATATTTTTGACTAGGCATTTCGCTCTTTGTGAGCTGAAGTTGATTTTAATTTGTCCACCTCGGTAAACTGTTGCGGAGGGTGGATGAATTTTGCTTTAAGTGATTAATGGGTTTATTTCAATTTTAAATATTTTTGGAATTTTTGAGAATTTTTGGATTTTGGGTAAATCTTTGGATTTTGATAGGCATTTGGATATTTGGGAGACATTTGAAAAATGTTTGTGAACCCCTCCGGTTGAGATCTGTATTCAACACGGCCATCATCGGGGTGTTTGGGGGTCACTTTCATTTGTTTGATCGAACCCTGTCAACTCAGCCGGGCTATTGACTGAGGATCGAGTTTCGTAGGTTTTATGCCCTTGATAGTGAATTCTCACTGTTATAGGCTTGAAGGCCTAATATGAATATTTTAAAGCAAATATACCGGTCGCCACAACTTTATATTTGCTTAGTGGTTCGAACCCTGTCAACTTCTATTGACCCGTATAGAAGGATCGGTTTCGAACCTGAATTCACTTGTTAACCCGCGCAGCATCCCTAGACGTCACGTGTGTACCAATAACACGCTCGCCGGGGCCCATGCGGGTGTTTGGGGGTTATTTCTTTTTATGGATTGAACCTTGTCAACTCTGTCGGGCTGTCGACAGAGGATCGGGTTTTGTAGGCTTTATGCCCTTTGATAGTGAATTCTTTTGATTTTAGGCATTGAAGGCCTAATATGAATGTATTAAAATAAATATTCTGGCCGTCACGGCCACATATTTATTTGTTGGTTCGAACCTTGTCGACTCCTATTAATCCGTATAGGAGGATCGGGTTCGAGCCTGAATTCACTTGTCAACCCGCGCAGCATCCCTAGACGTCACGTGTGTACCAATAACACGCTCGCCGGGGCCCATGCGGGTCGAGAATATATTTCCCCCTTTAGTGTACCTATGTGTATACAATTTATAATGCACGTGCAGGGGTATTTTAAAAAAATATTTGTAGACGCCTTCTGTCTGCTTGTACGAATGTTGCAGATCCGGTGGCATGGCGTAGCAGCTTATGGATAGAATTGTTCGCTGCTTGTTACAGGTAGGCTGTCGTGCACTATTTGTTAATTTTTATAGGCGGGTCATAGTGCACTAACTAATCTCCTGCCTTGAGTTGTAGAAGCTCGTATATAGCTTGTTGCATTCTTCATGCATTTTGTTGTGGTATTTGATCTTTACAATACACCCACTACTGCCGGAGATAGATGTATTAATATTTACACTGAAGTTGACTGTGAGATATTGCATTTACTGTAGTCTTTATGAATCTACACAGGGGTGGACATACATCTATGTCAGTAAAGAGATTGTATGCACTGCAAATCTTATGTCATTCTCTCTCTCATTGTAGTTGATTAATTGATACAAATGTCATTCTCAAATAGACTTAGCTGGATATTCTAAGCCCATTTTATATTTTCATCATTCGTCATTTAAATGCATTGAGAGTTTGATGTGTTTGCTACGAGCTCCTAGGAATGTTCGTAGAAGAACCGTTGTTTTTGCATCATATCCACCCTTTCACCAATCTCGGGTGGGATTTGTTGAGATTGCACTTGTTTGTAAGAACGGATCTTTGATTGTTGGTCTCCCGTATTGCCTTCTCAATCAACAGGCGTTATAGGGATTGTCGTAGGAGATTTGCATCTTATTGTGGTCATTTCACATTCGTTGACATTTGAATCAACTACCTTCTAGTTGCAAAGAACATGTGTATCTGTCCTCGATCGGATGGTTATTGGCGCTAACGGGCATTTGCTTTCATTGTGTGCTACGCTGAATACATCCGTAAGAAGTGTTGTGGTTTGATTGGTGTCGAATGTGAGGGACCAACGATGTTCAAATCGGACTCAAGCCTGAACTCTTCCAAGTCCAGTTCAAATCAAATTCATGAGCTCAATGCACAAGATCATTTCTATGTCCGTTGTAGTCCAACTCAAGTACTCGCTTGAGTTCGAATTGTTCAAGTCATTAATGTTCAGGTCCAGAGTACAAGTTCAAGTTGATTGTTCATTCACATCCTTGCTCGTCTTGCAAGTTCAAGTCTTATAATTTGATTCAAGTCATTTGAGTTTGAATGTTCAATATCAAATTCTTGCTCGAGTCCAGTCCAATTTCATATTCTTTTCAATTTTGAATTTGAATTAAGTCTTTTATTAGTGTCTTTGGAGTTCAATCAAGTCCATGTACGAGCCCCATTTTTGTTCATTTGATGTGCAAATCAAGTCCAAGTACGGTCCGTCTTCACCCGAAATTTCGGCAGCCTCCCGGCGTCTCCCCTGTTTAGGGGAAAACTGCGAGAAAACTGGGCCTTTCCCACCACGCGCAATAAAGGCGTGTATGGTAGGTGCCCTCTTACGAGGACACCGCGGCCGTGATTTTTTTGTTCCTCCCACCACGCGCAATAAAGGCGTGTATGGGGTCTTTGACGGTACCTGTTTAAAAATGCACAGTTTGCTTTCCCCCCGCTCGGGGGTACTTATGAGTGACACAATTTGCTTTCCCCCCGCTCGGGGGTACTTATGAGTGACCCCGCCTCGCTGTAGGTGCCGCACCGGGGTCCCTTCCCACCATGTGCAATAAAGACATGTATAGGCAGTTTTCCGGTGCGCCACGAACGTCGAAGTAGAGTTTAGGCGATTGCTCGCTTCGTCGTAAGCATCAGACCGGCGTCCCATCCCACCACGCGCAATAAAGGCGTGTATAGGAGTTTTTCTGGTTTGCTGCAAACAACGATGCGAGAAATCTGAGTTAGAAAATTCGTACCTTTGCGGGCTTTGACGGTGGCTCGTTTAAGAATGCGCAGTTTGCTTTCCCCCCGCTCGGGGGTACTTATGAGTGACCCCGCCTCGCCGTAGGTGCCGCACCGGGGTCCCTTCCCACCATGTGCAATAAAGACATGTATAGGCGGTTTTCCGGTGCGCCACGAACGTCGAAGTAGAGTTTAGGCGATTGCTCGCTTCGTCGTAATCATCAGACCGGCGTCCCATCCCACCACGCGCAATAAAGGCGTGTATAGGAGTTTTTCCGGTCTGCTCCAAACAACGATGCGAGAAATCTGAGTTTAGAGAGTTCGTACCTTCGCGGGCTTTGACGGTGTTGACTCGTGGATTGAGGGAAGGGACGAGCACATTTTCTTTTATAAAGATAATTAATTATAATTAATGTTTATTAATAATAATTAAATATAATTAAATTAATTAATTATAATTAATTATTACTTAATTACAGCTAATTATTAATAATTAGCTATAATTTAAAATAATTAATTTTAATTAATCTCAATCAATTATAATTAATGATTAATAATAATAATTAAAATAATTAATTATTTTTTTTTTAATTACAGTTAATTATTAATAATAATAATTAACCATAAATTTTTTTTAAATTATAATTAACTCAATTAATTATAATTAATGATTAATAATGATGGTCAGTTATAATTAAAATAATTAACCATAATTAATTTTAATTAATTATAGTTAATTAATAATAATTAACTACAATTAAAGGTAATTAATTACAAATAATTATACTTAATTATAATTAATAATTATTAATAATCATTAAATATAATTAATATATTTAATTATAATTAAAAGAAAAAAATAAATGCCCCTCTCCCTCTTTTCTCTGTTTTCACGGGATCAGATCGAAGAAGCGCGTGAGAGGAGGTGGTTACCTTCACTACCAGCGAACTCCCCTTATCTCCGCTCAAAATGCCGTAACTTTCGATTTGAACAGGGAGAGCACGTCAGAGGAGGAGGCGGAGGTCTTGAAGGATCGGACAGGAGCTTCTTGCGGCAAGGACAGAGGAGATTGGGGTGGAGCTTGCGGCCAAGGCAGAGAGGGATCGGCTTGGTTTCGGCAAGGGCAAGAGGTGCTCTCCTCTTCTCTCTCTCTCTCTCTCTCTCTCTCTCTCTCTCTCTCTCTCGGCTTCTCTGGATCGGACTGCGACGGAAGGTGGAGGTCGGAGGTGGTGAGGTCGGCACAGGGAGATGATTCGGCTACAATCGTGGTGGTCTTGGCTCCGTCGAGTGGCTACAGGCGGAAGGATCTCACAGCTAGGGAGGTAAGGATGAGGGGTCGTGGAAGCAAAGGTATCGGGAGAGGGGAGAAGTCGCTGTCGGGCAAAGGGAGGAGGCTTCGGGGTCGGAGAGCAGGCAGAGTAGCGAATGGGAGATGAGCAGTGGGTTCGGCTTCACTTTATAGAGGCGAACGGGGCTCGATCGAGGAGCTGTCGCGAGATTTTGCCAGAAATCCCGGAACGGCGCTGCTGCACAGTGCCTCGGCGAGACTTCAGCAGGATTTGCGAGTACCTTCGACGGATACGAGGTACGAAGCGGGATTTCGGGGATTTGCGGCAGAGACAGGTATGATTTCGTTTTTTTGTTTCCTTTGGATATTATACGAAGGTCAACAAATGCCCCCCAACAAATGTGGTACGCGTCTAGAGCGAATCACGTTTGTTGTATGCTGATTGACCATGTGGATCTCTAGATATTTTATCTAGATGTCACACTAGTTTTCTTTTAGTGAATCTCCAAAATTTGCTTGGACCTCACACTAAGATTCTCATTTAGTGGATCTCCAAAATCTTGCTTGGATGTCACACTAAAATTTTCCTTTAGTGGATCTCCAAAATTTTGCTTGGATGTCACACTAAACTTTCCTTTAGTGGATCTCCAAAATTTTACTTGGATGTCACACTAAAACTTTCTTCCTTCATAGATCTCTTTGATATATCAATCAATGATTGAGATATTGATTGCTTTTGTCATGTGCTTTGTGCTGTAGATATTGATTGAGAATCGCCTGATTTGTCTTTATTAACTTGTCAGGTGATTTTGTTCCTTCGGCCCTATGCTCTTTGCTTTGGCAGGCTTGTTGAAGGAGTAGATGTCAATGACCTAAGCCCTTGGGCTTGTATTAGGTTGATGGCGAAAAGTCATCGGTCCAGAGCTTTGTGCATAGCGGACTTGTTGATGACGGAATCCACTTAGTTCAGCCATAGGCTTTTTGTGAACTTTGGGATAATTTTCTTCGGTCCTTTGCTTTGAGCTTTGACGGACTTGTTGAAGAAAAATTCCTTCGATCCTCGCTTTGTGCTTTATGGATTCGTTGAAGGATTTGCAGGTTCTGGATTCAATTGATAGTACCGAACGTAGGTAGTATCTTGATCCTTAACCACTTGAGAAGACTTTAATCTGAATCACTTGAGTTTATCAGATCGGGAGAGCTGGGATTTGATAGCTCTTTGTCCTCTGGTTGCTGAGATGGGGGTTCCTCTACTGCGGCCTTTCTTATGGCTTGTTGAGTAGACGGAGCTGCCAGCGATCCGGCCATATTTGAGCTTGTTGGATCCGACCTCTTACACCCATTCAGGTTTTAGACTTGAGCTATGGGAATTGCGCTCCCCAATGCTAATTTTGCTGAAGTTGACAGATTTGGAGTCATCCTTCGTGGTTTTGGATTTTGGAGCCTACGAACATCTGGTAGTTGTTCGAGACTCACCCTTCCACTGGAACTTTGATTCTCCAGTCATTTTGGAGAATTTTGCAGACTACGACCACTTGAACTTGTTGAGCCAAATTTGCCTTCGTGCTTCCTACAGTCCCTACTGACGGGTTGACGAAGTGGGGGTTCCGCTACTACGGCCTTTCTTATGGCTTGTTGAGTAGACGGAGCTGCCAGCGATCCGGCCATATTTGGGCATGTTGGATCCGACCTTTTACACCCATTCGAACCTTAAGCTTCAGGCTGTTGGAAGACTTCAAGCTTCTTCGGCTCAATTTTGTAGAGTGTGTAGCTACAAAAGTCTCTTTCTTGACTTTTGAGCCTTGGTTTATTGGAGAAGGTGTTGTCTCGATCTTTGAGATATCACCTGCATATACTTTGAAAAACAAGTATGTGTATTCTTTAGCACAAAAGAATATTTGGATTGATAATTTTAAATATTTATTCGGGGATCTCGGCATGCAGCGCAATGTCGAACCGAATAAATATTTAAAATGCCCCCTGTCTCGCAGGGACATTTTAGAATGAAATAAATTTGGAATATAAGATTTTAAATATTCATTTGGGGATTTCGGCACGCAGAGCGATGTCGACCCAAATGAATATTTAAAATGCCCCCTGTCTCGCAGGGACATTTTGGATAGGCCTTTCTATTTTGAGATTTTAAATATTTATTCGGGGATCTCGGCATGCAGCGCGATGTCGACCCGAATAAATATTTAAAATGCCCCCAGTCTGATGGGAGATTTTGAAACGCATTCTTGCTACACAAGAGAATTTCAAAATTTGAGCAAACATGCATTAATAAATATGCATATAAAATTTTGATTATCACAAAATACATCAGATATGAAATTTTTCATGCGTGATATTTCTTTAAATGTCGACCGTTGATTGGCGGCATAGGCCTCTGACCGTTCAGATCGATCAACTGATATGCTCCTCCTTGGTACACTTTCTCGATGACGAAGGGACCTTCCCAATTGGATACGAATTTGCCACCAATTTTTCGGTGTGGAATAATTGGTCTTCTCAGCACCAGGACCAACTCTCCTTCTTGAAATGTCCGAGGGCGCACCATCCGATCAAAGGATTTCGCCATTCTTCCTCGATAGATTTCTAGGTTCTGTTGAGCTTGTAACCTGAGTTCATCAAGTGCGTCGAGCTCTTCCATTCTGAGACGGGCATTTTGTTCTTGAGTAAGCTCATTCTGAATTGCTACCCGGAGCGACGGTAGTTCAATCTCCAATGGTAATACGGCTTCAACACCGAACACTAATGAATAGGGAGTGGCTTTAGTTGGTGTTTTGTAAGTTGTACGATACGCCCATAATGCTTCTGCCATCTTCGTATGCCACTCTCTTTTATTCTTGGTGAGAATCTTCTTCAACAATTTCACCAGTGTCTTGTTGAAAGCTTCTGCCAATCCATTCGCCCTTGGATTGTATATGGATGAATATCGCCAATCGATCTTGTGCCGATCAACGAACTTGTAGATTTTTGTACTTTTGAATGCAGTACCATTGTCTGAGATTATGCGGCGTGGCACACCAAATCTGTAGACTACATTGTGGGTGAAGAAATTGATCACATGCTCGGATGTGACCTCTCTGAATGGAGCCGCTTCTGCCCACTTGGAAAAGTAGTCTGTCGCTGCTAGAATAAATCGATGTCCCGCTGATGACGGCGGATCTATTGGCCCGATTATATCAGTGCCCCAGCATTCGAATGGCCAGGATGCTATTGTTGGGTGCAGTGGATTCGGAGGCTGATGTATAACATCACCGTGAATTTGACATTCGTGGCACCTCTTAGCGTGATCGATACAATCCTTGACCATCGTTGGCCAATAATACCCCATTCTTTTGATTTTAGCGGCCATTTTGGGACCTGACTGATGTGCTCCGCAAAGCCCTTCGTGGACTTCTGTCACCACTTTATCAGCTTCCTTAGTCCCTAGGCACCTTAGCCACATTTGATCAAAAGCTCGCCTGTATAGCGTATCATTGACAAATGCGTATCGCAATGCCCTTTTTCTAATTTGTGCGGCCATAGACTTTTCTGTCGGGAGTTTGTTTTCCTTGAAGTAGTCAATGAATGGCTGTCTCCAATCATTTTCGACTTCAATATCTAAACAATGCCACCACGATTCTGAAGCTTGACTAGCTTTACGTCTCTTGGCCACATGATATTCTTCTGGATAGTTCTCCATAACGATCTGATGGAGAGGTTGAGGGTCAACTGATATTTCATCCTGCTGACTTGAATCTGAAATTCCTTCTGCCCTCGAGAATTGTAATAGAGCGGGCTCCAAGACCCTACGAGTGTAAATTCCAATGAATATAGGCCTCTCCTCATTAATGTTCGCCATTTCTTTGGCTAATTTGGCCAGACAATCTGCTTTAGCATTCTGTCCTCGAGGAACTCGAGCCATTTTGACATTTGGTATTTGCTTCAGAAGCTCGAGGGCTCGCCGATGGTAATGTGTCAATTCGACTTTGCCAACCTTGTAGATACCAAGGACTTGATTTATCACGAGCTGAGAATCACCGAATATTTGGAGATGTTGGATTCTGACATCGATCGCAATCTCCAACCCTGCTAATAGAGCTTCATACTCGGCTTCATTGTTGGTTCGAGGTTCAGTCAAACTGAATGAGAATCTCATTATGCCTCCCTCGGGTGCTACGAAAATGAGACCGATGCCAGCTCGGGCTTTTGCAATATTTGGAGGTCGGACAGGTCTAATAGATGATGCACCGTCAAAGTACATCTCCCAAAATGGTAGCTTTTCATTTTCCTCGACTTGCATCATTTGCTCATCGGGCAAATCATCGTTGAGTGGAGAGTCAGCCGGGATTGGGTGTGCAGCAAGAAAATCTGCCAAGGCTTGTCCTTTCACCGCCTTCTGTGGCATGTATGTGATTTCAAACTGCAATAACAATACTGCCCACCTAGCTAGACGACCTGTCAACGCTGGTCTTGTCATCAAGAACTTCAGCGGATCGATCTTTGATATCAGTGTGATTTTATGGGATAGCATATAGTGGCGGAGTTTCTGAACAGCAAAAATCAGCGCCAAACAATGCTTTTCAATTGGGGAATAACGGCTTTCTGCTCCAATCCACCTTCGACTGATGTAGTAGAGCGCATTTTCTTTGCCTTCTTCATTATTCTGTGCCAATAGTGCTCCGAGGGACTCTTCTAGTGCAGCTGTGTACAATATGAGAGGCTTCCCCGGAATCGGCGCTGCGAGAATGGGAGGATTTAACAAGTATTTCTTGATGCTATCAAACGCCTCCTGACATTCTGCGTCCCATTTGAAACGAACATCTTTCTTCATTAGTTTTGAAAATGGCTGGCATCTACCCGATAGATTTGATATGAATCTTCGAATGAAAGCCAGTTGTCCTTGTAGTGAGCGAAGCTGTCGAAGGTTCCTTGGCGGTGGCATCTCCGTGATCGCCTTAATTTTATTAGGGTCGATCTCTATTCCTCGATGACGAACAACATACCCCAGGAATTTGCCAGAGGAAACCCCAAAAGCACATTTGAGAGGATTCATCTTCAGATCAAACTTTCTGATTCTCTCAAATACAATTCTGAGATCTTTTAAGTGATCATTTCGGCCAAGGCTTTTAACAACAAGGTCATCTACATAACACTCGACCTTCTGATGTATCAAATCATCAAATATGTGAGTCATCGCCCGTTGGTAGGTGGCACCAGCGTTCTTCAGGCCGAATGGCATGACTGTGTAGCAGAAAATCCCGATGGGCGTCCTGAACGATGTATGCTTTTCATCTTCGGGCGTCATTTTGATTTGATTGTATCCTGACGATCCATCCATGAAGGAGAACATGTCGTAGTTGGACGTATTGTCCACCAGGAGTTCGGATACAGGAAGTGGAAAATCATCTTTTGGGCATGCTTTGTTAAGGTCCCGAAAGTCAATACAGACACGAATTTGCCCGTTCTTCTTCTTCACTGGGACGATATTGGCAATCCAATCAGCATACTTTTCTTCTCGGATGAAGCCTGCCTCTATTAATTTCTTTGTTTCAGCAATCACTTGTTCTTCAATCTCCAATCTCATTCTCCTTGGAGCTTGCTTGACGGGTGCTACATCCGGTTTGATTGCTAATCTGTGAACTGCTACGTCAGGGGATAAGCCAGGCATCTCAGCATATGTCCAGGCAAAGCAATCCCTGAATTCACATAGGAGTTCTTTTATTTCTTTTATCTGTTCTTCGGGTAGGAGAGAACTAATGAAGGTTGGGCGAGAATCCTCCTCAGTTCCCAAGTTGACTTCTCTTAGTTCATCCATAGTGGCTGCCTGTCCACCATCTTCAAGCTCTTCTGGTGCAGGCTCGGCTTCTACGGGCTGTTCATCATAATCATCAGCCTCGTATGTCTCTTCAGCATCACCATCATCGGATTCAATCTCCATGCATGTGATTGCCTGGCAAGTCTCTTTCCGGAGGAATTTTCTTTTGATGAATCCAATACCTTTATATGCGTCTATATCCTTCTGCCGTAACGGACGCGGAATCCTCCCATACCAGAGGCCCAAACTTGTACGAAGCTGTCTCTTGGTAGTAGGAATATTGACTTGCTTTCGTAGCATTCTCTGAATATTTTTGGTATTGAACCTAGGTAGCCTCGTAGGAAATAACTCTTCAGAATCGAGGATCATGCAATCCCAATCATGATTCTTCTCTTCACGAACTCCCGTAGAATATAACACATTCTTTGGAATAGTCCCATTTTTACGGGGAGGTAGATAGAGGGTGGCGAGTTCTTCAACTTTATGCACCTCGCGCGGAATAATTTCTTTGAAATGTTGTAAAGGAACACGCGTGACTACGAGTACACTATCTGAAATTGATAAGCTGTCAATTCTTCTAGAGAACACATTCTGCACCGTGTTCATGTAAATGGAGTCGTAGTCATAATCATCATTTGAAAATTCAACATGCCTACTCCATTCATCCGTTGACTGGCACACTTTCCGTGATTTAGCAGGAGTAACATCATCTTCATCTGTGTCACTTCCCAGATGAGGTACATGCTTCTTTTCCTTTGGAATGGTCGGCGCTTTGGGAAGAGTCGGCACTGCCTTCTTTCTCCCCACCTGCTTTTTGTCACCTTCTCGTTCAGATCGTTTTGCAGCCTTTGAATTTGATGCTCTAGCTTCGAGGGAGCTCGAAGACTTTTGCTTCTTTGGCATGAAGTACCGTGCATCTTCATAAACTGTTGCTTCATGAACTGTGAAGGGCTGAATGTCACCAGAGATCCTGAATTCCTCTCCATCTTTGAGATATTTCATACACTGGTGTAGTGTTGACGGGACAATGCCATATTCATGCAACCAGGGACGACCTAGTAGCGCCTTGAATGAAGTATCCGCATCAATCACATGAAATTTAGCTTCTGTATGGAGCTCTCCAAATACAAGAGGGAGCATAAATGATCCAAGTGTTTTCTGCCCTTTCTCATTGAAACCATGCACCATCAACTTATCTGGTCCGAGGTGTTCCACATCAAGGCAGAGGGATCTCAGTGCTTTCAAGCTTATCAGATTGACGGAGGATCCAGGATCGATTAGGATTCGACTGATAATCAACTTATCGCTCTCTGCAGTAACATACAGAGGGCGATTATGGTCTGGAGTTCCGAGCATCATGTCATCTTCAGAGAAAGTAATGAATGGCTCATTTCGAGCTTCTAGAACTTCAGTCAAACTACGTTCAGCAAAATACGCCTCGTATCTTTCGGGATCTTTGAGAGCCTGAATCAGAGTCTCCCGAAGGTCTTTAGACATCACCAAAGCATCGTATATGCTGAGCTGTGCTGGGATTTTTCTCAAATGGGATAAGATATTATAGTCTATCCCATTGGCTGAGGTCTTCTTTTTCTTAGGATCTTCAGGGATTATATCGTCATTAATGACTATTTCTTTCTCCTTATCTTTATTGGAGACCCCTTTCTTCGGTGGAGGCGGTAGTACCTTGCCGCTTCTTAACTGCACTTGAGCAATCTCCTCCGGTTCAGAGTCATTTAACTGTACATTTTCTTCAGAGTCAGTCATTGTCGCGTCTAGAGACTCATCTGTTGATTCAGAATCACCACCTAGGTTTACATGTCCCATCCGAGACGCCATGCTAGGGTCTGATTCGTCTTCCTCTGGAAAATACAAATCCTCATCTGAACTGTAATCCATTGGCAAAACCATCATACAGGATTCAGAGGGTACTTCTGTGTATTCCTCTTCTGTCAAAGTACTCGGTGTCACCGAGATGACCCGACATATTTCTATTGGAAGAGAATTCTCATCATCTTCTCCGGCTTCGTCTATCTTAAGCTCCGACATGAAGTCAGCGAGCTTGATAGGTCGCCTCACAGTCTGGTAGTACTCATCCAAACTGTCAATAACCCTCTGAGTTGCAGTCTTTTTCTCCTTGGGCTTCTTCAATTTGGTCTTCCTCTTGGAGGATTTCACCTTTCCAGACTTTGAAGAACTAACTTGATTGGAAAACTGTTTTGAAGTAGAAGGTCGTACCTCCGGCAGTGCCTTCAAATCTATCATTGGCTCAATAGGAGACTTCCACTTTACACCTGAAACTCCTTCAAGCTGCTTCAACATTTTTACAGTCTTCTTGGAGATCGCAGTCTCCCACTGTTCTTCTTTAATTGGCTTCTTTTCTTTTCTTCTTTCTTCAACCAGGGGTACGGAAGAGGACGTGACTACCCGAGCTGATTCCTTTTTAGGGTGAGACAATACATTGTCGGACAATGTGATCTCTCCCTTCTGATATTTTCTTTCAAGCCAATCCTTGAAGATGTAACAATCTTCAATAGGATGGCTGAGCACCCGATGATATGGGCAATAATTTGGGTCACCAGTGTGCTTCGACTCTTCGGGTCTCTTGCATTCAGGCAGTTCTAGACCCGATTTCAGCACTTGTCGAAATAATTTGGCGACACTCTCCCTTTTGAATGAATATTCTTTATTCATTTTATCTTTGAGGGATTGGAACGTTCTATCACCAGTTCCTATTGCCTGTCTCTGGCCTCCAGCTTGATAAGTCCGTGGCTTATCATTTCCCCCTAGTATCAACTTTGGCTGGGGGTTGGGGTTGTAGGCCTGTTTGGGCTTTTCTTGATATTGCATCGGCTGCTTGCCCTTGTCTACGTTATAAATCACCTGTTTTTTTCTATCAGCTCTAGAGAAGAACGTAGAGTCTGCCTCACCCCTTCTAGCACCCGGGGCTTTAGCCTTCTTGGGTTTATCAGAGTGATTTTCTGATCTGGACAAATTTAGTTTCTCAAATTTGGCCACTCTGTCTAGCAAATCTTGAAATGTGCTGATTGTAGCCATGCACAGGAAGGGTTGCATCTTGTCATCAATGTTGCCCATTAACAACTGTACGGCATGCTCTTCTTCTAACTGCTGCTCACATTTCATGCTCAAATTTCGCCAGCGAGTGATATATTTAGTCACTGATTCTTCTCTCTTTCTCTTATCCAGAGCGAGGTCAGCGATCGTGATTTTCTCTGTTGCACTGGCGAATCTCTTCACGAACATATTTTCTAATTCTGCAAAAGTCTTCACAGAATCGTTTGGTAATTCAGCATACCATTCGAAAGCAGTTGCTGTCAAACTGCTGACGAATTGTCGGAAGAGTAAGGCGTCATTTCCTCCTGTGTTCCCACAGGTGGCTTTAAACTGTGCCAGGTGCTGTCTGGGGTTGTTATTACCATTGAAAGTGTTGAACTTTGGTACAGAATACCCTTTTGGGTACGGTACTTGGTCGTATTCAGCAGGATACGGACGACCTTTGCCCACCAACTTTTCTGCTTGATCAACGGCTATGATGGCTCTGATCCTTTCTGTGATTATTCCTTCCAATTGTGCAGCGGTCACAGGTTCAGAAGTACTTGCAACATTTTGTGGAGTGGGCTGACGGATCACATTATGAGCATCGTGACCACCTTCAAGAGTGCCCCGTACTGCTGAGACTTGAGGCATTTGAAAGTTTGGAGGATCCGGAGGAGGATTGGGCATGGCACCAACAGCAACAGTTCTCTGCATCATTTGCATCATTGCCCCCATCTGAGCCATCATCTCAGTCATTTTCTCATTTAACTGAGAGATTTCTCTATCTTTGGCTCTCATCTGTCGCTTCATATGTCTCTGCATGTCTGCAAGCGTGATATTCTCATCAGCGAAGGGATTCTCCTCGGCCTCTTCTCCTTCTTCTTCTGCTTGGGAGTGACCACCTCTGCCAGTAGTGGACCCAGCTTCACGACGACGGTGATAAACTCGCCTAATCGGGGGTTGTTGATCGTCTTCATCTTCACCCTCATCATAATAGGTTTCCTCATTAACATTGGTGTGTCTCACCATATAGACAACTTCCATGTCCAGAGTATTATTTGTTTCTTTGATTTCTTCTTCTAGATTTTCCTCTAGAAATTCTTCAATATTTTCTTCTAAATTTTCCTCCATAAATTCATCAATGTTTTCTTCAATATTTTCTTCTCCTTCAAGGAATTCTTCTCCCTCCATATTTTGATCATCTATATTTTCCTCCAGTACTCGGATCTCCGAACGACGACGCCATTGGATTTCCGGTTCTTGATTAGGCACAGGGACTTCTTCGATCAGTGGGCTGCGATCAAAATTAGTCTCTTCCTTTGGAGGGGATGGAGGGCGACGGGATCTCCTGGAGGATTCTCCAAGGTGTCTACCATCTGGAGGAGTGTTATTATGGGTCCTTTTTGGGGCCCACTTCTGATGTTGTTTGTAGATGGGGGCGGATCTCCGGGAAGCCTCACCGGATGTCACGCCCAGATCAATTCTCCTTTCTCTTCTTTCTTTTTCATTTCCTCGAGGCTTTGGCCTCCATACTTGTTTTCCTTTCCACCGGGACCTTTCAGCGGTGGATCCCTGAACATATGGTTCAGGTGTCACACCCCGATGTTCACCGCGTGGGACATATCTTCTTTCTCTTCTTTCCGTCATAGCAGATAGACGTTCTCTTGGCGGAGTTCTTCTAGCCTCGATCATCAAAGGCTGTTGGAACTTCTTCTTTTTCAGACCTCTCTCCTTTACAGTCTTCAGGACCCGATAGACCCGGGCTGAGAGAGTTTCAGGTTCTTTTCTCTTTGGAGGAGCTGGGACCTCTTGTCGTTGCTCCCAGAAAGACTTCTTCAATTCACCAGTGGAGCTATTCCTTTTCACCCATTTTAAATCAAAAAATTTGTTCCGGGTAGGAACATTGGCTTCAGGCACTTGGGCCGACAGATTGGAAGGGTGAACAGGGAGTTGTTGTTGCTGAGCTCGGAGTTCAGCATTCATCTTCCTCCTTTGTCTTCTCGTAGGCCTTCCTCCAGATGAGGAGGCTTCAGCATTGTACTCTCCAGGCGCAGATAACCTGGTTGACAGAGTGGTGGTGTTTGCAGTCACCACGGAGATTCTTCCGCCAGCCACAATCCTCTTGGTTGATGGGATTTCAGGCTGTGATAGCCTCTCGAATACAGAAATTCTCCCACGAGAATTTTCAGCAATAGGTCGTTGTGCCGGCAGATGCACACGACGGGTGACATCTTCAGTAGAATGGGGCCTCCTGGCAGGCCTTTCAGCATTCCTTCCATTCACAGGAATGGCGGCAGTCCTTGCAACGACTGCAGGAAAATCAACACTACCAAATTGGATGGTAGCTCCAGTGTTTCCAGTCTCAATAATAGCATTAGCCAGTTGAATCCTGGCACCTCGTCCCAGCTGGACGGTCATTGGCGTGTTCTGTAGATCCATCTGCATAAATGAAAGGCAAGGGTTAGTAATCAGATTCTGATACATCACCCCGCACTTTCAAAATGCAGAGACTTACACAGAACACAAAAATAAAAGAAAATAACATTAGCAAGCAGTTCAAATAATATAAATCTAAAATACTGCTAAATATGTTATCTCAATGGAAATTTTTTTTTTTTTTTTTAATGATCATTTTAGAAAATTCAGAGTTTTGAATCATTAAACGATCATTTTGAAAGACTGAAAATCTTGAGTACGATTTGATATAACTGCTACTATAGCACTGAGACGACTAGCCAAAGATGGAAAGAGAAACCAAACCCCAGCGGAGTCGCCAGAAATCTGGGGCGACTCCGATTGTTGGCTTTTGGCTCTATCGGGACCTTTCAGTGATGGATCTTTGGGCATGAGGACCAAATGTCACATCCTGATGTTCACCGTAAAGAGCCCAATATCATCATAATTTTTTTTACTGCTACTATAGCACTTTAAACGACTAGCCAAAGATGGAAAGAGAAACCAATCCCCAGCGGAGTCGCCAGAAATCTGTGGGCTCCGAAAATTTGGCCCCGGCCTCCGCTCGCTTTTTTTATTCGGCGAGGGAGTTTTAACGAACTAAGTTCCGAGGTAAATTTTGGAAGGCAGATGGGTTTGTAGATAAGACACTACCCAGAGATTTCGCCCTCATTTTGCGAGGACTTTATGATCTGAGTTCTGGTTTCCTATAGGCGCAAGCCCCTATAGTTAATTACCCCTCCCGATCACGAGAGAGAACTTTCGATTAAGGCTAGTCGTCAATCAGATACGTATAGAGATACGTGGTATCTGGCATATAGTAGCAGCAACGTATATGGATTTTGAAATATTTGGAAGTTTGGATGTTTGGGTTGAAATGGTTTGATATTTAAAATTAGAAATTTCACCATCGTGCACTTAAAGCGGATGGTGGGGGAATGGATGATGGACCCGATCAAGATCCCATGGTTCCGTCGTCCCGGGCCATCGTGGTCCCTGGTCTACTTAGTCAGAGGAGGTAGTCGACCCAACCTGACAGAAGGATCCTTGTCGGCAGCCATGGGTTGCTTCGTCCAAGGGGACCTTGTAGACCGGGGTTGGATGTTTGTCTAAGGGGACAAATTTGAATCCACCTTAGCTGACAGAGGGCTTTGTGCCCTATCGATCATATCCTATTGATTCATATCTCAAGGATTTAACGCCATTAAGGAGCGTATTGGCTCTGGCCATAACCGCTATCTGTGGTGCCATTTGGCGGCAAAACCACTCGGTTCAGAGGGCCCCGGGTCATAACCGTTTATCTGCAGTGCCATTTGGCGGCGAAACTGCCGGTTAGAGGACACGTACCACGTCCTTACTGGCAAGAGATTATTTGAGAATGGATCCTAGTGATATTTTTGACTAGGCATTTCGCTCTTTGTGAGCTGAAGTTGATTTTAATTTGTCCACCTCGGTAAACTGTTGCGGAGGGTGGATGAATTTTGCTTTAAGTGATTAATGGGTTTATTTCAATTTTAAATATTTTTGGAATTTTTGAGAATTTTTGGATTTTGGGTAAATCTTTGGATTTTGATAGGCATTTGGATATTTGGGAGACATTTGAAAAATGTTTGTGAACCCCTCCGGTTGAGATCTGTATTCAACACGGCCATCATCGGGGTGTTTGGGGGTCACTTTCATTTGTTTGATCGAACCCTGTCAACTCAGCCGGGCTATTGACTGAGGATCGAGTTTCGTAGGTTTTATGCCCTTGATAGTGAATTCTCATTGTTATAGGCTTGAAGGCCTAATATGAATATTTTAAAGCAAATATACCGGTCGCCACAACTTTATATTTGCTTAGTGGTTCGAACCCTGTCAACTTCTATTGACCCGTATAGAAGGATCGGTTTCGAACCTGAATTCACTTGTTAACCCGCGCAGCATCCCTAGACGTCACGTGTGTACCAATAACACGCTCGCCGGGGCCCATGCGGGTGTTTGGGGGTTATTTCTTTTTATGGATTGAACCTTGTCAACTCTGTCGGGCTGTCGACAGAGGATCGGGTTTTGTAGGCTTTATGCCCTTTGATAGTGAATTCTTTTGATTTTAGGCATTGAAGGCCTAATATGAATGTATTAAAATAAATATTCTGGCCGTCACGGCCACATATTTATTTGTTGGTTCGAACCTTGTCGACTCCTATTAATCCGTATAGGAGGATCGGGTTCGAGCCTGAATTCACTTGTCAACCCGCGCAGCATCCCTAGACGTCACGTGTGTACCAATAACACGCTCGCCGGGGCCCATGCGGGTCGAGAATATATTTCCCCCTTTAGTGTACCTATGTGTATACAATTTATAATGCACGTGCAGGGGTATTTTAAAAAAATATTTGTAGACGCCTTCTGTCTGCTTGTACGAATGTTGCAGATCCGGTGGCATGGCGTAGCAGCTTATGGATAGAATTGTTCGCTGCTTGTTACAGGTAGGCTGTCGTGCACTATTTGTTAATTTTTATAGGCGGGTCATAGTGCACTAACTAATCTCCTGCCTTGAGTTGTAGAAGCTCGTATATAGCTTGTTGCATTCTTCATGCATTTTGTTGTGGTATTTGATCTTTACAATACACCCACTACTGCCGGAGATAGATGTATTAATATTTACACTGAAGTTGACTGTGAGATATTGCATTTACTGTAGTCTTTATGAATCTACACAGGGGTGGACATACATCTATGTCAGTAAAGAGATTGTATGCACTGCAAATCTTATGTCATTCTCTCTCTCATTGTAGTTGATTAATTGATACAAATGTCATTCTCAAATAGACTTAGCTGGATATTCTAAGCCCATTTTATATTTTCATCATTCGTCATTTAAATGCATTGAGAGTTTGATGTGTTTGCTACGAGCTCCTAGGAATGTTCGTAGAAGAACCGTTGTTTTTGCATCATATCCACCCTTTCACCAATCTCGGGTGGGATTTGTTGAGATTGCACTTGTTTGTAAGAACGGATCTTTGATTGTTGGTCTCCCGTATTGCCTTCTCAATCAACAGGCGTTATAGGGATTGTCGTAGGAGATTTGCATCTTATTGTGGTCATTTCACATTCGTTGACATTTGAATCAACTACCTTCTAGTTGCAAAGAACATGTGTATCTGTCCTCGATCGGATGGTTATTGGCGCTAACGGGCATTTGCTTTCATTGTGTGCTACGCTGAATACATCCGTAAGAAGTGTTGTGGTTTGATTGGTGTCGAATGTGAGGGACCAACGATGTTCAAATCGGACTCAAGCCTGAACTCTTCCAAGTCCAGTTCAAATCAAATTCATGAGCTCAATGCACAAGATCATTTCTATGTCCGTTGTAGTCCAACTCAAGTACTCGCTTGAGTTCGAATTGTTCAAGTCATTAATGTTCAGGTCCAGAGTACAAGTTCAAGTTGATTGTTCATTCACATCCTTGCTCGTCTTGCAAGTTCAAGTCTTATAATTTGATTCAAGTCATTTGAGTTTGAATGTTCAATATCAAATTCTTGCTCGAGTCCAGTCCAATTTCATATTCTTTTCAATTTTGAATTTGAATTAAGTCTTTTATTAGTGTCTTTGGAGTTCAATCAAGTCCATGTACGAGCCCCATTTTTGTTCATTTGATGTGCAAATCAAGTCCAAGTACGGTCCGTCTTCACCCGAAATTTCGGCAGCCTCCCGGCGTCTCCCCTGTTTAGGGGAAAACTGCGAGAAAACTGGGCCTTTCCCACCACGCGCAATAAAGGCGTGTATGGTAGGTGCCCTCTTACGAGGACACCGCGGCCGTGATTTTTTTGTTCCTCCCACCACGCGCAATAAAGGCGTGTATGGGGTCTTTGACGGTACCTGTTTAAAAATGCACAGTTTGCTTTCCCCCCGCTCGGGGGTACTTATGAGTGACACAATTTGCTTTCCCCCCGCTCGGGGGTACTTATGAGTGACCCCGCCTCGCTGTAGGTGCCGCACCGGGGTCCCTTCCCACCATGTGCAATAAAGACATGTATAGGCAGTTTTCCGGTGCGCCACGAACGTCGAAGTAGAGTTTAGGCGATTGCTCGCTTCGTCGTAAGCATCAGACCGGCGTCCCATCCCACCACGCGCAATAAAGGCGTGTATAGGAGTTTTTCTGGTTTGCTGCAAACAACGATGCGAGAAATCTGAGTTAGAAAATTCGTACCTTTGCGGGCTTTGACGGTGGCTCGTTTAAGAATGCGCAGTTTGCTTTCCCCCCGCTCGGGGGTACTTATGAGTGACCCCGCCTCGCCGTAGGTGCCGCACCGGGGTCCCTTCCCACCATGTGCAATAAAGACATGTATAGGCGGTTTTCCGGTGCGCCACGAACGTCGAAGTAGAGTTTAGGCGATTGCTCGCTTCGTCGTAATCATCAGACCGGCGTCCCATCCCACCACGCGCAATAAAGGCGTGTATAGGAGTTTTTCCGGTCTGCTCCAAACAACGATGCGAGAAATCTGAGTTTAGAGAGTTCGTACCTTCGCGGGCTTTGACGGTGTTGACTCGTGGATTGAGGGAAGGGACGAGCACATTTTCTTTTATAAAGATAATTAATTATAATTAATGTTTATTAATAATAATTAAATATAATTAAATTAATTAATTATAATTAATTATTACTTAATTACAGCTAATTATTAATAATTAGCTATAATTTAAAATAATTAATTTTAATTAATCTCAATCAATTATAATTAATGATTAATAATAATAATTAAAATAATTAATTATTTTTTTTTTAATTACAGTTAATTATTAATAATAATAATTAACCATAAATTTTTTTTAAATTATAATTAACTCAATTAATTATAATTAATGATTAATAATGATGGTCAGTTATAATTAAAATAATTAACCATAATTAATTTTAATTAATTATAGTTAATTAATAATAATTAACTACAATTAAAGGTAATTAATTACAAATAATTATACTTAATTATAATTAATAATTATTAATAATCATTAAATATAATTAATATATTTAATTATAATTAAAAGAAAAAAATAAATGCCCCTCTCCCTCTTTTCTCTGTTTTCACGGGATCAGATCGAAGAAGCGCGTGAGAGGAGGTGGTTACCTTCACTACCAGCGAACTCCCCTTATCTCCGCTCAAAATGCCGTAACTTTCGATTTGAACAGGGAGAGCACGTCAGAGGAGGAGGCGGAGGTCTTGAAGGATCGGACAGGAGCTTCTTGCGGCAAGGACAGAGGAGATTGGGGTGGAGCTTGCGGCCAAGGCAGAGAGGGATCGGCTTGGTTTCGGCAAGGGCAAGAGGTGCTCTCCTCTTCTCTCTCTCTCTCTCTCTCTCTCTCTCTCTCTCTCTCTCTCGGCTTCTCTGGATCGGACTGCGACGGAAGGTGGAGGTCGGAGGTGGTGAGGTCGGCACAGGGAGATGATTCGGCTACAATCGTGGTGGTCTTGGCTCCGTCGAGTGGCTACAGGCGGAAGGATCTCACAGCTAGGGAGGTAAGGATGAGGGGTCGTGGAAGCAAAGGTATCGGGAGAGGGGAGAAGTCGCTGTCGGGCAAAGGGAGGAGGCTTCGGGGTCGGAGAGCAGGCAGAGTAGCGAATGGGAGATGAGCAGTGGGTTCGGCTTCACTTTATAGAGGCGAACGGGGCTCGATCGAGGAGCTGTCGCGAGATTTTGCCAGAAATCCCGGAACGGCGCTGCTGCACAGTGCCTCGGCGAGACTTCAGCAGGATTTGCGAGTACCTTCGACGGATACGAGGTACGAAGCGGGATTTCGGGGATTTGCGGCAGAGACAGGTATGATTTCGTTTTTTTGTTTCCTTTGGATATTATACGAAGGTCAACAAAATTTTTAGAAGATTTTTTAAATAAAAAATATTTCCAAAAATGTTTTCAAACTGATAACATTATCATTGCATATTATAGAACTGATAAATTTCTCCTATAACTTACACAATCTACATTATCATAGCAGGGCTGAAAACATTTTTTAGTGTTTGATGTGAGCCCTAATAGGAATTGCATAAAAAGAAAGAAAGAGATAAAAAAAGATGTTTAGAGTATCACACTTACCCTCATAGGTACTTCTGGAGTTTAGAGTAAATCAAGAATTTCTTTAATTTATTTGTTATTTTCAGATATATCACATTCTTCTATTAAATGTTTGGTTATTAAATATAATTGTTTTGTTCTTGGATTTGAAGTTCTTTTTTCTTCTTTCAGAATTATTTCGACATGTAATTCATGCACAAAGGAGCATACATTTTAGTGAGAGGGAGAAGAATTCCAATTGAATAATTAGTTTACAAATAATCAAATGATAATATACAAATAAGCAACTCATAAATTGTTTGCACTAATAAGCTTACATTTTCAAGTGGACTCATGGGTTCAACAAGAGGGATTTCTGCAGAATGTTGGGTTTAGCGAGCGGTAGAGGGAGAAGAAATCCGAATGAATAATTAGTTTACAAATAAGCAAATGAAAATTTACATAAAATTTTTGACCTTTTTTAAGTGGACTGATGGGTTCGGCAAGAGGAATCTTAGCAAACAGTTGGGTTCAACGAGTGAGACCAAGTTACGAAGAATGTGAAAAAGATGAATTTGATTGATGAGTGACAATGAAGTAGAACAACAACAAAGAAATGGAAAAGATGAAAAGCAAAGTTGTCCGTAGTGAGCAAAGCAGAAGTCGAACAAAATTGAAGAAATTGATAAGAGGGGTTATTAAGTTTACCTTTTCAAATGGATTAAATAATGAAACTGCATAACAAAATTCCAAATAATGAAGTAATACAATTGAGACAAAAAATTCAGTTATTATTAAGCGGAAACTTCTCATAGTGAAACTCCAAAACAAAATCCAAGTATCTGAAAAACTAAGTAGCTTACATTTTTGCGAGAGTGAGAAGAAATCCAATAGACTATTTATTTTACAAATAAACAAATGATAATTTATATGAAATAATTGAATAAAACTTCTGGCATCTGTAAATGATTATCGAATGTTGAAGTAATAAGGTATGTGATAAAGGTTGAGGGCATTTTTCTCTGGTAAAGTGATTATTTAAAAAAAAGTTGCATCAAGCTACCAATCTACCATAATATCTTTGTCTTCACCATGTTAGTGCAAAAGCTTTACATGACTTCAAAAAGTTAGAAGCAAATGCCCTAAAATAAGAAATAAAGAAAAAATGCACTTTATTTTTCTTAACATATAAAAATTCAACATACAAGACTTAAGGAGACAACTTTATCTAGGCAATTTGATGGGTCCAAGAAATAAAAGCAATAATCCCTTGCAATACAACATTAGCCAGAGGTAAATTTATTTGAAATTAATATCGAAAAATGTTTCAATTTATAATTTATTTCCAAACAATAACCTAAAAGTTTAGTTTTCAAGTAGGTTCAATGCGACTAATACATGCGTAATACCTAAATCTTTTAAAAGGTACAACTAAAAATTTATACTAAGATTACACCTCTTTTTTTTTTTGCACATTTAAAAAATAATCAAAATTAATTTATAAAATTCTAAAGAAATGATGAAGACAAGAAAACCCATTAAGAAATAGACTATATTGAGGCAATAAAGATATTTAACTTTGATTCCATTTAGATCATCATTATCATGAGGCGAAAGAATAGGGAAAAAAAATCCTTTTCAACATTAAATAAAGTTGTATTGAGCGAAATGTGCTATACTTATCATGAATAATATTATCATCTAAAGAATACCACTTCTAAATGTTTCTTTTGATTAAATAGGATGAACCAAAGATCCTTGACCAATAAGAGCTGCTATTTAAGTTTTATAATTTACACTTTACCTTTTAAATGCAAGAATCAACGACATAAAGATCATGACTGTAGAAACAAAATCTCTTTTAAGATAATATCATAATCTGAATCCTCAAAAAACAATAACATTACTAATATGAATAACACAATTCTAGAAGAGATGTGCCACGTAAATTGAAGTATATTACCCAAAAAGAGAGTTGAAGGACATGGTGGCATTAAATAATCTCTTTACTTGAACCTGAAAGCATTAAATAATAGGTCACTCTTTCTGACTTATTGCCATAACATTCATCCAATGATTTCTGCTAACCATCTGGGCAAAAAAATCATTTCTTATTTTAGAAACATGCCGAGGTTTGAAATAAATCAGAAGATATCCGTTCAACTTCATGTTCAAACCCATTTGATCCATGAAGCAGATTCTGAAAAACCTTTAATTTCTTGTTTTAGATTTTTAAGCATCAATTAATTTCTTTTTCTACAGAAAATTGTATGATATATATTATATATAATAAACACAATACTACATTTGAAGACAAACATAGAGAGGGCAATCATAATAATAGATAAACAGAGAGAGGGCAATCATACCTTAATTCATTTGAGGAAACAAAATAAGCAAATTACTTTTATCTATTCGTAATAATAGAAAGGGAAAAACAGAGAAGAATCAAGGGGAAAAATTGAAAATCTCATAATTATTCCTTTAACAAATCTCGTTATACTCTCTATCAACATGCAGGATAAAGATACTTTGAGCAAAATTTGCAAACAGCCATTATATTTTAACAATGAGGGACAGAAATCCCTCTTTTTTTTTCTGAAAAACCAAGAAGAAGGGAATTAATGGAAGGGAATAAGAGAAAGAAGGTAGAATAAATACCTACAGCAAAAATGGCGGCTAGGGCAAAGGCAGGATTGGCGGTAGGGGAAGAATGCTTCGGCGTCGAGAGAAGCAGAGGCGGAATGTCTTCCTAGGCGTGCGAACAAGAGAGACGGAGCAAAATTTGCAAACAGCCATTAGATTTTAACAATGACGGACAGAAATCCCTCAATTTTTTTTTTTTCAGAAAACTAAGAAAAAGGGAACTAATGTAAGGGAATAAGAGAAAGAAGGTAGAATAAATATTTACAACAAAAATGGCGGCTAGGGGAAAGGCAGGATTGGCGGTAGGGGAAGAATGCTTCAGCGTCGAGAGAAGCATAGAGGCATATGGTCTTCCTAGGCGTGCGAACAAGAGAGACGGTCTCCTAGGCGTGCTATCAGAGGGCGATGGAGTGGGGTCGGGGAATTTTCGCGAATGGAGATGGGGGAGTGTTCATGCGAATCAGGGGAGAGGAGTGGATATTCTTTGCGATGTTTAAAGTATAGCGTAGGGATGCAAAGAAAATTTGAGAAGATGCGTTGAAAGAAAAACAGAGAGATTTTGATTCGCAAGCAGATGAGGATAAATCCTTAAGAAAATGAATGATGGATATAAGGATTAAATTTTTTAACGGCCAGGATCACGTATGGGAAGAAGCACAAGCGGCACTTTAATAGTAGTATAGATGTATAGATTGACATTTTTATAATAACATTTTAGGTAAACTGAAGATGAAGAACTCTAACGACCCACAATACCTCTAAACAGTACTGTATAGTGTAACAAATAAAACATAACCTTTTTCATCTTATAACCATTTGCATGTTACACATAAACATATCATAAACCTCAACTGGTACATCAACGGAATCACTTAAAAGTTTTAAGCATCTATAAAATATAATTACAGAGCCACTAAGGAAAATCCAAACAAACACTTCATGGGAATGTTAACATACCTTTAGTTTAGTTTTACAAACAGAAATAAAATTAACATCTATGATTAAAATACTTGAACCTAGTCAGCAACCACTTTTTCTTTCCCTTTTCCTATAACAATAGTCAGTAATGAAAATACTAATGAGTTATAAGGCTTAGTAAGTTATGCAGTTGAAAATAGTATTAAACTTGATGTTAAAAAATTAGGACATTAAAGCATGAATAAAAATTAAACTATTAGAGAAATTACATAACATCTCATTTGGCATTACCTTTAATTGTTCACTTAGATCCATACTGAATATCAATTTTTCTCATTAAAGGTTTGGCTATTCTTTCATAAATAAATTTAATGGAGCCTAGAGAAACCTGACATTATTGCCATTGAATTTCATAGAGGTCTCTTTTACCTCTTTAGGGGTCCTATTTGTCCCACATGCTATGCATGTATTATTTCTTTTGGGGTCCCTTTTGTCCCACTTAGAAGATAGTTCATATTTGAGAACCCTTTTGTCCAAACTATCCTTGTAAATCATACATTATACATATAGCCAAAATTTATGTTAAATTGATATTCAATACACTTTTATAACATAACTTATACTTGTATGTGGAATTACTATAACTACTAGAGAAATTACATAACATCTCATTTGGCATTACCTTTAACTGTTCTCTTAGATCCATACTGAATATCAATTTTTCTCATTAAATGTTTGGCTCTTCTTTCATAAATAAATTCAATGGAGCCTAAAGAAACCTGACATTATTACCATTGAATTCCATGGAGGTCTCTTTTACCTCTTTAGGGGTCCCATTTGCCCCACATGCTATGCATGTATTATTTTTTTTGGGGTCCCTTTTGTCCCACTTACAAGATAGTTCATATTTGGGAACCCTTTTGTCCAAACTATCCTTGTTAATCATACATTATACATATAGCCAAACTTTATGTTAAATTGATATTCAATACACTTTTATAACATAACTTATACTTGTATTGTTGCTTTCGAAAAGATCTTTATTTGCAAATGTATACCATATGTTAAGAATGAAGATTCTTTCCAAAATATTTCCAACTAGAATCTTTAATGAAACATAACAACTCTTATTTGAAAGTATCATGATTCAAATATATAAGAAGTCTTTCATATATAAAAACCAAGTTAAGAACATCCTTTAGTCAGAGAATTACTTGTAATGCATATTTCTCTTCAATTATTCAAATACCAATATACAATGTAAAATTAAAAATAATTACATTTAAAATTTTAATTTGCATTACTTACCTCCTTACCGAGACGTCTCTCCAACTCCCTACTACGCCTTCTTTTACGATTATAAGTAACTTCAAAACCTCCCTTCTGCATATAATCAATGAATCCTAAAAATATAATCGATATACTTGCTTTAGAAATGTATTGTCATAGTATTTAAATTTTTTTGAAATAAAATTTCAACAAAAAATATTTTTCATCATAAAAAAGGGAGATTATTGGATCTCGTGAGCTTGGTTTATAGACTAGGATTTTGATGATCATTAATATTATTAGTTATGTTGATTTAAATTATATAAATATGTGTAGATTGACATTTTTATAATAACATTTTAGGTAAACTAAAGATGAAGGACTGTAACGACCCACAGTACCTCTGAACAGTACTGTATAGTGTAGCAAATAAAACATAGCATTTTTCATCTTATAACCATTTGCTTGTTACACATAAACATATCATAAACCTCAACTGGTACATCAACGAAATCACTTAAAAGTTTTAAGCATCTATAAAATATAATTACAGAGCCACTAAGGAAAATCCAAACAAACACTTCATGGGAATGTTAACATACCTTTAGTTTAGTTTGACAAACAAAAATAAAATTAACATCTATGATTGAAATACTTGAACCTAGTCAGCAACCACTTTTTCTTTCCCTTTTCCTATAAGAATAGTCAGTAATGAAAATATTGATGAGTTATGAGGCTTAGTAAGTTATGCAGCTGAAAATAGTATTAAGCTTGCATGTTAAAAAATTATGACATTAAAGCTACTAGAGAAATTACATAACATCTCATTTGACATTACCTTTAACTGTTCTCTTAGATCCGTACTGAATATCATTTTTTCTCATTAAATGTTTCGCTATTCTTTCAAAAATAAATTCAATAGAGCCTAGGAAAACCTGACATTATTACAATTGAATTTCATAGAGGTCTCTTTTACCTCTTTAGGGGTACCATTTGCCCCACATGCTATGCATGTATTATTTCTTTTGGGGTCCCTTTTGTCCCACTTACAAGATAGTTCATATTTGGGAACCCTTTGTCCAAACTATCCTTGTTAATCATACATTATACATATAACTAAACTTTATGTTAAATTGATATTCAATACACTTTTATAACATAACTTATACTTGTATTGTTGCTTTCGAAAATATCTTTATTTGCAACTGTATACCATATGTTAAGAATGAAGATTCTTTCCAAAATATTTCCAACTAGTAAAATCTTTAATGAAACATAACAACTCTTATTTGAAAGTATCATGATTCAAATATATAAGAGGTCTTTCATATATGAAAACCAAGTTAAGAACTTCCTTTAGTCAGAGAATTACTTGTAATGCATATTTCTCTTCAATTATTCAAATACCAATATACAATGTAAAATTAAAAATAATTATATTTAAAATTTTAATTTGCATTACTTACCTCCTTACCGAGACGTCCCCTCCAATTCCCTACTACGCCTTCTTCTACGATTATAAGTAACTTCAAAACCTCCCTTCTGCATATAATCGATGAATCTACTTGCTTTAGGAACTACTATCAAATTTATAAAAAATCTGAAAGATAACTATAAAATTATTATACAAACAATTTGCTTACCTCTTTCGTCTTCCCTCAATTTCCTTCTTTCTCTTTTGTTATTTCCTGGATGTCTTCCCTCAATTTCCTTCTTTCCCTTTTGTTATTTACTGGATGGCATAACAGTTCTACACTTCACTCTCAACACTGTTATTTATCTACTGTCCTATAATTCCACTATCAAAGCAAATATCTCAAGGAAATAAGAAAAATTGCATTTCAGTAATCCAACTTCTTAGCCCTGCTGAAATTCAA
Organism: Dendrobium huoshanense; assembly: GCA_016618105.1. NCBI lineage: Eukaryota > Viridiplantae > Streptophyta > Magnoliopsida > Asparagales > Orchidaceae > Dendrobium > Dendrobium huoshanense. The sequence goes on from CM028355.1 coordinate 5,603,828, forward strand.
TTACTTACCTTGCCTTGCACTTAATCCCCAAAGTAAACCAAAATTTTCCTTTAGCCTTTGCACTATGCGCTGCCCTCTACCTACAGGGATGTTTGGAGTTAGAATTATCAAGCCTAATGTGGGTTCTTTTTTTAGCCCTGTATTATTGGTAAAAAAGAAGGATGGGAGCTGGAGGTTCTGTGTAGACTACCGTACCCTGAATAAAGAAATTTTACCAAACAAGTTTTGCATACCATTCATTAAAAAAAAGAAAAAAAATGTAGGATACTATACGATGTTGGTTGTAGTGGATCAGTTAAGCAAGTATGCCAATTTCATTCCCCTTCACCACCCCTATACAGTAGTATCAGTAGCAATAATTTTCATGAGGGATGTGATGAGACTACATGGAATCTCAGAATCGATTGTATCGGATCGAGACAAGATCTTCCTGAGCCAGTTATAGACGGAACTGTTCAAAATGCAAGGGACTATTCTTAAAAGGAGCATTGTTTATCATCCTCAGACGGACGGACAGATCGAGGTGATCAATCATAGTGTGGAGACTTATCTGTGATGTTTTATATCAGATACACCAAATTTGTGGGCAAAATGATTGGTTTGGGTAGAGTATTTGATGCAATAAAAAAAAACTAATATTGCATTCTAAAAATCAACTTCCTTAAAACATTGACAAACATAAAACAATATAAAAATATTATTTTAAATTAAAAACACAACTCAATGACACCCTACAAATACGATTCAAAGACATCTTACAACTTTTCGAAGTTTTAGAAGAAAGATACACACGGAATGAAAATCATGGAGAGAAGTAGCTAGAAGTCCAAGACGAAGTAGAAGTAAGGAAGAGGAAGATAGCTCACAAGCTAGATAATCCTCAAGTTATACATTCTAAATATTCATCACCAATCTCTCCAAAAACTCCATTTCCAGTAGCAAAACAACAACATTTATAGGAGAAAAAGACCAAATGCCTGCATAAATATGCCATCCTAAGTAACCAATAAAAGCCATCTTGAGATGATAAAACAAGACTTAGGAAACAACAAAGAGGGAGGGGAATGTCAACAGCAGGGAACCAACGCCCAGAGAAAAGCAAAAGTAGAATTTCCAAGAAAAGGGAACACCAAATTTGCTTGGAAAAACAACCAATATTGAATTTGAATTCAGCTTGGGGAACAACAACCCAAGATTAAATGCCCACTTAGCCAACAAGAAAGCAAGGAAACATAAATAAAATTAAAAAAAAAAACTCTAGCTTTGCTTGCATCAATTCTTCCATGGTGGAGAAATCTCATCCCCTGATGAATTGCCTCAGAACTTCTAAGATGTTTCGATTGTGCCTTTTTAGTTTCCTGAATTAACGAGTCATACTTCCTTCGAATCTCCTTTTTTTGTTCAAATTCGGATTGAAATATACACTTCCTATTTTCATATCTCTTTGCACATAAATATTTTTGTCTTTGAATTTTGAGAAGTTCGTTATGCAGTTAATTAGTAGAACATGATTGGGGTGATACCCATTTTTATTGTTGGAAATTTATCCTCTAGAATCCAAGGAATAGTGGGCTGACTTTCAAAGACTGTAGGTTCAAATACCTATTGAATTGGAGCTTCATATTGCTGATTGCTTTAGTTATCCATTTAAAAAAAAAATTAAACAGAAAGGAAGACACACGACAAACTAGACTTCGATATCAAATTGATGCTATAAAAACACAAATATTGCAATCTAAAAAATAAATAGTGCAAACTAAAAATAACTTGCTTCCTTAAGACATTGACAAACATAAAACAATATAACAATATTATTTTAAATTAAAAAAACAACTCAATGATACCCTACAAATACGACTCAAAGACACCTTACAATTTTTCGAAGTTTGAGAAGAAAGATACAGATGGAATGAAAACCGGGAAGAGAAGAAGTAGATAGAAGTCCAAGATGAAGTAGAAGAAGTAGGGTTGAAGAAGATAGCTCGCGAGCTAGATAATCAGCAGGTTATAAATTCCAAATATTCATCACCAATCTCTCCAACCTAGGCTCTGATACCAAATTGATGCAATAAAAAAAACAACTAATATGACAATCTAAAAAACAACTTCCTTCCTTAAAACATTGACAAACATAAAACAATATAAAAACATTATTTTAAATTAAAAACACAATCAATAACACCCTACAAATACGACTCAAAGACACCTTACAACTTTTCAAAGTTTGAGAAGAAAGATGTAGATGGAATGAAAACCGTATAGAGAAGTAGGTAGAAGTCCAAAACGAAGTAGAAGAATTAGGGTAGAGAAAGATAACTCGCAAGCTAGATAACCCACAGTTTATACTTTCTAAATATTCATCACCAATCTCTAAAACAGCTCCATTTCCAGTAGCAAAATAGCAACATTTATAGGAGAAAAAGACTAAATACCCTCATAAATATGCCACCCTAAGTAGCTAATTAATAGAAGCCATCTTGAGAAGATAAAACAAGACTTAGGAAACATCAAAGAGGGATGGGAACTGTCAATAGCAGGGAACCAACACCCAGGGAGAAGCAAAAGCAAAATTTCCAAGAAAAGGGAACACCGAAATCAGCTTGGAAAAACAAACAATATTGAATTCGAATTCAGCATGGTGAACACACATCAATCATCCAATTTTGGAAGACATGGGCCAAGCCCATTAAGAGAAAAATAGCCCAAGATTAAATGCCCACTTAGCCAACAAGGAAGCAAGGAAACATAAAGAAAATTTAAAAAAATATAGCTTTGTCTGCATCAGTATTAATATAGCACTTCCTATCATTCCGCAGCTCAGACTACACCGTTTGAAGTGTTATGTGAAAGAGATTCGCCTAACTTGATATATTATAAACAAAGCATCACCAGTGGTTGCGGTAGAACAGTACTTGGAGGGCAGAGACATGATCTTGGGGGAGCTGAAGGGGATTTGTTGAGAGAAGGCAGATGCACAAAGAAGAGACATCAAGTTTGACGTGGGAGACAGGGTTTACTTGAAGCTTTGTTCCTATAGAAAGAAAACTTTGGCACGGAGACGGAATGATAAGTTATCACTTCGATATTTTGCTCCCTATGAGATAGTGGAGCGCATCAGGGCCATGGCTTACCGCATACAGTTACCTCCATCGTCAGCCATCCACCTGGTGTTTCATGTGTCCCAATTGCGACGAGTGATAGGAGAGCACATTCCGTCTTCTACACTTCTCCCGACCTTGACGGAAGACATGGAGGTGTTGTTGGAACCATTGGAGGTTGAAGGAGTGCGATAGGGAACAACAGGAAGTAAATAAGTGTTAATCAAGTGGAAGGACCTACTGGAGCACGAGAGCATGTTGGAGTCTTACCAGATTATTCATCAGTAGTTCCCTTCATTCTATCTTGAGGACAAGGTGGTATTTTTGGAGAGGAGTATTGATACAGAGGCAGCCTTAGCAGCCTGCAAGAGAACTCGGGAAGGGCTAAACTGTCCGGTCTAGCAAGATCTTGCCCAGGAGGGTGGGGCGGAATCTAGGAGGGGAATTTCAGTTGATTTGGTGGGGCCCAGCAAGGAATTCATTCATTATGTTAGGAGAGGATCAATTAGGAAAGGAATTCCTAATTGAATTTCAAATAGAAGAAGGAAATCTATTAGGTAAGTGGGGCTGATTTAGGAGGGAAGGAGGAGAGCTTATTTAAGGACTAAGTTTAGATTTTATTCGGTTTATGCAGATTTTGATTTGTGTTTTGCTGTAGTTAATTCTTTGAGGGCTTCCTAACGGCGTCTAAGTTATTTTGGAGACCCAATCTACCTCTCGAATTATAGATCACATGTATCTTGCTTTTAATTGAAGTTATAATCCAAAATCAACTATTATTATCAGTATTTATGTAGTTTTTCCATTGTTTGTTTGTTGTTTTTGTCTCAAAGGCTTATCAAAATAGTACTGTATGATATATATCGTATTGTACAATATGTTATTTCAATTTAAACCCATCATTATTTATTTTTTTTTCAAAAAAAATATGTAAATTCAAATTTGAACTAAATATATTGTATGATAAACTTCATGTTGTATGAATATTTAAGATATTTATCTATTTCATGCTCAAAAATTGAGAAGCCAACTCAGGATAATATTTTGTATTGTACGATATATATCTTACCATCCGAACAAACAAAGGGGTTATTTGTCGATCCCAGATCGGACAGGCCGAACCAATATCTTAAGCTGACAAATTGAACTAATCATATTATACAATTTTGATCACATAGTCTGATCAAATAGAGAATGATTTTTAGGGTTTTAAGTTGATTTAATTAATTGTACTAAACAATTTATGGGCCATATTGTATGATCATGCCGTCAAATTTATTCAATATTCTATTATACCGGTCCAGCCGGTCTAGGCGGGACCGGCTTACGGGCGAAACAACGGAATTCTTCCACCTCTTATTGATGCCACGTGAGCCGTCGAAGCAAACGAAGCATTTTAGGAAGGCTTTTTGAGGGATTTGGGAGGGAAATTTGAATGTAATGACTGTTTAGAGATTTTCTTTTGATTTGTATGCATTAAATACTTTGATTTCTTAGGGTTAGGACATCTTGAATTTGGCTGATTTTGGATCTCTTAGGTTTAGGTTTTGGGCTCTAGATTCATCTAGAGATTGGGAGAGATCGATCGTCCTCTCAAATAGAGGATCACTTGTATCTTGTTGTTTTCTTCCGATCTATTTGATTTCTTGCAATAAAATTATCGTTTTTCTAGTTTTCATTGGAGTTTGGAAGAGTTTTCTTGTTGTTTTTGTCTTTCTTGCTAGGATTCACTTTAAATCTACAAGTGTATCCTATCAAATTGGTATCAGAGCATATTGATCGAAGGGGAACCAATGGCCCGAAGGAAAGTGAAAATTTTGGAGGGAGAACTTGGGCAATTCAAACAAATTTTGAGGAGAAGATTGTTGATTTTCAAAATTAGATTGCATCAGTCAATGAAATGATGGAGGAAAAGTTCACAGTGATGGAAGATATGTTGAAGAAATTGCTTGAAGCTAAAATCAAACCGGTGACATCAAAAGTAAAGGAAACTACTGGCAGCGATAGAATAGATGGGAACCCTAGCACGTTTAGGGGAAGGGAAAATCCAGAAGTAGAGATCCTAGAGGGAGAAGACGGAATGCCTCAGCTAGAACCACTTTCTAGGGAGAAGATAAGCATTGGCTACGCAATAAGGGGTGCTGAATTTATTAAGAGGGGATGATTTCGATTGTCGGGGTGTTGATTTTGAAAGAAT
>CM028355.1:5609622-5799540 GCA_016618105.1 Dendrobium huoshanense
TTTAAACTTTATTTGAATAAGCACAGGAGGAAATGCCAAGAGAACAAGTGGAGAAGTTTGTAAGGCAGGCTGGGGGCGTAAAATCTCTTATTGGTTGCTTGCATGGGCTAACTGCAATGCTAAAGAAGGATTCTAAAGACCAGAAAAAATATGTAGCAGGAAACTCTAATGCAGAGAAGAAGGAAACTCCCTTCCATGTACCAGATGGGATCCCCAAGACTAAGCAGGAGCTGGAGGAAGAAGAGAATGGGAAAATGGCAGATTCATCGTTCACAAGGCTTCTAAGGAGCATGGCAAGGGCACCTGCTTGGTATTCTTGAGCTCCAGAACATGAAACTGGTTGAATTTGTGTTTCAGAGAGATGAACTATTAAAGCTTTGATGTAAATAGGAATGATAAGGCTCTTACATGTTGGTTGGTTGGTTTGTGCTATAAAAATGGCTTTTGTGAGTGGAGATGGAGTAAGTGTAAGCAATGTTGATGGTGCTGATATTTTTCAAATGATGTGGAACTATAGATCTTGGTCTCCCCTTGCTTTCGTCTTCCTCACAATTTTCAATTTAAGAAAATTTTGTACTAAAAAGTTGTTTTTAGAAAATAATAAAGAATTCATCCCTAGCAAAGCCTAAGTCTTCATTGAAACAAGTAAAGAATGCAAACAATTATAAGATTTTATTAAATCTTAGTGTGAGCACAACAATTTATATGATCGAGTTCTTAAGAACTGTACATCCATAAGACAACCTCGATTGTAATTCTTATATTAGTCTTTGTGAATGACATATACAAATGATTTTAATTAAAAAAATTAAGAATGAAACTTTTCAATATGAAAGCATACAAAAAAACCCTACCATAATTCGCAAATCTTTCTTCAAAACCCTTTAAAAAGAAACATATATCTATGATTCAAATTTATAGCCGACATATGCAAAGATATAGATCTTATAGAGAATCCGAACAAAAAAAATTGAATGGACCAAGCAAATTAATCATGTTGATTTCTTCTTCTTCCTTGAAACAAACCCTAGAAAGAGAGACGATAAAATTTATCTTCTCTTTCGATCGAGAAACAAGAGCCCGCAAGAACAAGCCCTCGGTTCTTCTCTTCAACCTAATTCCCTTCAGTCCCGAGCCCCTTATAATAGATAATTTGTGCATGTTGGTCTTATAGAAAGCAAGAAAGAATCCCTTGTTGCAATGATCTCCTCATTTCTTCCTCCAATTAGGTACATCTCAAGATGGTTTGATAATAATCACATTTAAATTTATAATTTTAGGTTTATTTTTTAATAATCTTTTTATGCTTCTTAAAATAGCTTTTTAGTACAAAAAATTTTAGTTCTTGTACTAAAAAGCTGCTTTAAGGCTTCGTTCGGGACGACCTTCTTTATCCTTCTTAAAGTGGCTTTCTAGTACAAAAATTTAATTTTTTTAACTAAAAAAACCGCTTTAAGAAGCAGGAAGAAAGCTATCCAAACAAAACCTTTGTTGCAGTCCATAAATTTTGGCTTTATTGGGTGAGACTGTTAAGCATTTTCTTCATTATAAAATTGTGATTGCGATTTGAAAAATAAAGCAGTAAGAAAATTACCCAAAATAAAATCTAATCTTATGACAGAGGAGTTATGATATTCTTTTATAGTATTAAAAAGAACCATTAGTCAAAGAAGCAAACTGATAGTTATGAAGTTGGTTGCCATCATTTTTGTTTGTGGAGGCCCTATCCTTAGCTTTTTATGCCATATTTTTCTTTGGCTAATTTTTTTGGTTCAAGGTGGGGACATTTTGTATCAGGCTTTATTTTGTTATCAATAAAACATCTTTGTTTCTAATGAGCTCTAACATTATATGATTAGACACTACATTTAATATTTCAGAAAAATGTTCATTACCGATGAATATTTTGACGGATTTTCAGCAAACTTTCAATGAAACATTTCTAATAGAGGAAATTTTTAGGCTAAGCATCATTAATAGCGTAATTATGTGATTAATCACGCATAAAAAGTTTTAAATTAGGCATAATCGCTCGTTCAACGGTGGATTATACATGCATGTGTAAATATCCCATTAAACGAGCGATTAGCAATGCGAGTATGAATTGCCTGTTAGACGTTCGATCTGGTTTTGTCCCGAATTTTTTTGAAATGGGCGCCTGATGCCCTAGCTTCTCCTTTCTGCATTCGTCTCTCCTGATCCCAACCGACCGGCTTCGCCTCTTCATCGCGTGAAGACAAGTTTGTATGGTATTTTCTTTATTTTTTTATTAATTTTCTAAGAGGAAGTTTAGATATGCAAATAATAGACTCCTCATACAATAATGATAAGAAAAACTTGAGAAAAATAGGAGTTTTATGAGAGAGAGAGAAATAAGGTTAGCTATATCAGAGAGAAGTATAGAGATTTTAATTGATTTTGATGGGAAAGAGGATCATCCACACTTTCAAAGAATTTCCCTTTTAAGGATGCAATATGGATTACTTGATAGAGTATTTTGAGCAATTTAATTAAAACAATTGAAAGACCACTCTAAAATTTTATAAGCATGGGATATTCTAAATCATTTTTATCATGACTTCATAAATTATTTAAATCATTCTGAAAAATATTATAGACAAAATAGTTAACCTTCTTTAGATTAATTGAATTTAACGATTATCTCGATGAAACAAAATTAGCATTATCATTATTTTGTAAATCTAGGTATTCAAAATGAGTGTGCGACCACCCTCTTTTATGTTGTTATACGATGGACATTTATCATTAGATGATAATTTTCGCATATATATATATAATGTGGTAATTGTCGCCCCTTATAAGTTCCATTTAAGTCAACTTTGAAGCAGTTAAATAATAGGGTTGTTAGAGCGCTAAAGTGTGTTGCAGGTCATATAATACGATGTGTTGTTGCAGGAGATGTTCTATCAACGAATAATGACTACAATAATAAGAAAAAATGTTAATTGATATTATGGAAATATTTTAAGTCTCCTAGTGACATGACAATACATGTGAGAGCTCGTAGCTCGTTTCTTTGATTTTCTTCTGGGATCGTTCGGGACGATGTTGAGATCGTCCAGAACGATCAGAAATGGCTGATTTCTGGGTGGATCGTACAGGCCGATTTTGGATCGTCCTGGGACGATCAGTTCATGGCTCAAGTCAGATAGCTTTGGTAAATTGTTGATGGTTTGATTGAAATTCTTTCCAAGTTAGATCTTGGGGCGTCACAATACAATCTTGCAGAATTGATTTGACAATACAAGCTAGGAAAACTGATTTCATATTACAAACCATATTAACTGATTTGACGATACTAGCCCAGAAAATTAATTTAATAATACAAGCCTACAAAAATGATTTGACAATAAAATCTTGAAACACTGATTTCACATTAGAACTCACCTAATTAAAGTTGTATTTTCTTAAAATTAAGCCTAATATAAATTGCTATATGATTAACTTTTATTTTTTGGTAAAACATACTACTTACTACAAATTAGAGAATCAATAATATATTTAATTAAAAAAAAATTAAGCAAGTGAACTTGTTCATGCATGGTTAATCTCCTATTAAACGGGCGATTATGCCTACTTCTAATTTTGTTTAATGCATACTTAATCAGCTAATTACGACACTAAGAATGCTTAGTCTAAAAATTTACCCTTTTAATTTTTTTTGAAAAAATAATTTATATATTTATAATTAAAAAATTAGCTAATTAACTAATTTAAATAAACTAATGATTACACTTATCATTCTTCAGCTTATCCAAACGCAGCTGGAAGAAAGCTGTCTGTCGTTTTTGTTGGTTCCCAGATTTGCTTAACATAGAAGCACTCTTAAAATAATCCCCCTTGAAAGTTTATAATCACTAACTCTTACTTAAGTTAGAAGCAAGCATTAATAAGCTCTAATTCTATATATGATTAAGGACCATTAATTAGTATTATTTATGGGTGATTTTCAACAGGAAAAATAGCGATTAATGTAAGACTATGTCAGCTATGACCTCATATGCAATGACTGAGCAATAATTTAAGATCAAATGAATGATATTTCATGTGCTTAGTTTTTTTTTTCATTATTGATGTTTAGACATCGCAGCTAGTAAAGATTATTACGTGTGGAGTTCGGATTGAAGTTGTATTCAATTTTTGTAAGTGTGCACAGCAAAAACACAGTGGCGAACAATAACTATTCTTTTACTGTGTGCACTCACAAAAATTGGACGGTACTCCCGTCTGGACTTCGCACGTAATAATCTCTCTAGAGCTAGGGGTGCAAGTGAGTGGAACAGGCTTGAGCTTAACTTGTTGACGAGCTCACGAGTTAAGCTTATTGAGTTTTGAGCTCAAGCTCGAGCAAAATTTTGAGCTTGTTGGATTATCGAGCCATTAAACTCTGCCTTATGTTAGCTATTCTTTACATTAATGTTACTGATTTAGGCTTCGTTTGGAACAACTTTCTTACTATTTTTTTATAGTAGCTTTTAAGTATAAAATTATCTAGAATTAAAATTTTTTGCACAAAAAAAGTTATTTTGAAAATAATAAAAAAAAATTGTGCCAAATGAAACATTAATTCATCTGTTTCATTAATTTGATTGTTTATTTCTAATTTATCTAATCATGAAATGGAGAAATTATTCTGTGTAGAGTCCAGATAGGAAGAACCGTTCGAACATGTGAGTGTACACAGTGTATACACTGATTTGATACATACTATGTACAAATATGTACATACTCACATATCTGAACGATTCTTCTCGTCCGAACTCATCACAGAATAATTTCTCCGGGAAAGATTCAACACTCTTCGGTAGCTTATCTCCTTGAATAAAATAATAGGTAGACAAGTCAAGTAATTCGATTGAGGGGTGCTTATTTGAAGGAGCATTCAGTGTGAAGAAAAATTTCTATTGTTTGATTGGATGAGAATCAAATGTATTTGTTTATTTCTGTTAAACTTTAAACAACCAAAATTAAGGAAATACATTTCGGTTGACTCAACAAATTAAAAATATGATTAAGGTTTTATTTTGGGTGGCTTTCGTATTGTTTCTTAAAGCAATTTTTTTAGTAAAATATTTAAATTTTTATATTAAAAAATAATTTAAAAAAAAATAAAAAAAAATTTCCCTAACGAAACTTAAGATTTCATTTAGGACAATTTTCGTACTGCTTTCTAAAGGAGCTTTCTGGTAATAATTTTGAACATTTTCAAATTTATTTGATTTATATTTTGAATTATTTAAGCTAATTAAAACTTTGTTTGAGACGATTTTCTTACAACTTCTTAATGTTTCTTTTAAATATGAAAAGTTGCTTAAAAAAGCAATAAGAAAGCCGTTCCAAACGAAGCATAAGGTTTCGTTTGGAACGACTTTCTTATTTCTTCTTAAAACAATTTTTTAAGTAAAAATTTTTAATAAAAATGTTTTAAGAAGCAGTAAAAAAGTCATCACAAACGAAGCTAAAGATAAACTCACACATCACATTACATTTACAAGATTTTAATTAAAGACATTTTGATCGAGGAAAAATTATGACGTGCGGTCATCAGATGTTATCTGAAGGCCAACGTGACGTACTACGTCACCAATATAATATGTAGGATTACTTTATAGCACTATATATCCGATGAAGTGGCGCATTCTGATTGGCTTTGAACGGGTATGTGACTGTATGAAATAATCTCTAAAGTTTCAATCAAATACATCAAGCTCAGCTTAGTAACATCAATTCTCTCAAAACATAAAAAGAACAATTTTTGATGTAAGCGCTTGCATCAGCAATGTTCGCTTTTTCCCCACGTGCTCCAAATTAGAAACGTCTGATTAAATTATTTTATATTTGGGTAGCTGAGGGCTGAGGGCACGTTAATACTAAAGTATTTATACGGTGCATTAGGGGTGTCAATATTTGACACGACATGAAAATCTGATCCGGATCCGACCCGAAAAATCCGGGTTGAATCCGACACGATTTCAAAACGGGTCGGGTTCGGGTTGACCCGACGGGTTGCCGGGTCAACCCGCGAACCCATTTAATTCAAAAAAAAATTCAAATCCCGCCTCTACCTGCTTCCCGCCCGCGCTGCCCGCCCGCGCTGCCTGCGCGCAACCGGCCCCTTCGCACCCGCTGCCCATGCGCTCGTGCCAGTGCCCGCGCCCGCGCTGCTACCCCCTCTCGCCTTTGCCCCCGAGGTCCGCCTGCCGCCTTTTCGGCGTTGGCAGAACCCAAATCGGGTCTGGTCGGGTCCTGGTTCGGATTTCCGACCCGTTTGTCCACCCGGGTCGGATTAGGGTCGACTCGTTTGAACCCGGATCAGTTCCGGGTTCGACCCGAACCCGACCCGTGACCCGAAATTGACACCCCTACGGTGGATCGAAGTCTAGTGACCGTTAACATATATATATATATATATATATATATATATAATATATATATATATATATATATATTATAATTTTAACAAAAAATTTCTATAAAATATTAACTTATGAAAAAATTATTATTTTCGTGTAAAATAGAAATAATCGAATGAATAAAAGCTCCTCTCAAATTTATGATTTTATTAATTTATTTTATTAGATAAAATTCAATTATTTATGAACATATGCCTAAGTCTTATATCTGCCACTATGAATGATATCCTTTATTGTTTCAATTCATTTTGTGGATACCGTAAGTGCTATTTGAGCAATGTTCTATAGTTTATGCTTTTTTTTTTTTTCAATCTTATGTAAGGTTATGATTGTAATTGTTAAATATCATATTTTGTAATTACATATACAATTACAATAATAAGTTTTATCGCACTACGTGTAGCCAGCTACATATATTATTTTTCTATATTGTGTCATGTGTCAAATTCTCATTTAATTCGAATAAATAATGATTATTTCTTATATTTTCTAATCAAGTCTTTTAGGTATACATCTATCTTTCTTAACATAGTCCAATTTAACTCATTTGCTCTTCTAATCAGGTCATCATAAGGCTGCTACTTATGTGACCAATTCACATAAGGCAACTTCCTCTAATCTTATCTTCCGCTAGAGCTACTCCAACATTTTCACGGATATGCCTGTTTTAAATCTTATCTATAGGAGTAAAGCCACTCATCCACCTGAACGCCCATATTTCAAAAAATTATTAGGGGCGAAGTGCGCATCGTCCGCACAAGCACTGAGTACCTAGCGGTACCCAACGATACCAGTTGTACCAAATGCAGGTACTTAATGCCGAACAATATTTGTGCGGACGATTCTCCCCGTCCGCACTCCGCACCTAATAATCTCTCTCATATTTCTGCAACACTTAAGGAGCAAAAAAATGTTCTGCGTGACCTTCAATTTTCTCAAAAATGATGTGACAAATAGCTAATTATGTATATATATATATATAATTACGAAAAAACCCCAAACCAATCGGAATTCTCTCAGCCAAATCCTATGAACTTAGTCATTTCATTGAAACTAATAAAACGGCAATAATGACGGCATTTTCGTAATATCAGACTACTAAAAGGTCAAATATTTGCTAAGTTCCCAGCCGCCTTATTATACTCTGCCAACGGACCCTTCCCGTCCCGTCAACCTTGAAGTCGTCTCTCCTCGTCCTCCTCGAGCTCCTTCTGTTCTCCGAGCGAGGAGAGGAGATCGGAAGAGAAAGCTAACCCTAACCCTAGCCCCGTCCCTCACCCTTCGCTTCCTCCACCTCCCCGAGCCCTCGTAAACCACCTCTCCAGGCTCCGGCAACTCTCCCGATTCCTTCATCCCTTTGTTGTATTCAATCTCGCGTCAACGGTGATGGAATCGCTTTAAGTTCCAGGCACTCGTCGTCGTCGTCCTCCGCTCTCTCAGTGCATCCGATCTTCCTTCTGCTCTTCAAATTCGTACTTATGGCGATCCGCGTCACCATTTCTTGCTCGGGCTATCTAGCCCAGAGCTTAACCTATTCCGCCGGCCTCCGTTGCGGTAACTTTAGCCGCATCCACGAGTTCGCCGGCCGATCCCTCGCCCTATTTTCCACCCAGCGAGCTGATGCCGATGCGTACGACCCCGGTGGCCAGTCGTCGACTGGAAACTTTTCCAAGACACTGGGTTCTTGTTTTACTTCTTCTGTTTCTTGGTTCTCTCCCGTCGCGAAGGCTCAGATCTCCGGTCTTAAAGATTCCTTTAAACCTCCGGCGGCAGCGGCCGTCTCCGACGAGTTCTCGGCCTTTTTCAGCAGTGTTCCTGGGAAGGCTTCAGCTCCGCTTGCCAAGGAATTGTTGAATCCTCTTGTGACTGCCGCTTCTAAGCTTTCAGTCTTTGCTGGTGATTTTCACCCCGAAGAGGGCTTTCGTAAATTTCCCCTTTCGGGGGATCGGCTTCTGGTTTAGGGGATTTTTGTGTTTCGTCTTCGATGAGTTTTGCGTTCAAATCATCCTCGTTTCTTCCCTTCTTGCAAGTGTGTAAGTGGCTCCCTTGCAGCGAGTACTTCCCTCGCTCAACCAGAAGTGCCCCGCCTGACAAAGGAGGAACTGCAGCTGTTGAGCTTAGTGCACTAGCTCATGAGTGTTTTGATTCCATGGCAGGAGGTGCAGGAAAGAGTGGGGATATAAATCCTGAAACAAAGACCCCGGTTGTTCCTGGTTATGTGAAGAATCTTTCTTGTGGTTCCATGGGGAATGCGAAGAATGTGGTTGGCATTCCTAAAACGAAGGATTTGGCTGAGGGTGATGCAATGAAGCTTCCTTGTGAGAATGATCGCTGGTTGTCACGGTGGATGAGCTCCTGCTCTGATGACGCGAAGGCTGTCTTTGCTGCTGTGACCGTTCCTTTGCTATATGGCTCTCGTCTGGCTGAACCAAGATCAATTCCTTCAATGTCTATGTATCCAACCTTTGAAGTTGGAGACCGGATATTGGCTGAAAAGGTGAGCAATGAGAAGATTTGATCGTTTTAAATTTTATCAGTGAGGTCCTGTTTGGATTTTGTTATTCTTAGCAGAGAAAATTGTGAGTTATCCTAAATTTGATTTGATCCATTAATTATATAATTCATTCTTAACTGAGAAATTGGTATTTAACTTTTATATCTTTTTATAGAGACTTTCTATTTGGATTGCAGGTTTCTTATATTTTCAAGGAACCAGAAATCACTGATATAGTTATCTTCAGGACTCCACCAGCTCTTTTGGTAAAATTGATGTCTTTTTATGTATTTTTCTATATTAGTTTTTTACCAATCTATTTATATCTTTACTAACTTATTATTGAAACTTCAAATATTTGTTCTTGTGTAGGAACGTGGTTACAGTCCTCGTGATGTCTTCGTCAAAAGAGTTGTTGCCAAGGGTGGTGATGTTGTTGAGGTAGACTTATTGATAATTCCAGTGGCTTTGATATACCTTTACTGCATTGAAAAATTGCAGTTCATTCTTTTAAATTTAGGTGGAAAGAAAATGTTAATACTTCTATGGCTTCACAGGTTCTTGATGGGAAGTTGTTGGTGAATGGTGTTATTCAGGAGGAAGATTTCATCTTAGAGCCACTGGAATATGAAATGAGTCCTGTGGTATGGATACTTTAACTTGTCTCTCTTTTCTTTTAGTGATTTTTTGTTCTTTTTAATCTTTTTTACTGAAGAATTTTGTATTAATTTGGATGGATAACATTTTTTTTAATGTCTAGCATAGGTAGGGAAATATCTCAAATGCTTATATTGATTTGCATCCCATTTAACTTCCATAAATGATATTTTTTTTTAATATAAGAACTAATAGGAATTTTAGTTCCAAACGGATCTTTTAGGTAGCACCCAAGATTTGATTTAAGTAGGATTTCCTAAATCTTCTAAATCCGGATTTCGGAAATCCTGAGGGGCCTAAATCCTGAAAACTGTTTGGTAACATTCATGATAAATCCTCTCGTGTGACTGTTTGACTATAGAGCAGATTTAATGAACGGACTCTTCCTCTCGAGCCAATGGATTTCATATATCTAGCAAAAAATAGGATTTCGGAAATCCAGAATTTAGCACGAAAAGACGGAATTTTTCATCTATGATGGATTTCATTTGCCGTGATATTTGGTTTTGCATTTTAGGCCGTTTGACTGGATTTCGCTCAAATCCGGCCTAAATCCTGCTACCAAACAGCTCCTTAAACTAAAAGAAAAAGATGGTTCTTTTGAACTATTTCTATATATATAATTTCTTTTACTTACTCAAAACTCTTTATTTTTTGCTTTATTGATTAGATATATCCTTATAATTTTTTGCTGGCTTTGATTTTGCAGCTAGTGCCTGAAGGTTATGTTTTTGTTCTCGGGGATAACCGGAATAACAGCTTTGATTCCCACAACTGGTTAGTTCTGAAATCTAACTGTGAGATTTCTTTTCTTGCATTCATGATCTTGTTCATGGATCAACTCTACTGCTTCAAATCTGGGCATTTATAATCTCTGTTCATCTTATTATATGGGAAATATGGACTAATTTTTACTGTTCCATGCGCTTTCAGGGGGCCAGTTCCTGTGAAAAATATACTCGGAAGGTCTGTTCTACGCTACTGGCCACCTTCCAGAATATCAGGCACCATCTATGAGCCTCATTCTCTGCATGATTTGGTGCTTGCCTCTTGACAAAGCAACTTCCACCAAAGCTGATTTTTCTTAACAAGGTGGACCACTGGACCTTCACAGTTTTCTGCTCATTTGAATAATTTGTTAAATTGTTATTTTTATTTTTTGTACTGGGATTTTTTTGCTGCTATTAGGCTTTCCTGGTTTCTTAATTATCAAGTGAACATGCTTTCTGTAAACCATTGTTTATGGGTTGTTGGTCATCTGGAATTGTAAACTTTGTTTCAGGCTTCTATTTTGGAGGCAATTAAAGGAATTGTTTTTAACTGATTAAAGTTCAATCTTTCATAATGGATTCTGAATTGTATAGCAAAATTGTGCTTCTGAGTTTTTCTGAGATGTTCTACACCTTGTTGCTTAGTGTTTCATGCTTAAGCTTCCATTCCTGAAATGTAGATTAGTGTGGGAGTATTATGGTACGTGCGGAGTTCAGATCGAAGCTGTGTCCGATTTTTTTGAGTGTGCGCAGTAAAAGCGTTTAACTGAGGTTTTATTGCGCACACTCACAAAAACTGGACGATTCTCCTGTTCGGACTCCGCGCGTAATAATCTCTTCTCTTGATAAGTGTTCGCATACTTTTAAGCTACCATAAATCATGTGCACTAAGGGCATCTTCAATCAAACTTCATTTCTAACATTGAAAAAGAATATTTTGTTTATATTTTTTCATGTTCAACCAAAAGTTTCATTTCTACCACCAAAATAATGGATTTCTGTGAATAGTGCGACGCCAATATCGACGTCATACAATTAACAGATAAAATAAAATGCAAAAATATGTTTCAATTTGCCTGTGGGAATTACGAACAGACAAATATGGTTCGGTTGGAGATATCCTAAATATCAAATGCCCAAGGAATCACAATTGGCTGGCCAAAAAGTTCAGTTCTATGATGTGTTTGATCTGATATCAAAAATAAATAATTAAATAGAAAAGATTTCTGTGAATTAAATTGCTTCAGATCATTTGGCTCTTTTTATTTTTGGCCAACCAATTTTGCCAAAAGCGGAGGTTCTCTCGCGTATCTCCATAACTGAGGAATTAGGGCACTAATGTTGGGCAAATTATTAGGTCCAGTAACCGGACCTAGAAATAAGTCCGGACATCCAATATAAATTTGCCACATAGATTACGCTTTAGATGCATTTTGACTGCACTTTACTTGCGCTTTTGACTACGTATTTTTGACTCAAAGTGTAGTCCATGTGACAAATTTTTAGTAGATGTCCGGACCTAGAAATAGGTCCGGTGACCGGACCTAGAAATATGTCCGGTGATCGGACCTAATAATTTGCCCTAATGTTGACAAAATAGACTGGTGCAATATTATACTGTTAAAAAGCCTAAAGTTTTATTTGGAATGGAATTTTTTTATTGTTTCTTAAAATGTTTTCTTAGCACACAAAATTTAATTTTTGTATTTGAAAGTTATTTCTATAAATTTAGTTAAATACAAATTAATTATTAATTTAAAGATATTAATATTATATTAATTAAAATTATACATATATATTTATATTTATATATATTTTTTAAATTTAAACAGAAATTTTTTTAAATTTAATAAAATATTAATTTAATCATATAATCTAAGTTAATTATTTATATTTTAAATTTAATATTGTATATATAAATTAATACGGAATTCTGATTTTTATATTCATGAATATGAAAATTTGATTACTGTATTCAAATTCCATTGGGCTCCTACTTATTAACTATAATTTCTAGTTGCTCCTTTTAAAAGTATTAAGAAAGTTGTATCAAACAAAGTCTCTTTTTTACTGTTTTTTAAAATAATTTTTATTATAAAAATTGTTTGAATTAGAAATTTTTGTACTAAAAAGTTATTTTAAAAAGTAATAGAAAAGCTCTATCAATTGAAGCCTTTCTTCGACTGATTAGCATGATTATGAATGAGCTGAAATAAAAGCTAATGGGTTATAATAAAACCTCCATTATAACAGCTCGAGTTGTCAAATGAATTTGCTCGAGATTTAGGCTTCATTTGGGAAGGCTTTCATAGTACTTTTTTAAAACAGTTTTATAGTATAAAAATTTTAATTTTTAAACTAAAAAGTTGTTTTAATAAGAAATAAAAAAAATCATCCCAAACGAAGTCTTAGTAGAGCTACTTGCTAGCTTAAATTGAAGTCGTCATAGACATCATCGGAGCTACCACTTCTAAGTGAAGTTGTTAGTAGGGGTGTCAATATCTGACACGACCAGAAAATCCGACTCGAACACGACCCGAAAAGTTCGGGTTAGGGTCAATCCGAACTTGAAACGGGTCAGGTTTGTGTTCAACATTTTGATCAGTTTCAAAATTCGGGTTGGATTCGGGTTAACCCTTTGACCCGAAAACCCGATTTTGACTTAACAACCCGAGATTGACTCGATTTTGACCCGAAAAAGAGGAGATAGACCCATTTTTGAACCGGAAGCTAGCATTTTTTTTGTTGGAAACGGGTTATTCGGGTAAGGTCGTCTCGAATCAAACTTTAAAATTGGAGGTCAAAGAATGAGATTGAAATATTTTAAATCGGTGGCATCGGTCTTATACTTTCTATCAACCTAATGAAACCCTAAAGCTTCTTTCTCAAAGTTTTTTCTCTCATGTTTTTCTATTTTGCTTGATTCTTTCTTTTTATTGAAGTTATGGTGCCACTTAGAGATAATTTCATGTGGTGAATATGGTTTATCAAACAAGAAGTTAAGAAATGGATAATTTAATTGAAACTTTTTTTATTTAACTTCATTTATTAACAACAACACAAAGCCACTAAACATCACTTTGAAAAACAAAAAATAAACTCATCAACTTTTTCCATTCATCTCTAAAAATCTTTACCTTTAAGATATTCATATACAACAATCATAGTATAAAATTATCATATCAGAAATGCACCATAATTGCTAAAATAATCTACGAACAAAAGAATATACTTAACACCTAAAATATGCAACCTTTATCTACTCAACCTACCACTATTCCTTTCTTTGGCTTTGAAATTAATACATGGAGAAAGAATAGAAATGAGCAAATCATAGATAAATAGGCAACACGAAACCTACCTACATTCATAAAAATAAGCAAAATAGTAAATACATAGATTATTCTATCATCATAGAAACATTAAAATATATTATCTATAAAGAATTTTCATGTAAAGGTAGTATTACTAACTACAATGTCACGCATATTAGTTATTTTCAATTTAGTGTTAATATATAAATTCAACCAGATACCTGAAATAATATATTCACACATAGTAGAAATAAACACATCACATTAGTCTTTTCTCAGGCTCTTATACCTCCCAAATATTTCACAGATATAAAATCAAGATCTCATAACTCCTTGTTTTTAATATTTTAGTATCAAACCCGTATGACCCTCAATGTATAGCATAACAATATCGAGCTTTTATGACTCCCAGTTCATATCATAATAATATTAGGACCTTATGACTCCCAATGCATAACATCATTTATTCAATCATTATTAGTAGGGGTGTCAATATTTGATACAACACGAAAATCCGACCCGGAAAATTCAAATTGGACCAGACCCGATTTCAAAATGGGTCGGGTTCTCGGATTCGACCCGTTTGAAAAACGGCCCGGAAACCCGCTTAGAATGAGCTGTTTGAGGCTGCATGCCTCAACTGCCCGCGCGGCCGCCAATGTTGCCCATGCCCTCCCCGACACTGCCTGCGACCCCACACGCTCTCGCCTTGCCCGCATGCGTGCGCCTGCCCTTGCGGTCGCTAAGTGTTAGTCGCGCGCCCGCATCCACCGCGCACCCGCCCCGCTTGCGTGCTCAAGTCCGTCGTGCGCCCAGCGTCTGCCCAGCGTCCGCCTGCCTGCGCGCCCGAGCTCGCGTCCCGTGTCGGGTTGGGTCTACCCGACGATTCAAGTCTGGGTCCGTGTTTTCGACTCGTTTACCTACGCAGGTCGGGTTAGGGTCGAACCGATTGAATCCGGGTCAGTTCCGGGATTGACCCGAACCCGACCCGTGACCCGAAATTGACACCCCTAATTATTAGGCACTTATACCTCCATTAGGATGTACATAAACATCAATAACTAACCATCAGTATTTACTTCTTTTACATAGTTTCAGTTACACAAACACATAAATATTAGCACTTTCAACATGTATAAATAGTATCAAACACATCATATAAATATATAGAGTTTCAAATTTATTGTAGAGTAGTAAAAATTTTAAAGTAAATTTATACACACACTTACATAGTTACCAATCATACAAGTATTCACATATAATGTTTACAACAATATTTTGGCGTTATTATCATTCTATAATAACTCTCATCATTATAATTATATCCCATCAAAATACTTAAAATATCATACAATGAACAATATCTTATAAATATTCATAATATTTTGTCAAGATGTGCAGAATAGTGAGAATAATAACATACTAGAAATTATACGATAAACAATTCGAAGATATCAATTTATCCCCATTTTTATATCATTCATGTGATTAAAAAGCTAAAAAATTCATGAAAAACAGATTAAAAATAAAAGTAGGTAAATATAATCTATCTATATCTTTATAACTTCTACATTTAATGTAATCAGTCACATTGTTAAAACAGACGTCATCAATGACATAAATCCGCCATCAAACCACAAAGAATTGGGAAAGAGATAATGTTATAATAACCATTAAAGACCAAAACATCACCAACAACTGGAGAGGGCAAAAGAAATCCGGAAATAAAGGCTTTAAAGTAATTTTTCAATACAAAATTTAGACTTTTTATATTAAAAATTTATTTTAACGAGCAATAAGAAAACCGTTCCAAATGAAACCAAAAACTGTTGGAGAGCGGAGAAAGGAAGAGAGAGATCCCATTGTCTGATTTACGAGAAGTTATTTTGTGTGGAGTCTTACGTTTTCTTTGTAACAGTTTTTTTTTGCTGTTTTCTAAAGTAATTTTTTAGTTAACAAAATTTGGAATTAAAAATAAGTTATTTAAGAAATTAGTAAGAAAGATGTCCCAAAATAAAGCCTTAATATAGTTTGTGTTCGGACTTCAATTAAAATAAGTCACGTCGCATATATATATATATCCTATGTAAAACCTTGTATATAGGATGTGTATAATACACACTTGTGTACAGACGACGTGGCCAATCTTAATAAGAGTAGTCAAGACACATCTGTACTCTGCATAGAATAATTTCACCTAATTTACGTCCTAATTTTTTCGTTTGAACTACTTTGATTGATTTGCATTCAAAAATTAAAATAAAGTATGAGATTATAATTTTGTAAAATACGAATTACATTTTACTTAATATTTATTAAAATAATCATGTAACTATCTTTTTATGAGATACTTTATTATAAAATTGATAATAATTTAATTTTGAGTTGATTCGGCCATTGCATTGCATTGGCTTGAACTCATTCTATTAGTTTTTTAGTGAGAGCCAAATTTAAGTATAGACATTTATTAATTTTTTAATCAAATTTAAAAGGAGAAATTAATACATTAAATAGTTAGATTATCTTTAAATGATAATTATTCAAACATTAATTAATGTTATGATATTTAATAATTAATTTAAAAATATAATATTTGATATTATAGTATTAATAAATTATCTAAAATACATTTAAATTATAACAAATTTTGATTCTTGATATAAACTATGGAAAATATAAATAAAAATGGAATAGAATGTGTAGATTATATAAGATAAAATATATTCATTTTGAAATTTAGATTTTAAAATATGTTAGCGTTTTAAATATGATAAATACTCTCTTTGTTGTACTTTAAATATAAAAAAAACTATTAAAATCTTGTAATAATTAAAAATATAGTTGATATGTAATAAAAAATCAATTTGATTGGGCATGAATTTTGATGCATGTTTGAATTAAAAAAAAAATAGAATTAAATTCGAGACTATCATATTTCTAATTTCAACAAAATTTTAGTCTAATCAATTGTTGTCAGACCACCATCATCAAACTTCTGCTGCCAAATCATTATAATTGGGTCACGAAAGCTTGAACAATACTTCTGAATCATTGTCACTTAACCACAAACAGCTGAATGCCTTTCGTCCCATGTTAACTCTATAATATTTTTATGTTAGCTCCTTATACTTAAATAATCTTGTCATATTCAAATTATGAGATGGGCAAATATGTATAGTCAACTCTAACCTAGTGAAATTCTTTTACCTAAAAGTTTTCCTTTGTTAAAATATTGTGTACTAACTCTTCAAACTCAAGTAATTATTCACCTTCTTAGTTTTTTCACATAAACCTTTTAGTATCACCCATGCTCATTTATTTATTATTTATATGCTAATTCTTTATTTAAGGCTAAGGCGCAAAACCCCCAAACTCTACTATCATAAATTTTATAGCATGGAATATTTTAAAGTCTTATGGGAAAATAATATCAGCATTGTAAGCCCTACTGACACTTATTTAAAGGCCAACGGTGTTACAAAAACAATAGCGAATTCTCCCACTCTAACATTGATCATTCTATGGACCAATTTTTGAACAAGGGATTCTATGACACTGGCTCTTTCTATCCTAACGGGCATGGCCTTGCTAGAAGGTACATTAGGTTTATTCCTATAAAATCACATTGGTACGATATAAGAGTCTAATAATGAAATCCTTCAGCTTCAATAGGGGAGTAGCTAGTGCTAACACATAGTAGAGGTACCCACTTTCATAAGGATTAATTACCAACCAGGGTTGTTCAACATGAGAACACACTTATAGAGCACCCTCACCATGGGGTTCCTCATATTCTATAATAGGACACTTATCTCATCAACACAACTTGATATATCTATCAATCTTGTACAACCTATACACCTCAAGTAATCATCATCATCACAGCTGAATTTTGATGCATGTTTGAATATAAAAAAAAATAGAATTATATTCGAGACTATCATATTTCTAATTTCAACAAAATTTTAGTCTAATCAGTTGTTGTCAGACCACTATCATCAAACTTCTACTGCCAAATCATTATAATTGGGTCATAACCGCTCGAACAATACTTCCGAATCATTATCACTTAACCACAACCACTAAATGCCCTTCATCCCATGTTAACTCTATAATATTTTTTGCTAGCTCCTTATACTCAAATAATCATGCCAACTTCAAATTATGAGATGGGCAAATATTTATAGTCAACTCTCACCTAGTGAAATTCTTTTACCTAAAAATTTTCCCCTTGCTAAAATATTGTGTACTAACTCTTCAAACTCAAGTAATTATTACCCTTCTTAGTTTTTTCACATAAAACTTTTAGTATCACCCATGCTCTTTTATTTATCATTTATATGCTAAATATTTATTTAAGGCTAAGGCGCAAAACCCCCAAACTCTACTGTCATAAATTTTATAGCATGGAATATTTTAAAGTCAAATAATATCAGTATTGTAAGCTCTACTGACACTTAATTGAAGGCCAACGAATGTTACAAAAACAATAGTGAAGTCTCCCACTGCAACACTAATCATTATATTGACCAATTTTTGAACAAAGGATTCTATGACACTTGTTCTTTCTATCCCAATGGGCATAGCCTTGCTAGCAAAGGTACATTAGTTTATTCCAATAAAATCACATTGGTAAGATATAAAAGTCTAATAATGGAATCCTTCAGCTCTTATAGGGGCCTTAGAAGTTAGTGCTGACACATAGTAGAGGTACCCACTTTTATAAGGATCAATTAACAATCAGGGGTGTTCAACATGAGAACACACTTATAGAGTCCCCTCACCATGGGGTTTCTCATCTTCTATAATAGGACACTTATCTCATCAACACAACTTGATATATCCATCAATCTTGTACAACATATGCATCTCCAGTAATCAACATCTTAAGTTTGACTTAATCCTTCCTCATTAACACCCCTTGTAATGTCCTATGTGATGAACTATAACACTTGGTACAAGAGTAATTTCGCTTAATGCATGGGATTCAACTCCCTCTTCATCAATGTTTTTAGGAGTCATCACCTCTATCAAAATGTATCAACGCCCCATTAAAATAGGTTTCAATATAAGCAATATAAACTCTTATGATGAGGCATTTCACCCTTTATATATATATATATATATATATATATATATATATATATATATATATATATATATATATACGTCATGCAAAACTTATCTTGATCGGGCACGAATCTCGAGGCAAAAAGCTAGTTGGAAACTTCAAAATTTAATTTCGGGAGCATCCAAACTCTGATTTCAGCTAGCTTATAGTCAAACTGAGCGTCTCGGAAATACAAACCCAACGACACCAAGTTCGACCCAATCCGAGCCCAAATGGGTCCAAATCATGGATCCGGAGCGCTGTTGGAAGGTTCAAACCACTATTTGAATTACCAAACGGACTCCGATTTTGACGAGCTTATACTCGAATCGAACGGCTTGACGAGACGAATCCAACGAGCCTAAGTTCACTAAATTCCAACATCACTAAGGCATTCAAATGACCAACAAATGGTGCACAATAGCAAGATTCAATATCGGCCGTCCATTCAACCACTCCCTATTCGCCCCTGATCTCACGCCTATTTACGTGTCATACCACTACAGAAAATCTATAAATAGAGCCCTCATTCTTCACAAGAGAGGATCCAAGCAAGAGAGAGAAGAAGATAAGAGAAGGAAGAAAAGAAGGAAGAAGGTCATCCTCGACAGTCGTCGGACCACCGCATGAAAAACCGCAGGAGCACCGCCGGACCACCGCAGGAAGCTCGCCGGACCACCACCGGAGTTTTCATTGCACCACCGTCTTAAGGCCCGACGTTCAGGCCCGACGCTAAGACCCGACGTCCTGCTGAGGGCCCTTTGTTCTGCTCAAGGCCAGACTATCAACACCCGAACTTCCAAGTGACACTGGGTCTAACACCTAACTCCTATCGAATATTTACTAATTGTAAATTTGATCGCCCTTAGAGGAGATTCAGTACTTTGTAACCGATTCAAAGTTTAGTGGAGTCATTTTCAACTGGGCTAGGCCTCGTGGTTTTTCCCCTTTTGAAGGGTTTTCCACGTAAAAAATCTTGATTTCTCTGTGTGTGAGCTAGTTATCCATACAATGCTTAGACGTAGAATTAGATCTCTATCGCCGCGTATTTTCTAGCCCGCAACAGTTGGCGCCGTCCGTGGGAAAGCCAATCCCACTATACTAAGTAATCCTCCAATGGTCAATAGGCGTAGCCATCACATCATGGGAACCTCCCGCTCTAATTCACACCAATCCAGGAATCAGTCCCTGAATCAAGGACGATAGGCATCTGCCTCCTTTCACCCCGGTAGCCGACACCCTGCAGGAGAAGGAACTTCAGGGCCATCCCTAGAAGAGCGTATTAGAAAAATGGAGGAATCTCAGAATGAGATCCTTCAACTCTTAAGGGGAGCTCGAGGACTAGCACCGGCACCCCAAAAAGATACTTTTCTCCCTCGAGACCAGCCAGGATTCGAAGACATTCTTCACGTCAAAGTTCCCCTTCCTCCGCCAAGGATGCGCCCTCCTACACGTCCAGAGAATGAGCTTGCTGACACAGCAAGCTCTACCCATCCTTCATGCACAGGCCATCGGCAGCATATGCCGCCGGACGTCCCCGAGGACTTGGACCAACAGCATGTCACTGAACTCCCCTGTAATACTCTACGGCATGAGTTGCGGAGGCTAGTTCGAGAGGAGTTCCCCACAGGGGGTAGAAGACAGTCCCTTCACCAACGGGACATTCAAGAGTCATCACCTTTTATCGAAGCCATCCTCCGATACCCCGTTCTGACAAGATTCAAACTCCCGAATATTGATTCTTATGATGGGACTTCAGACCCCTACGAGCATATCGACCACTACCGCACTATTATGTATATCCAGCAGGCCCAGACGCTTTGCTCTATCAAGTTTTTCATGCCACCCTTAAAGGGCAAGTCCGGACATGGTTCTACTTACTGCCCCCCCGGTCCATTCCACTATTTGTTAAATTGGCTAAATTGTTCGTCGAACAAATTGTCGCCAACCGGAGAATGATCAAAGACTCCTCCCACCTTTCAGGGATACGACAGAACGAGGGTGAATCTCTTAAAGAGTAATTTCAAAGGTTTTCTACGGAAGCTTGGCAAATTCCAGGGGTAGATCTCAAATTGCTTAGAGGTGTATTTCTTGGCGGGCTTCGCCCGGGCACCTTCTACTCGGCACTCATGCGAGAAACGGTCCATTCATATGCGGATTTAATCCATCGAGTAGAGGCCCAAATCACTGTCGATGAAGCCATCAATGCTCATAGGAATCAATTCGAGCAGACAATTGGGAAGCATAAAAATCCCTCAGGGATGGAGAATCCCTCATCACAAAGGAAGAAGCAAGGAAGCTATAATCTTCCTCCTCGGCCCTCACAGCCGCTGTAAGACCTTGTTCCTTTGCTGTAGCTGCTGGAAAGTGATTTTTCCTCCCAGGATCGGCCAGGACGAAGTTTGGATCGTCCAGGCCGATCAGTGCATTGAAAATAGCTGATTTCTGGAGTGCTTTCTGGAATGATTTCTGGACGAAATCGTCCAGGCCGATCGAGGTATCGTCCCGGGACGATCAGTGGATGGCACAAGTCAGTGAGTAGGGGTTTTTATCGCCTATGAACAGTAATTATCGTCCTGAAAAATCGTCCCAGGACGATGGGAATTTGGTCTGATCGTCCAGGACGATCGAGACGATCGGCCGGGCCGATATGAGCATTACTTAAGGGAAATGAGCTCGTTTTGAGGAGAGAGAAAAATCATTTTATAAATCAGATATTTTGAGGAGAGAGAAGGAGCGGAAAAGCAAAGGGAAAAGTTCGATTTCGAGGCCCGCGGAGCGATTTTCGTCGTTCGTTGCTGTTGGATATTGTGTTTGTCTCGCTGTAAGGATTCCGAACCCTACTTCTGTTTTCGAAGATTTCGAGGTTTTGTAAAATGGTGCTCAGATTTGTGTTTTTGTAAGTGATTTTCGTACCTGATTTGGTACTGGCGAAGATTTCACCGCATAACTTTTGGTATGCTGTAGATATGATTATTCTGCACGTTTTGATTATTTTCTGGAAGATTTCGTCCGGTTCGTTTTGATTTTGCGGGGTTTTATTTTGACTGCAAATTATTATGATGTCCGAATTGGTTTGAGCAGTAGAAGAATAGTCTTATAATGTTACTGTGCACGTTCTATATTAATTTGGTGAATTGTGATTTTTGGAGATTTTCGTGTAAATTCGATAGACTACCGTTACTCTGCCCGATTTTCGTACGATTTCTGATTTGGTTGAAATTGATTGATTGAATTGATGTGCGTATAATTATTGATATGATCGTCTTAGATTTCTTTATTTTTGATTATTGCATCGATTATAGCATTGATTGATTGTTACTGAAAGACAAGTGGGAACCTGGTTGAACGTTGGTTGAAGATTGATCGATACCTGTACAGGATGGTGGGCCGACGGGCTTTCCTTTAAATCATAGACCATAGATCATCGATATAACGATTGGGAGTTATAAGGAGTTTTATATGCCGACGGGCGGCCGACGGGCAAAAGAGTGACGACTCTTCTTGATAGAACCAACGTGCGGATAACTACAACAGCATCATTGAACGAACTACAACAGCATCATTGATCATTGATAATAGCTAGTGTTTGTGCTTGTCGAGTAAGACCATTGTATGGATTTCCGGATATGCATTGATTTATCGTATTGCTTTTCTGTTTGATGTTATCGACTTGATTGCTTCATAGATACCGGCACCGATATTGATATGGATTCTACGTATTGATTCATAGAGATTGACACTGATATTGATACATTGAGTCGTCGTACCGGTTCTCGATCGATTGATTGATTGGATGGATTGTTGTCGTATGGATTTGATTTATCGTAGAATTGATTTCTATTGACCTGATGATTTCATTGTATAGATTTGTTTTCAATTGCTAGGTTGCTTATTAAGTTGATTCGATTGTTCTATGAATTTCCCTGCTGATAGATGTAATTGACTGGAAAGTGCTTTATTGATTGAGATGATTTCCTTACTGTAGCATCATACGTCGTCATTATAGAATCTGTCGTTGATTGACTGATTTGCAAAAGTACGTTCTGACACGAGTTCCTTATTGAATTAATTGACGCTATCGGTTGCTAGTAATTGATACAGATATCCTATTGATTTGACTGATGATATAGATACACTGATTTGATTAGACGACACGACTGATCGAACTGATAGTATTGATAGTGTTGATTGATAGACACTGCTACAAGGATAGATATTGATTGGAAGCACTTACCGATTTGATTTCGATTTACCGATGTTTTTACCACTGCATTGATTATTGACTATTGATTTACGTACTGCATTGACTACTGATTTGATTTCCGCTGTTCAGACTTGATTTCATTGACGATGGATTTCCGTATTGCATAGACTCATTGACCATTGATTGATTTGATTTCATTGACCTGCATATTGATAGCATCGCCGTGGTTTGATTTCAGTTGTAGGCTTTGGTGACCTGCTGGGCTTTGTAAGCTCATTATATGTGGTTAATGATTTCAGGTGCAGAGCCTCCAGTCTGAAGATCTTTCTGTCGAGTTCAGCCTTTTGTTTTGCAGCCTTTGGTAGGCTTTCTTTTGTAGCCGGTGTGGCTAGTGTAGATATTTCTTTTGGACTCTTTTGTCACTTCATTGTTTGTACTATATGTGAATTATAGTATCTGCTGTAGTTTCTTTTCTGTAATGTAATTATTTCTGGCTCTGGATATATGTTGGTATGGATTGATATGAATGACAGTTGAAGAATCCGATAAAAAAAAAAAAAGAACGATCAGATGAATCCTTTCGCTACACGGATCTTGGGTTGTTACAATTGGTATCAGAGCGAGTGTAGTGAAAAGGATTTGATTATATCCAGAGTTGATGATTGCATTATTTGATTTGATTTGTTTTGTTATATGTATTTGATTTCCGCGGTTTTGATTGGAATGATTTGTATTGATCAGGCAAATGGATCCGAAAGGCAAAAAGATTAAGTCTGAGCCTGCTGCTAACCTCCCTCTCACATCTGAAAATATGAATAAATTTGCTGATATGGTTGCTCAGATGGTGAGTGACAAGCTAGCGAAACGCTCTGGGCGTAGCAAGAAAAGCGGGGAAGGTAGCAAAGCAAGAATTAATGTTTGTACGTTTTGTGGAAAGAGACACTCGGGACAGTGTTATCGAAGAACAGGGCAATGCTTCCGATGTGGTGCACATGGACATAGAATGACTGAGTGCCCGAGTTCTGAACTTAGGCAAGGACCTGTTCCGACTGTTCAGACTGGAAATGTACAAGCCATGATGGAAGATGTTCCTTCCGTGCCTGCTGGTGAGACTGGTACGAGTTTAGTTTATTGTTTGTTTTGATGTGTTTTGTTCGATTTTCCGATAGATCGGATTTGTTTTGCTTTGTTTTGTTTTGTTTTGTTCTGGACACGTTAGGGAAATGTCGGGACGACATTTTTCTAAGGTGGGGAGATTGTAAGACCTTGTTCCTTTGCTGTAGCTGCTGGAAAGTGATTTTTCCTCCCAGGATCGGCCAGGACGAAGTTTGGATCGTCCAGGCCGATCAGTGCATTGAAAATAGCTGATTTCTGGAGTGCTTTCTGGAATGATTTCTGGACGAAATCGTCCAGGCCGATCGAGGTATCGTCCCGGGACGATCAGTGGATGGCACAAGTCAGTGAGTAGGGGTTTTTATCGCCTATGAACAGTAATTATCGTCCTGAAAAATCGTCCCAGGACGATGGGAATTTGGTCTGATCGTCCAGGACGATCGAGACGATCGGCCGGGCCGATATGAGCATTACTTAAGGGAAATGAGCTCGTTTTGAGGAGAGAGAAAAATCATTTTATAAATCAGATATTTTGAGGAGAGAGAAGGAGCGGAAAAGCAAAGGGAAAAGTTCGATTTCGAGGCCCGCGGAGCGATTTTCGTCGTTCGTTGCTGTTGGATATTGTGTTTGTCTCGCTGTAAGGATTCCGAACCCTACTTCTGTTTTCGAAGATTTCGAGGTTTTGTAAAATGGTGCTCAGATTTGTGTTTTTGTAAGTGATTTTTGTACCTGATTTGGTACTGGCGAAGATTTCACCGCATAACTTTTGGTATGCTGTAGATATGATTATTCTGCACGTTTTGATTATTTTCTGGAAGATTTCGTCCGGTTCGTTTTGATTTTGCGGGGTTTTATTTTGACTGCAAATTATTATGATGTCCGAATTGGTTTGAGCAGTAGAAGAATAGTCTTATAATGTTACTGTGCACGTTCTATATTAATTTGGTGAATTGTGATTTTTGGAGATTTTCGTGTAAATTCGATAGACTACCGTTACTCTGCCCGATTTTCGTACGATTTCTGATTTGGTTGAAATTGATTGATTGAATTGATGTGCGTATAATTATTGATATGATCGTCTTAGATTTCTTTATTTTTGATTATTGCATCGATTATAGCATTGATTGATTGTTACTGAAAGACAAGTGGGAACCTGGTTGAACGTTGGTTGAAGATTGATCGATACCTGTACAGGATGGTGGGCCGACGGGCTTTCCTTTAAATCATAGACCATAGATCATCGATATAACGATTGGGAGTTATAAGGAGTTTTATATGCCGACGGGCGGCCGACGGGCAAAAGAGTGACGACTCTTCTTGATAGAACCAACGTGCGGATAACTACAACAGCATCATTGAACGAACTACAACAGCATCATTGATCATTGATAATAGCTAGTGTTTGTGCTTGTCGAGTAAGACCATTGTATGGATTTCCGGATATGCATTGATTTATCGTATTGCTTTTCTGTTTGATGTTATCGACTTGATTGCTTCATAGATACCGGCACCGATATTGATATGGATTCTACGTATTGATTCATAGAGATTGACACTGATATTGATACATTGAGTCGTCGTACCGGTTCTCGATCGATTGATTGATTGGATGGATTGTTGTCATATGGATTTGATTTATCGTAGAATTGATTTCTATTGACCTGATGATTTCATTGTATAGATTTGTTTTCAATTGCTATGTTGCTTATTAAGTTAATTCGATTGTTCTATGAATTTCCCTGCTGATAGATGTAATTGACTGGAAAGTGCTTTATTGATTGAGATGATTTCCTTACTGTAGCATCATACGTCGTCATTATAGAATCTGTCGTTGATTGACTGATTTGCAAAAGTACGTTCTGACACGAGTTCATTATTGAATTAATTGACGCTATCGGTTGCTAGTAATTGATACAGATATCCTATTGATTTGACTGATGATATAGATACACTGATTTGATTAGACGACACGACTGATCGAACTGATAGTATTGATAGTGTTGATTGATAGACACTGCTACAAGGATAGATATTGATTGGAAGCACTTACCGATTTGATTTCGATTTACCGATGTTTTTACCACTGCATTGATTATTGACTATTGATTTATGTACTGCATTGACTACTGATTTGATTTCCGCTGTTCAGACTTGATTTCATTGACGATGGATTTCCGTATTGCATAGACTCATTGACCATTGATTGATTTGATTTCATTGACCTGCATATTGATAGCATCGCCGTGCTTTGATTTCAGTTGTAGGCTTTGGTGACCTGCTGGGCTTTGTAAGCTCATTATATGTGGTTAATGATTTCAGGTGCAGAGCCTCCAGTCTGAAGATCTTTCTGTCGAGTTCAGCCTTTTGTTTTGCAGCCTTTGGTAGGCTTTCTTTTGTAGCCGGTGTGGCTAGTGTAGATATTTCTTTTGGACTCTTTTGTCACTTCATTGTTTGTACTATATGTGAATTATAGTATCTGCTGTAGTTTCTTTTCTGTAATGTAATTATTTCTGGCTCTGGATATATGTTGGTATGGATTGATATGAATGACAGTTGAAGAAACCAATAAAAAAAAAAAAGAACGATCAGATGAATCCTTTCGCTACACGGATCTTGGGTTGTTACAGCCGCGACGAGAGCTTCGCCAAGAAAATGAGTACACACCACTCAATACATCCCGAGCCAATGTATTGATGTCCGTCCGAGATCAGGAGAACATAAAATGGCCACACCCTTTAAAGCCCAACGTCAAAAACCAGGAGCAATATTGCCACTTCCACCGCAGCCGTGGGCACACTACTGAAGCATGCAGGCAACTCAAAGAAGAAGTTGAGAGGCTGATCCTACAAGGATATCTCTGACAATTCATTAAGAATACACTAGCCCAAGAAGAAGTTGGTCCGTCTGGGGGGCAGAATCAACAGCAAAGGCAGTCAATAAGTAATCACCAAATAGTGGGAGAGATCGAAACTATTGCTGGAGGCCCATCAACACCTTGTCAGGTTCTAATCGTAGAGAATAAGGAGCCACCAACAAAAAAGCCTCATGTCGATCACTCCATCACCTTCAAGGATTCTGATCTAGAAGGTGTAAAGACCCCTCATCAAGATCCACTGGTGATTAGTACAGGAATCGGCGACCCATGCTATAATGTTAAAAAGATCTTGGTTGACAATGGAAGCTCGATAGATGTTTAATTCTACTCCACTTTTCTTAGCATGGGCCTATCCAGAGAGAAACTCCATCCTGCCGCCGATCCACTGTACGGATTTGACAACCGACCTGTAAGAGTTGAAGGAACCATTACTCTCTTGGTCATACTTGGAGAATTCCCCCGTCAAGTTGAGCACCCCATTATGTTCATTATAGTGAAGTCCGAATCAGCCTACAATGCGATCTTTGGAAGGCCACTCCAAATAATCTTCGGGGTTATTGCTTCAATTCCCCACTTAAAGCTCAATTTTCCTACCCCATCGGGGATCGAAACAGTACGAGGAGATAAACAAGTAGCACAATCATACTATCTTAGGTAGGCTCAACCACACTTATTAGTTACTCTAAGCATCGAGGACTTCGATCTTCGAAATGAAGATACCCCTCAAAGGGCCTCCCATATAGAAGATCTTACCTGTGTCTCTCTATCAGAAGAACATCACGCGATTGATATGCCCGGCATTAATCCTGAAGTAATCATGCATTCCCTCAAGATCAACCCAGCATGTAAACCAGTGATTCAAAAGAAATGAAACTTTGCACTAGAACGTCAGCTGGCAATCGAGCATGAGGTTGATAAGCTTTTAAAAGGCAGATTTATAAGGGAGGTACACTATCCTGCTTGGTTGGCCAATATCGTAATGGTTCGAAAAGCAAGTGGAGCTTGGAGATTGTTGTAGACTACACTAATCTCAACAAGGCCTGCCCCAAGGATAGTTTCCCGCTTCCCCGTATTGACAACTAGTTGATGCCACCTCCGGACATCAAATGCTAAGCTTCATGGATGCTTATTCTGGATACAATCAAATATAAATGGATCATGCTGATGAGGAGACAATAGCTTTTCAAATAGATAAATGATTGTACTGCTACCTAGTAATGCCATTCGGACTCAAAAATGGAGGGGCAACATATCAACGGCTGATGAATAAGGTTTTTAAGAACCTTATTGGGCGTATCATGGAAGTCTATGTAGATGACATGCTAGTAAAGAGCATCGAGAAATCTCAGCATATCTCAGATTTGGAAGAATGTTTCTACCTCATTCGATCTTACAACATGCGCCTCAATCCCTCCAAATGTGTATTTGGGGTTGCCTCAGAAAATTTTTTGGGGTTCATTGTTACCCATCGAGGGATTGAGGCCAACCTGGAGAAAATCAATGCCCTAAGGGACATGCTACCCCCAAGAAATATCAAAGAAGTCCAGAGATTGAACGGAAGGATTGCAGCACTCTCTCGATTTTTAACTCGATCAGGAGACAAATATTTGCCTTTCTTCAAGGTTCTCAGAGGTGCTCGGAGCTCAGGGTTCCAGTGGACCGATAAATGCCAAGAGGCTTTCGAACAACTCCGGGCTTACCTAGCCTCGCCGCCACTACTCTCGAAACCAGTTATATGGGAAATTTTATATATTTATGTGGCCGTCTCCTCACAGGCTATAAGTTCGGTATTGGTTCGGGTAGAGGATACGATTCAACACACAATCTATTACATTAGCAAGGTACTTTCAGAGACTGAGACACGTTATCCATTGGCAGACAAAACAGCCTTAGCATTAGTCTTCTCAGGAAGAAAATTACGACCTTATTTCCAAGCGCACACGATCAGAGTTTATACAAACCTCCCGTTGAAAAGTATTCTCTAAAAACCCGAGGAAACTGGAAGATTGATCAAATGGTTAGTGGAGCTCGGCGAATTTGATATACAGATCCTATCTAGACCCGACATCAAATCACAAGTGCTTGCTAATTTCGTGGTCGAATGCACTAGCCACACCTCTAGTGAATCACTTGATATGTCTCCTTCCTCCTACTACTGGATATTACATGTCGACGGAGCTTCTGGGAGTTCTGGTGCTGGCGCTGGAATTTTATTAATCTCCCCGTAGAAAGCCACACTCTAATATGGGCTTAGACTGAAGTTCCTAGCAACAAACAACGTTGCTGAATATGAAGCTATAATCGCTGGATTGAAACTGGCAATCGATTGCGAAGTCCAGGATGACTTAGTGGTTCACACTGATTCCCAGCTGGTTGCCTCTCAAGTAGAAGGGGAGTTTGATGCTCACAACCCATTATTGGCCCAATACTGTCAGATAGTTAAAATCTT
The DNA here is from genome assembly GCA_016618105.1 of Dendrobium huoshanense. Lineage (NCBI taxonomy): Eukaryota > Viridiplantae > Streptophyta > Magnoliopsida > Asparagales > Orchidaceae > Dendrobium > Dendrobium huoshanense. The sequence goes on from CM028355.1 coordinate 5,639,046, forward strand.
ATTGGCCCAAATAGCAAAACATCAAATTGTCCATATCCTTTGAGAGCAGAACGCAAAGGCAGACTCTCTCTCTCTAAGCTGGCCACTTCTACGACAGGAGATGTTTTCAAAAGAAAGCATATTGAGGAGATCCATTTCCCGAGCGTACAAGGCCCATGGGTGATTCAATCAATAGATAAATCAAAAGAAGCTTCTTGGATCGACCCCATTTTTGCTCTCCTATAAGAAGGCTCTCTTCCTGAAGACCCAATAATGGCAGTACGACTTCGGAGGCAGGCAACAAACTTCACCATTATTAATGGAGAGTTATACAAAAAATCTTTCACAGGGCCATACCTCAAATGTCTTCCTCTTTTAGAGGTGAACTATGCACTTCGAGAAGTACATTCAGGCATCTGTGGAGAGCATCTGGGCAGAAGGGCGCTAGCCCAAAAGGTCCTGAGATAGAGATTTTACTGGCCAACCATAAAGCAGGACGCATTGGAGCTCGTACGAAAATGTAACAGTTGCTAGTTACATGCCAACCTCACTCATCTACCTGCCACAGAGATATCAACATTACAGAGGCCCTGGCCTTTAGCCCAATGGGGGATCGACATAATGAGACCCTTTCCTATGGCCACGGGACAACGAAAATTCATCATCCTGACTGTGGATTATTTCACAAAGTGGGTAGAAGCAAAACTACTGGCAAAGATCACTGAAGCAAATGCCAAATAATTTCTGTGGAAGAACATAATATGTCGCTTTGACATTCCTGCAAAAGTTATCACTGATAACAGAATACAGTTCACCGGAAGGATCTTCACCACATTTTATAAAGATCTCCACATTCAACTAGTACATACGGCTGTGACCCATTCTCAGACTAATGGACAGACAGAGGTCACTAATTGAACCATTTTGAGAGGATTGAATACACGGCTGGATAAGGCTGGGGGCAATGGGCTGACGAGCTCCCAAATGTTCTTTGGGCGTATCGTACTACAGCGAGGACTCCAACAGGAGAGACGCCGTATAACCTCTGCTTTGGCATAAAGGCTGTCATTCCCGTCGACATTGAAGTCCTAAGTCACATAGTACAAACTTTTGACTCCAATACTAACGATGAAAAACTCAGGCACAACCTAGACCTCCTTCCAAAAATAAGAGATGAGACGATGCTTAAGGTTGCTGCCTACCACCAGAGAGTTGCCCGTCACTATAACAGAAGGATGAAGCCACGACATATATCAGTAGGAGATCTGGTCCTACGCAGCATTGAGGTAGCAGGTAAAGGCCCTCAACGAAATAAACTTTCCCCCTCTAAGAAGGCCCGTACCTAGTAGCAGCTATGATAAAGCCTAGAATATTCAAATTAAAGGATGCTGAAGGGAAGATGCTTCCTCGGACTTGGAATATTGACAATCTCCGTAAATACTATCAGTAGAGCGTGATGATGTCGCTTAGTGTTGTATGCCTTTAGTATTATGTATTTTCAGTACTGTGTGTATCTTTAATTTTGAACGTTGTTTGTGATGTTTGTAGTTTCTCCCTCCCTTAAGCTGTCTTTGGGAGCTATGTTCTTTGTAGTAAAGACTTTGTTTCTTTGTCTTCCTAGAGAAAAATTGTTTTGAGTTATAAACTTCAATATTTTTGATTCGAGCAGCACACAATTATTGTTGTAACTCAGTCATTACATGATCAATCCCAGGGGGATTCGGTCCGACCTCTTCCACATAGGTTAACGCTATCGAGCAGGGCTCTGGCACACAACCTCGGATAGGTCTTACATCCTTGGTGGATTCTCTCGACCTCTTCCACACAGGTTAACGCCATCGAGCAGGGCTCTGACACACAATCTCGGATAGGTATTACATCCTTGGTGGTTTCTCTCGACCTCTTCCACACAGGTTAACGTCATCGAGCAGGGCTCTGACACACAACCTCAGATAGGTCTTACATCCTTGGTGGATTATCTCGACCTCTTCCACACTGGTTAACGTCACCGAGCATGGCTCTGATATATAATCTTGGATAGGTCCTACATCCTTAGTTGATTCTTCTAACCTCTTTTACACAGGTCGGCATCATCGAGCAGGCCTCTCGCATGCAACCTCGAAAAGGTCACTCATCCTTGGTGGATCCTCCTAAACTCCTCCATACAAATTAAAATGCAAGTACCTTAAGCAAACATAAACAAAATTCACTCAAGCTGAATGAATGCACTAAAATGTTTAAACCAGATAAAGATACATCAATAATCAGGTACATCAACAATCCACTACTAAATCAAAGTAAATAACACACATCATCACAAACATCAGGTACATCGCAAATACTAAAAAAGACAAACCAATACAAACAGCAGAAACTAGAAATCCTACTCAACATCTACAATCTCATCATCCACGTCAAGATCCATGACCTTCCGAAGATCAGTCTCTACCTCATCACCATTAGAACCTGAAGGAAAGTCATCTGAAGCCTGGCTAGGGGTCACCTCTTCGACTGAAACTCCGATCTTTCGCTGCAAAATATGAACCCCCTTAAAGAAGCCCCAAATAAATCCATCTTCAGTACACTGCTACTCCAAACCCTTCACTTCTATGTCATAGATGTGATCTCGGGCCTCCTCAACGTGATCCTGAATGATAGTCTTGAAAGATATGGACTTCTTGAAATCTTCAATAACTCTTGAAGGTTCTAAGCTAGACAAAGCGGCATCCTTTTCAGGTATAAGAACCTGGGACTTCTTATCCTTTGCCTCAAGTGATGCTATCTTCTCTTCAGAAGCCTTCTGATCCTTTAAAAGCCTGATGATTATCGCTTGAGCCTCCTCCAGATATATTTGATGTCGATCTGCTTGCCGATTTCAGAGAGATACGGAGTGCATTGTATTGGCTAACTCAGTCCTGCACTCACTCAACTCTTCTTCAAGTACCTTTATCTCATTAACCTTCTGATCATACTTTCGCTTGAACTCTCCCTAGAGATACTTGATCTTAACAAACTCACTGTTCAAGTCATTAATCTCGATCCCAAGATGTGACAACTGAAATAAAAAAGAAAAGTTTATTAGAAGTCACCTCAGAAGAAAATGAGATAAAAAATATTGGGAGATGTTACTCACCAAATTGCTGGTCTTGTTGTGTCTGATGCATTGATGGCTCAAAACATTCTCAGGGATATGCAGCTTGGTTGGGGAAGAGCCAGGTAGGATTTTGTCAGTATTTGTTGCAGTCTCTTCCAACCTCTTCTTCTTTGAAACTTGAGGGTCTTCGCCTCTTGCCGGTATTTTAGGAGCCACTTTTGAAGTAGGGGCAGGAGGCTCAGGAAACCTGGATGTCGGCTTCAACATCCTTACATCAGACCTCCCAGCATGAAATGAAATCTCAAACTTGAATAAGAACTTTTTTTCAGTGTATTTGCTCATGTGGCGAACCTCAAATAGAAGATAATCAAGATCAGAAACCTTCAAGATTCTCATTAGGTCTTCTTCGCTGACATGCAGAGGGGATGGCAGATCCCTCATCTTCCCCCACTTCTTTATCAAGCCCCAATCATTCTTTACAAAAAAGAAAGCACTTAGCCAGTTCTTTGAATGATCGCGGGTACGCACATCCAACCATTTGGATTTAAAAGTTACACACCAAGAGGTATCACTGGTGAACCGACCCATCCGTGAAAGGTGCTCTGGTGTCATAGTAGCTCCCCGATCCCGAAAGAAAGCAATCAATCCCATAGTCACCGACATCGCTCTAAATGAAAGTTGGGATAGGTTCACACCGCACCTTTGTAAGACTTCAATCAACTCGGTAGGAGGCAAAAGCGTAAACCATCCCACAAGTGGGTTTCAGAAACGGTCACGTACCCGGGATGAGGAAGATTAGCTCGATCAGACCTCCTAGGGACCATCGTCTTCACATCATTCGGAAAATGATAATTTTTTTGAAAAAGGAATAGTAAGTCCTTTATAAGAGTCGACACTATCTCATCCACCCTTGCTTCCTTATTTGACCTCCGCTCGTCATCATACGGTGCGACGGGGTCTCTCTGGATCGCAGGATCTCTCGGTGGGAGACGATCACATGACATTTCTCCTAAAAGGGTGTTGGAGGAGAGAAGGGAAATCTCCAAACTTCCTTGCCAAGAGAGAGGCCTCGGAAAATCGAGGGAATGCCTCAATAGTAAGGAAAGAGGGAGAAGAGGAGAAGAGGAAAAGAAAAAAAAAGAAGAATAGAGGAGTGAATTTTCTTAAGATTTCAAGGCCTTATTTATAGTCTTTGAAGGAGAAGAGAGGGTTTTAAATTTTTCAGAATTTTCTTAAATTTTACAGAATTTTTTGGAATTTTTTCGGGCCAAAAAATAATTAAAAAATAATTTTTATTAAGGTGGGGTCCACTTGAGGCGGTGGGACGAACCGCCTCACCCGCCACCGCCTTACGGAGCGACAACTCTAAGGGATGCGGGCCACCGCGCGGGTCAGGCGGGCCCGCTGGAGCAGGTCGCGCAGGTCAGGCGGCCCGCTGTGTGAACAGCGCGGGTCAGGCGGACCCGTTGACGCGAATCAGGCGGCCCGCTATGCGGGCCGTGAGGGTTAGGCATACCCGCTAGCATGGGTCAGGCAGCCCGTTATGCGGACCGCGCGGGTCAGGCGGACCCGCTTGCGCGAGTCAGGTAGACCCGCTGGAGCGCGGGTCAGGCGGCCCGCTGGAACGCGGGCCGCGCATTCTGGTGCCACATCGGCGGCGGCGGCAGCGTCCGGCCGGCTGTTCGGGCCAGTCCGGTTGCCCAACCCATTCCGGGCCTAAATTTTGAACCGAAAAATCCGATTTCGATGTTTTTGGGGTCCCGGACGCATTTTTCAACGTTCCGACTCAAATTTGATACTTTCGGAGCGCAATGGGGCCTCTATGATCAAGATCGAGCAAATTGTTAACTTTTGGAAAGAGATTTTTTGCGATTCAACCGGTGTAAAATTTCGGAACAATTATTTCGGACTCCTAGAGCTTCGACGTCCAAAAATAGGGGGGAAATTGATACGTCATGCAAAAATTATCTTGATCGGACACTAATCTCGAGGCAAAAAGCTAGTTGGAAACTTCAAAATTTAATTTTGGGAGCATCCGAACTCCGATTTCAGCGAGCTTATAGTGAAACTGAGCGTCTCGGAAATACGAACCCAACGACACCAAGTTCGACCCAATCCAAGCCCAAATAGGTCCAAATCATGGATCCGGAGCGCTGTTGGAAGGTTCAAACCACTATTTGAATTACCAAACGGACTCCGATTTTGACGAGCTTATACTCGAATCGAACGGCTCTACAAGAAAAATCCAACGAGCCTAAGATCACTAAATTTTGACATTACTAAGGTATTCAATTGACCAACGAATGGTGCACGATCGCAAGATTTAATATCGTCTGTCCATTCAACCACTCCCTATTCGCCCCTGATCTCACGCCTATTTACTTGTCATACCACTCCAGAAAATCTATAAATAGAGCCATCATTCTTCACAAGAGAGGATCCAAGCAAGAGAGAGAAGAAGAGAAGAGAAGGAAGAAAAGAAGGAAGAAGGTCCTCCTCGACAGCCGCCGGACCACCGCAGGACCACCGCCGAACCACCGCAAAAATCTCGCCGGACCACCACCAGAGTTTTCATTGCACCACCGTCTTAAGGCCCGACGTTCAGGCCCGACGCTAAGACCCGACGTCCTGCTGAGGGCCCTTTATTCTGCTCAAGGCCAGACTGTCAACACCCGAACTTCCAAGTGACACTGGGTTTAACACCTGACTCCTATCGAATATTTACTAATTATAAATCTGATCGCCCTTAGAGGAGATTCAGTACTTTGTAACCGATTCAAAGTCTAGTGGAATCATTTTCAACTGGGCTAGGCCTCGTAATTTTTCCCCTTTTCAAGGGTTTTTTACGTAAAAAATCTTGATTTCTCTGTGTGTGAGCTAATTATCCGTACAACGCTAAGACGTAGAATTAAATTTCTATCACCGTATATTTTCTAGCCCGCAATAGTGGAGAGAAGGGAAATCTCTGGACTTCCTTGCTAAAAGAGGCGCCTCGGAAAACCGAGGAAAGGCCTCAATAGTAAGGACAGATGGAGAAGAGAAGAAGGAGAAATCTCCGGACTTCCTTGCCAAGAGAGGGGTTTTGGAAAACTGAGGGAAGGCCTCAATAGTAAGGACAGAGGGAGAAGAGAAGAAGGAGAAACCTCCGGACTTCCTTGCCAAGAGAGGGGCCTCGGAAAACTGATGGAATGCCTCAATAGTAAGGACAGAGGAAAAAGAGGAGAAGAGGAAAAGAAAAAAAGAAGAAGAGATGAGTGAATTTTCTTAAGGTTTTGAGGCCTTATTTATAGTCTTTGAAGGAGAAGAGAGGGTTTTTAATTTTTCAGAATTTTTTGAAATTTTCTAGAATTTTTTGGAATTTTTTCGGGCCAAAAAATAATTAAAAAAAGATTTTTTATTAAGGTGGGGCCCACTTGAGGCGGTGGGCCGAACCGCCTCACCCCCACCGCCTTACGGAGCGACAGCTCCAAGGGATACGGGCCACCGTGCGGGTCAGGCGGGCCCGCTGGAGCAGGCCGCGCGGGTCAGGCGGCCTGCTGTGCGGACAACGCGGGTCAGGCGGCCCGCTGTGCGGGCCGCGCGGTTCAGGCAGCCCATTATGCGGACCCGCTGGTGCGGGTCAGGCGGACCCGCTGGAGCGTGGGTCAGGCAGCCCGCTGGAACGCGTGTCGCGCATTCCGATGCCACACCAGCGGCGGCGAACGGCCGGTCGGCCGTTCCGGCTGCCCAACCCATTCAGGGCCCAAATTTCATCTTGAAAAGTCCGATTTCGACTTTTTTGGGTTCACCGGATGCGTTTTTTGACGTTTCGGACTCAAATTTGATACTTTCGGAGCGCAACGGGGCCTCTATGATCAAGATTGATCAAATTGTTAACTTTTGGAAAGCAATTTTTTGCGATTCAATCGGTGTAAAATTTCGTAACAAATATTTTCGGACTCCTAGAGCTTCGCCGTTCGAAAATAGGGGGGCAACATATACATCATGCAAAAATTATCTTGATCAAGCACGAATCTCGAGGCAAAAAGCTAGTTGGAAACTTCAAAATTTAATTTTGGGAGCATTCAAACTCTGATTTCAGCGAGCTTATAGTCAAACTGAACGTCTCGGAAATACGAACCCAACGGCACCAAGTTCGACCCAATTCGAGCCCAAATGGGTCCAAATCATGGATCCAGAGCATTGATGGATGGTTCAAACCACTATTTAAATTACCAAACAGACTTCAATTTTGACGAGCTTATACTCGAATCGAATGGCTCGACGAGATGAATCCAACGAGCCTAAGATCACTAAATTCTGACATCACTAAGGCATTCAAATGACCAACGAACGGTCCACAATTGTAAGATTCAATATCGGCCGTCCATTCAACCACTCCCTATTTGCCCCTAATCTCACGCATATTTACGTGTCATACCACTCCAGATAATCTATAAATAGAGCCCTCATTCTTCACAAGAGAGGATCCAAGCAAGAGAGAGAAGAAGAGAAGAGAAGAGAAGGAAGAAAAGAAGGAAGAAGGTCCTCCTCGACAGCCGCCAGACCACCGCAGGAGCACCGTCGGACTACCGCAGGAACCTCGCCGGACCACCACCGGAGTTTTCATTGCACCACCGTCTTAAGGCCCGACGTTCAGGCCCGACACTAAGACCCAACGTCCTGTTGAGGGCCCTTTGTTTTGCTCAAGGTCAGACTGTCAACACCCAAACTTCCAAGTGACACTTAGTCTAACACCTGACTCCTATTGAATATTTACTAATTGTAAATCTAATCGCCCTTAGAGGAGATTCAGTACTTTGTAACTGATTAAAAGTCTAATGGAATCATTTTCAACTAGGCTAGGCCTCGTGGTTTTTCCCCTTTCAAGGGTTTTCCACGTAAAAAATCTTGATTTCTCTGTGTGTGAGCTAGTTATCCGTACAACGCTAAGACATAGAATTAAATCTCTATCGCCGCACATTTTCTAGCCCGCAACATATATATATGAGGCTATGGTTGGTGGACATGTTCAGTATAGGTGGATGTATCCTTTTGAGAGATATTTAAATAAACTTAAGAAGACCGCTAAGAACAAATCACGACCCGAAGGCTCTATCTGTGAAACATATTTAACATATGAGACAACTCAGTTTTGCTCGTATTATTTTGAAATAATATCTCAATCAGGTGAAAGTTCAGCATCTCAAAATATTGGTAAATCCTCTAATATATCTGTATTCAGTGGAATTGGGGAACCTTTAGGCGCTAGCACCGTGCGCTATTTGACCGATAAGGATATGATAGTTATCACATTGTACATCTTGCTTAACTATGATGAAGTGGAGCCATATCTCGAGTAAGTATGAGTTAAGTTGTTTATATTTTTGGTCTTCTTTTAGACTTTGTTCTAAACTCAAGATATGAATTTGTAGGAGGTTCATTGATGGTCTTAGTACATCAGAAGAAGGAGAAGTCCAGAAAATAGTGGAAAAAGAATTCACTGCTTGGTTTAAAAATATGGTATATTTTGAATAATTATTCTTACTTAATGAGTTAATTATTTATGCAATTAATATTAGTAATAATAACATCTTGTACATTTAAAGGTACACACTGAAGACAGTTCGCAGGATTCAAGGTTATCTGAGTTAGCTTGGGGACCAAATAGATTAGTAAAATATTATCAAATATTTGAGGTCAATGGTTATAAATTCCAAACAAAAATTTGGTGTGAAGGTAGGAAGACAGAAAATTCAGGCGTATGTGTAAGAGGGAACACCCATACATGAGATGATTCAGAATACTACGGGGTATTACAAGAAATATTAGAGGTTGAATATCCCGATCAGAGCAATACTGTGTATGTCTTCAATTGTGAATGATTTGATCCAGTACCAAATAGAGGCACGAAAGTTCATCCAATTTACGGTATAACAGAAGTAAAGCGGGCTAGGAGATATGCAAAGTTTGATCCTTTCATCATTGCTAGTCAGGCAATTCAAGTCTATTATGCTAACTATCCAAGCGGAGTACGAGGCAAACAAGATTGGCTGGTAGTTATGAAGACAAACCCAAGGGGAGTAGTTGAGAAAACCACCTCAATACAATCAGCACATCAAGAAGAGTTTATGTCTAATTTAAAAAATTTCCCAATCAATGTAGATGACCAAATTAGAATTAATGAGAGCGAGTTGCAGTTAGAGGAGGTAGATCTAACCATAGAGGAAAGTAATGATGAATCTGATAGTAATAGGAGTGTATCATTTTATGCAAGTGAATCAACAAATGATGAGTTAACAACATAAGGTATCTTAAATTTTTTTTACCTACTGCACTACATTTTATTTTACTTTACTGTATTTTTTTTAGCTACTGCACTGCATTTTATTTTACTTTACTGCATTTTACTTCATTGCATTTTACTTTACTGTATTTTTTTAGCTACTACACTCGTTATTTTTTTTAAATTTTTGTTATTACTCATATTTTTAATATATTTTTTTTATGTATGTGCAGGTGGCTTCAGGTGAGGAGCCTAGTAGAGCATTGATAAAAAATATATTTAACAGGCGCACTAAGAAGAGTACAGGTGGACCACCTAGGCCACTACGTACTGAGGGGACCACCTCGGCTCAACCTGCTATACAGCCTCAACTTACTACACAGCCTTTACCCACTCATGGAAGTGGTAGCCCACAGTTTTACTCACCAGACCCCCGATTTCCTTCACCAGATCCCGGTCAGAGTACTCCTTTCTACCCATACTACACACCCCCACCGTATGCTGGTGCCCCTCCTACTTATTAATTTCCACCATATGCTCCACCATACTATCCCCCACCAACCCATCAGCCTGCTACAGCTGGACCTTCGACAACAGCTGGACCTTCGACAGCAGCTGCAGCAGAGCAGGAGACAGATGGTAGAATGTTGATAGCACCTGAGGCTGACATGTACGTACAGTCTCTTATATTTAAACTAACGATTTTTTTTTATTTTATATTTTATATTTGTTTCACATAACTTTATTTTTGTAGGTTCTACCCATCAAAACAACCGACACATAAAATACGGGATATCATACGGAGCAGGTTTGACGCTCCTTATGTTTCTTGGAAGAAAGTCCCGAAAGAAGTCCTGGAGATGTGGTTTAGAGAGTTTGATGTATTTTTGGGTTTTAGTTTTTATGTTAAATGATTTATTCTTTCTTACTTAAGCTAATAATCTTATATATTATATATCATATGTATTTGATTGCATAAAGAGTTTTATTGGCTACCCCAACACAATGACAGGATTAGAAAGAATTTTGAGAAGCGTGGGTCTACTCGGATGCGCGACATGTTCACAGATATTAGAAAGTATGGGAAGCAACCATTATGTATTGGAGAGGTTATATGGGCTGAGTTGAATGCAGCTTGGGGCAGCGAAGAGTACAGTAGGAGGAGGGATCAAAATCGACAGAACAGAGCTTCTGATGTTGGTGGGTTGGGTAGTTCACTTCATACAGGCGGCTCTGTTCCACATACTGAGCACAGGCGTCGTTTGGTAATAAATTTTAAATATTTTTTAAAATTGTTATTTAATCTGTATTAATAAAATTCTCTTAATTCAAACAGAAAGCGATGCTTGGTAGAGAACCAACTCCTGTTGAATTGCATAGTCGCACTTATAAGTGATAGGAGGATCAACAGTGGATTGATGAGAGATCAAGAAAAGCCTATGTAAGTATATTTTTTATATGTTTAATATTTTCTAAGTTTTAGTTTAATTATATATATTTATATTATACTTTCACAGGAGGATTATTCATGGCTTCGAGAGACTCATGCCGCATCAGGTGAGGGCTCTTCTGGCGGTTCTGTGGAGTATTCTGAGTATAGCATCTGGTCGTAGGCCGTCGGAGGAATGCAGCATGATAGAGTATATGGCTTAGGTGCGCAAGCTCAGGCATACGAGGGGATGATCTCCTCTACTGCATCCAGCTTTGCATCCAGTTCTCATGACTCCTTATAAGCTCAACAAATAAGTGCCCTTCAAGCTGAGCTAGAACAAGTAAGGAAATCACAAGCTGATTGGCAAGCTCAACTGCAGGCACAGGTTCAAGCTCAGCTGCAAGCACATATTCAAACAAGTACGGAGCAACACAATCAGTTGTTGGATGAAATACGCAAGATGAGGGATCCGCTGAGTGGAAAAGACGTAGCTCCACCTGAGGAGGAGTCCACGAAGTCAGAGTAGTTTAATTTAGTTTACATGAACTTGTTTATTTCTGTGAACATGTGTTATTGAACAGTTTCTTTTAATCTGATGTTTTCTGTTAATTATTACTATTGAACAGTTTCTTTTTATGTTATAAACTGTTGTGAAATTGTTATGAATTTATTATAAAATGTTGATCTGTTGAAATGTTACTATTGAAATATTGTGGAATTGTTATTTGTATTCGTTTGCAGGTGTGAAAATTTGATTGTTGGCTGTGAAGGAATTTTTTTTTTGTCAATGCTACAGGTTTCCGGATGATTTTACACCGGCAATCCGCCGGAAAGAACGATACAACGAATTGTATCGGACGTATCGACGTCTTCCTTCCGTCGGCAACTACCAGCGCATGTTCCGACGCCATTTCCGCTGCTTATTTACGGCGCCAATTTTGCGCCGCAAACTAAGCCGTGGGTTATCTACGTCGACCTTGCGGCGTTTTGTCCGCCGGTATTTACCGGCCGAAAATCCGACAGAAACTTACCGGCGCATATGGCGCCGGAATTTATCGGTTGTGATTCGTCGGCACCAATCCGATGTTTTACTCCGGTAAGGCATCGATAAGTGCGCCGGAAACTTTTTCGGCGCATTACATTCGTCGGAAAAAAATTATCGATGTGACCAAAACCGGCGTATGCATTTCCGCCGAAACGTGCGCTGGAAACATATGGTTCCGTCGGATTATCTATGTATTCCGGCGGATTTAGTCCGTCGGTAATAACGGATTTTCCTGTAGTGTGTGTGTGTATATATATATATATATATATATATATATATATATATATATATATATATATATATATATATATATATATATATATATATATATAGGATAATAATGTACACTCAACATGCCTCAAATGTGCTCCCCTATGAAGTCCTCTTTGTTACCCTTCAAGGATAAGCTAGCACATAATTTTACTCTCTTCTAGTAGGGACTATCAACCTTTATCAATGACTCTTTATCAAATAATTCATTATAGATAAATGAATGATCCATAATGAATTATCAAAGACTCTTTCTACCTTTTAAAAATTATAAAAATGAGAGATATTTGCCTAAGGAGAACTTCAAAGGTTCTCTTCTAACGCTTGCCAATTCCTAGGAGAAGACCTTGAGTTGTTTAGAAGTGATATTGTAAGAGGGATCTATTTGGGGACATTTTGTTAATCGTTGATGCAGGAAATAATTCACTCCAAATTTGACTTAATCCATCATGTAAAGCATAAATCTGAACCAATAATGTCATTAATACCCATCGAAAGTAATTTGAAAAACTCATAGGCAAGTGAAAAATACTCAAAGAAGTGTTAATCAACCATCTCAACAAAAAAGTAAGGAAACAATAAGGAATTGTGACCTTCCATAGTTCATCTCATCGGAGACCAATGCCTCAACTAAAAAAGGTGAACACACCACTCAACACCACTCACACTAATATCTTTATGGCCATATGAGATTAAAAAAATTATTAAATGTGGTTAAATCTATTGAAACAAAACTAAAAAAATCAACAAATTATAGGCATGCCACTAAAAAAATGTGAGCATCCTAAAGAAGAAATTACAAGTCTAACTTGATAGGAATATCATAACCAATTCATAAAAAAATTAATATACTTATAAAGATATCATCCTAGTAAGAGGATAACTAATGTAAAAATAGCAACAAGGCAATCGATAAATGGTTGGTGAATATTAATCATCACCGAGTGCCCACTACTATACAATCAAGTCTTCATCCTTGCCTTAAAGATCCAATAAATAAGAAACCTTGTGTACATCCTCTTTTACTTTTTATAAATTTGACTTGGAAGGGGGGGGGGGGGGGGGGGGGGGGTCCAAATCTCACATCATCGCATGCTTTCCATTAATGCATGGATGGGCAATCCATGCTACAATCTTAAAAAAATAATAATTGAAGCTTTATTAATGTTATGTTTTACTCTATAGTTTTCAATATGAGCCTCGTTATGAAGAATCTTCAACATATTGTCAATCCACTAAATGGATTTGATAATTGATGGGTATGTATAGAAGAGAGAACCGCTCTCTTAGTCACACTTAGGGAATTTCCTTAACAAGCAACTTGCCTAATCTAATTTATAGTGGTCAAGTTAGAGTTAGCTTACAGTGTCATTTTTTGGAGGCCCTTTCAATCAATCTTTTTTTTTTTTTTTCATTTTTTGGAGGCCCTTTCAATCAATCTTGAGTGCTATCACTTCTAATCCACATAATAAGTTAAAGTTCCTAACTTTAATTGAGATTGATGAATGATAGAAATCAATAGTTAACAGCTCAGGCAAGTTAAACCATTCCAGTTTATGATCGTTAAAAAAATCTTTGTCCTCTAAAATGCAGACATTCCCTAGAGAGCTTCTACTATGGAATACTTATATCACTATATCAAAAGAGCGTGCTTCATAGTAATTTAAGTTAATTTTCTATTATATAACAATGCTTCATAGTAATTTAAATCAATTTTCTATTATATAACAAGCAGAAAATGAAAAATATAAGTGTCCAATATAAAAACCAAAATTTGTTCTATTGGAGATTGTAGATATGGAATTGATCCCAAAATAATATGCACTCCCTCAAGATAGATCCAACATATGAAATCATAGTTCATAAGAAGCAAAACTTTGCATCACATTTCTAACAAGTAATTAAATAAGATGCATATAAGCTCATAGAGGTTGAATTCATGTAGGGGGTACATCACTGATTTGGTTGGCAAATGTTGTCAAGGTTAATAAGTTCGTAGAGTTTCAAGGAGACATTTCTTAGGCTAAAAAGGTAAAAAATGTCAAAATGAAACTTAAACCACTTAATGATACCTTTCGTAAGGGTTTAGATAAGTTCCTAAGTCAAGACAATACTGGAGAAGCCATCACCAAAAATCATCCAAAACATGTAGGGACTTTTTGGGTGAGTCATCAAGCTTAATCAATCCATCTCTAGGTCAGGTAAAAGGTGCTCACTCTTCTTCAAGATTCTGAGAAACGTAAAAAGATTTAGTTGGAACTAATATTATAATGCTGTCTTTTAACAACTCAAACTCCTTTCCTCACAGCTAATACTTTAAAGAACTGGGCTGGCTCTCATCCTTATATTAGAATGAAGAGCTCTAAAATAAGAGCATTAATACAAATGTGATTTAAATTAAAAATAAGGGCATTTAGATGTAATTAATTAATTAATTATATAACATTTAAATTCTAATATTAATTTATATACCATTCTATTTTTATATTATATTAAAAATATTATTAATACAAAAAAAAAACTATTAATATAATTATTTAAAATGAATGACCTTGGATAACATTTAGATATTAAAAAGATTAATTATCTTTTTTTTTTTAAAAAAAAAAAAAACTCTTTTCTTACATACATAACACTTTAAACTATTAAAAATACATATTCAACACCCAAAGTTCTCTATTTACTAATATACCACCTAAAATATTTATTTCCTATTATTCTACCACTATGTTTAAGCACCGTCAGAAATCCCTATCCGCCCGTCGTACTCCGTTCGTTCGCGTGAGGAACCCCATTGCCGGCGAAAAGGGGAGAGCAGATAGCTGGCCTCCAGTGAGATGTCGCATGTGGTGAGTACTATCCAAGACATTCTCTATTTTTGGCCACATGCATCAACTTGCTCGGCAACATGACCATTGTTGTTTATAGCTTGGGCATCAAGAAGATCAGATCATACATATGGCCTAGAACTAAGTTAAGAAGGTTTACTTGCATGTTCTGCATGAACTAGAGATAGCAAGTCCAATTGTCGTGAGGCTTGGGTGACTTAGGAAGCTTGAAAAGAAGGGTCACATATGTGAGAAATAAATTCTGAATATGTTGCAGGTGAATTTGAGATAAATCCAATAGTTGAAGTCATTGGGGATGAGGAGGTCCTCCCAGATAAAAGAGAAAGAGAACAAGGTAGGACATTCTGCCGCGGCCCTATGAGATTTTTGAAGTTGAATCGTCTAGGTAAGCAGATAGTTCACACCATTCCCACTTTCTCCCATAATTGAAGGTGAATTTTGGAAGAACGGTGGCGAGGAGGAGGAGAAAATGAGTTTGGTCGTGGGGGCGAAAGCTTCGTGTATTGGAGCTTTGGTTCTTCTTCCCTTGTTTCCTGACTCCAGTTTCATTCGATGTTCCAACAATCGTAAATTTTGGAAGAATCAAAGAAAGGGCAATGGGGATTTTTGCTATCTTATCTTGAATCTGAGATATTGTTACAACCGACAGAGCAGAAGCAGAAGCAAAGGCTCCGCACACAAACCTTCCAGACGAAAAACATGATTTTTTATGGTGGTTTTAACGGGGTGATAAAATAGATGAAAGTTTAGATTTTAGATGGTATATCAGTAAATACAGAACTTTCAGTGTTGAATATATATTTTCGATAATTTTATGTGTTATATATGTAAAAATACGAAAATAAAAATCAGCCATTTGAGTATCTAGAAACATACGCGCGTGCTCATATTGCTCACTAGTCAGCCAATCTGAAACCTCGTCCAGATTCATCCCCTGATTCCGTATAATTTTTTTTTTCTTTTTGCGGTCCAGATTCATCCAGATATCCCTATTTAACCTAAATCCTGACTGTGATCGAGACGGAACAGCGAAAGCGGAGCAAAAGGGTAATCACCGTGCAAAGTAAGGCTATGGGTCTCCAATTCGACGACACCTTCATCCAGGCCGAGGAGCACCGGCCGAAGCCATACATCTCAGAAGCCGGCGGTATTCCTGTCATCGACCTTTCCCCGATCATCGCCGGCGAGGGGGAGTCTTTTTCCGGCTTGGTCGCCGAGGTGGGATCCGCTTGCAAGAATTGGGGATTTTTCCAGGTGATCAACCACGGCATTGACGGCAAAGTTTTGGAGAGGATCCATGCAGCGGCGAGGGAGTTCTTTGCTCTACCGCTGGAGGAGAAGCGGCGGGTGAGGCGAGGCGAGGATAATCCGCTCAGCTACTACGACGCTGAGAACACGAAGAACGTTCGGGATTGGAAGGAGGTGTTCGATTTCGTAACAAGTGAATCGGCGGAGATCCCCGCGACGGATGAGCCCGGTGAGAAGCGAACAGATCTTTTCTGGAATCAGTGGCCGGAATATCCCCCGGAATTCAGGTGACCGAATATCTCATCATTTTCGGAATCAAATTTTCTTTTGTCTGCTTATTAGTTATTTAATGCTTGTTGAATCTATTATCCATGTTTAGTTAATTAGTATTGAAACATTAATCATTCTGCTGGTTACGAATTGCATCATCCAAAAAGCTTATTATAAATCGATAAAACTTAATACACTAATTCTAGCACTTGCTATATGTTAGCTGTGGGTGATTCTCTTCCTAAACAAGGGCCATTTAAACTTTGTGCGAGGGAAATTTATCGAAAAAAAAAAACACAAGACTTACTATATATAATAGGATTTGTACATAAAACTTCTATATTGGATCTACGAGAAAATTTATCTCAAATTTGAGAGGGCCAAGGGCCACCATTCTCACCGCTAGGTTTATTTTAGTTGATTCAAAGTCATAAATAACCATAAATAAAATTAGATCACCTAAACACAAAGATCTGTATTATGCCTGTAGATACTGGAACAATAAATAAGGATAAATTTCGGTTCTAGCCCAAGAAAATAAAAGTTTTTGTACAATAATTGTTCATCTGTTTCAAAAGACTGAAGATGCAAATAAGTGCGAAGGATAATATGATGTTTATATTGAATATATAAATAGTGTTTTTTCTCAAATAATAAGCAAAGTTGTTCAAGCTCGTAAAATCAATATATTTCTAACACAGTGCTTCGTGATATGTCAGATCTTAGATACATATTGATTTGAATGAATGAAATAAGTAAATCTAATATTTAAGATGGAGAAATGATTAAAAATTTTAATTTGAATGTAAATTTCATTGGAAATTGTAGCAGTAGTCTGTGAAGGGAAAGAACAAGAAAGGAAAGAAAGAAGTCAGAGCACAATGAGAGAAGACAGTGGAAAAGAATTCTTATTCAATGTAATTAGTTGTCTGTACATATAACCTATATATAGAAAAGTAAATACAATAAATTGTAATAGGCTATTACACGTGTAAGCCATTTATTGGATATTGCTTAACATTCCCCCGCAAATTAATCACTCGTTTGGACGAATGGTTAATTTGTTGCGAAGAGAATAGAATCGTGTTGATGAGAACGCTTTTGTTAAAATATCTGCCACTTGATCGGTTGAGCTAATGTGTGATAGAGTGATGTCGCTGTTATCCACGTGTTGCCGAATAAAGTGAAAGTCGATTTCTATGTGCTTGGTCCGAGCGTGAAAGACGGGGTTGTTGGCGAGTGCGATGGCTGAGGTGTTGTCGCAGTGTATGGTAGTTGGAGTAGATTGTTTTGCCTGAAAGTCCTCAAGAAGTCGTCGTAGCCAGATAACATCGGAAGTAGCGAAGGCTAAAGCACGATACTCTGCTTCTGTGGAAGACTTGGCGACTGTTGGTTGTTTCTTGACTGTCCATGAAATGAGATTTCCTCCTAGAAAGGTACAGAAGCCGGAGGTGGATTTTCTATCTGCGGGATCAGAAGCCCAGTCAGCATCAACAAATGTTTTGAGTTGGAGATTACCTGTGGTTAATGGTAGTCCGAAATGTGCTGTCCCTTTAATATATCGAAGCACCCGTTTTAACGCCGCAAAGTCTGCTTCAGTTGGTGCGTGCATATGTTGGCATATAGCATTTGTAGCGAATGCTATATCTGGACGGGTTATCGTTAAATACTGCAGAGAGCCAGCAAGTTTTCGGTAATGTTGCGGATTGTCATAGAGTTGATCGGAAGGATGACTGATGGCAGATTTTGGAGCAAGTGGAGTGGTAGCTGTTTTGCAATCTGAAAAACCTGCAGAGGAAATAAGATTAGTGGCATAATGGTGTTGAGAGAGGAAGAGACCGGATGCAGTTCTCTGAAGTTGAATGCCGAGAAAAAGTGAGTCCGCCTCTAGTTGTTTTACGCGAAAGGTGGATTGCAGTTGAGCTAGCAGATTATTGATCGATGCTTGATCATTTCCTGTAAGTAAGATATCGTCAACATAGATTAGAAAATAAAGTTGAATATGTTTGCGATGATAAAGAAGAAGAGAGGGATCGGAGCGACTAAACCGAAATCCAAGAGTTTGAAGAAATGTAGTCAGCTTTTGGTACCAAAGACGCGGAGCCTGCTTGAGTCCATAGATTGATTTGTGTAATTTGCAGACGAAGCCCGGATGTTGTGTATCTGAATAGCCCGGCGGTTGTTTCATATAAACGTCGTCTGGTAAGTCGCCGTGGAGAAAGGCGTTGGAGATGTCTAGTTGAGATACGGGCCAAGTCCGTGTCAAAGCAACAGAGAGAAGTACCCGAATGGTGACAATCTTTGCGACTGGACTAAATGTTTCGGTGTAATTAACGCCGTGTTCTTGTGTAAAGCCTTGAGCAACAAGACGTGCCTTGTACCTGTCGATCAATCCATTTGGAAACATTTTTGTTTTGTACGTCCAACGACATCCAAGAACCGGTTGATTAGGAGGACAGGGAACTAGGGACCAAGTTCCTTGTCGATTGAGAGCCTGAATTTCTTCAGCCATTGCTACCTGCCAATGAGGATGTTGACTTGCCTGCTTATAGGTAGTGGGATTGTGAGCTGTATCTGTAGTAGCAAGAAGATTTAAAATCTGCCTGGGCTTAGAGAGGCCGGACTTGAGCCTAGTTTGCATTGGGTGAAGATTGAGAGGTTGACTGTGAGCGTTGGAAGCAGACGTAGAGGTTCGATCCGTCGAGGAGTGAGAGTTAGAGTTGGGGGAATTGGTAATTGAAGGTGATGTGTGTAAGACCGATTGAATAGGCGAGTGGGATTTTCTGCAGGAATCGGGACAAGGGCCAGGTGTGGCTGTGGAGGAGAAATTCGTTGGAGTTAGAAGTAGAGGAGAGATAGTTGAACTGTCCATGGCTGATGGTGGATTAGGCGTAGATGACTGGAAGGGAAAGAATTGTTCGTGAAAGACTACGTGACGAGAAATGTGGATTTTATTCGTGTATATATTAAGACATCGGTATCCTTTGTACATGGAGGAATACCCAAGAAACACGCATTCTTGGGAGCGAGGAGACAACTTGTCCGGTGCATATGGTTTTAACCACGGAAAACACAAACAACCAAAGGTTCTTAGGTGCTCGTAACTTGGTGATTTGCCAAACAGCTTGAAGTAGGGAGTTTGAAGAGAGATGGCCGTTGATGGAAGTCGATTTATTAGATAATTGGCTGTGGTAAGAGCTTCAGCCCAAAAGGAATGTGGTAGGTGAGCCGTTTGAAGAAGAGTTCGAGTGAGCTCGAGAAGATGTCGGTGCTTGCGTTCTGCAAGACCGTTCTGTTCAGGCGTATGGGGACAGCTTATCTGATGAGTGATGCCATGTTCATTAAGAAAAGATTTAAAAGAAGAGCTCATAAATTCGCCGCCGCCATCCGAACGGAAAGTGGTGGGTTTGGTTTTAAATTGGTTAAGAATGAGAGAGCAAAAGTTTTTAAATTTGTTTAGTGTTTCATCTTTCGAGTGCATCGTATAGACCTAAGAAAATCTCGTGCAGTCGTTGATGAACACGACGTAGTATTTGAAACCAGTAAAGGAATTTTGCGGCGCCGGTCCCCAAACATCGGAATGTATAAGAGAGAGAGGAGTATGAGAAACAGAGAAGTTTTTATTAAACGGCAATTTGTGGCTCTTGGCCGAGTTATAAGGAATACAAACAAATGGGAGAGAATGTAAATTAGATACAGCCGGAATTTTCTTGAAAAGAGAAGTAAGCAGTCGAGCATTCGGGTGCCCGAGACGATTATGCCAAAGTTGCACAGAGGAGACTTGAGCCTGCAGAGCGTGGGACGGAGGAGATGGGAGAGTTTGAAGCTGATACAGGCCATCATGTAGATGACCACGAAGAAGGGGGCGTTGATCCTGTATATCCTTGATGATAAAACCAGTTGAGTCAAAACATATTGAAACATTGTTGTCAGCGGTTAGTTTAGAAATGGAGATAAGATTGTGAGACAAAGTAGGAACATGTAACAAATTTGAAAGGCGAAGCTTACGTGCTGTATCTGGCAACGGTAGTATACCTTGTCCCGAGTGTTGAATAGGTAGAGTGGTGCCGTTAGCAATGGATACTAAGTCCGAGCCATTGTAAGGAGTGGATGAGTGTAGATTTCCGAGATCAGGTGTGAGGTGCGAGGATGCGCCAGAATCAAGAACCCAGTCGGACGTCGGAGTGTTAGTGTTGTAGGATAGCATTGCCCGTGGCGAAGAGGGGGTCATGGGCGCGTACTTGAGGTTGCAGCGATGCCAGCAAGATAAGGCAGAATGGCCAACTTTACCGCAGATCTGACAAGTTGGGCGTTCAGAGGTAGGCTGCTGGGAAGTGGATTGAGGATAAGGAGTGGAAGATCTGCCAGGGGCGTTCTTGCCCTTATAGTTGCGATAGAACGTCTTGCCACGGGAGTTGGTTCGGTTGGAGAACAGAGCCACGGTATCATTAGAGGAAGCCAAATCTTTCTGTTGCTGAGTTTGAAGATTGATTTCCTCGCTGCAGAGGAGAGAATATAGTGTATCAAGATCGACGGGCTGTTGGGATGTGCGGATAGCCGATCGGAATGCATTGTACGTGGAAGGCAGTCCGTTCAAGATGAAGATGAGGATATCTTCGGCATCGATTGTAGATCCTGAGGCAGCGATGTTATCAACCAGATTCTTGACGGTTGCAAGATACTGCTGCATTGTAGAGTTTTTCATTTGGATGTTGTGAAGCTCGTTCTTGAGCTGGATCACCCGAGATCTGTTCGACGGTTGTAATCGTCGTTCGAGTGTCTGCCAGACTTCTTGAGCGGTAGCAGAGTTGAGAACGTAGGGGATGATCGCAGAGTTAATGGTAGAGAGTAGTGCAGAGATGAGATTGCGATCAATTAGCCGCCAAAGATTGTGATCGGAGATGGAGGAGGACGGAGGGCAGGGGTTTTCACCGGTGAGATGGCCGGCAAAGCCGTTTGCCGAGAAGTGCTACAGAAGTTGAAAACGCCAGATGGGATATGAGTCGGCTGACAGTTGGGTTGGGACTAAAGTTTTGAGGTTAGAGATAAGAAATTTGAGTGATGGTGGGATGAGATACTCCGGAGAGATACCGGTGTTGGTAGAAGATGGTGGATGAGAAGACGCAGCCGAACCTTGTTCTGCCATGCCTGAGCTCTGATACCATGTGAAGGGAAAGAACAAGAAAGGAAAGAAAGAAGTCAGAGCACAATGAGAGAAGACAGTGGAAAAGAATTCTTATTCAATGTAATTAGTTGTCTGTACATATAACCTATATATAGAAAAGTAAATACAATAAATTGTAATAGGCTATTACACGTGTAAGCCATTTATTGGATATTGCTTAACATAGTCATGGTTATTTCCATGTTTCATGTTTATAATCTTCATATCTCAATTTTAAGGATTGAACTAATTAAATGGCTAACACCAGAGATGTCTTTGAGGAGTATTCAAAGGAGGTGGAGAAGTTAGCCTACAAACTTGTGGAGCTCATATCCTTAAGCCTTGGCCTGTCTGCAAATCGCCTGAGTAGCTTCTTCAAGGATGGCATGAATTTCATTAGGCTGAACCACTACCCTCCTTGCCCGGAGCCTCAACTGGCGCTGGGCGTCGGCCGCCACAAGGACAGTGGCGCTCTCACCATTCTCTTCCAGGATGATGTCGGCGGACTCGACGTCCGACGCAAGAATGATGGTGAGTGGGTCCGCGTCAAGCCCATCAAAAACTCCTTCATCATCAACGTTGGTGACATTATTCAGGTGTGCAAACGATCCTAAACCCTATTTTACACTTATGGTGCTGTTCTTTACGATATTTCAATTAGGTTTAAGCAAGATTTAGGCTTCGTTTGGGATGGCTTTCTATCATGAACTGCCTTAGTGACTGATTGGTCTGGATTTAAGCAAGAATTTCTATCATTAACTGGTTGAGATAATATTTGGTTTAGTTTTTTAAGTGCTAAAATTGAACATAAACGAGTTTTAAGGCTTCGTTTGGGAAGGCTTTTTTATTGTTTTCTAAAATAATTTTTCTAGTAAAAACAAATTTTGAACTAGAAATTTTTGTTCTGAAAAACTGCTTTAGAAAACAGTAAGAAAGTCGTCTCAAACAAAGCCTGTGTGCTACTAAATTGAAAAATCATATCTATATTCAGCTCATTCATTATCAAGTGAACATGATGTGAATACGAATTCAAATTCAAGCTGATGGCTATAAAGATTTTGTTTGGTACAGCTTTTTTATTGCTTTGTAAAGCTGCTTTTTAGTTAAAAAATCACTTGAAAGCAATGGTCTAAAACTGTCCCAAACGAAGTCTAAATGCATCAGCTATCTTCCAAAAAAAATAAAATTGTATGGAAAAATGTTTGTGGTTATCACTTACTGAGCATAAAATTCATATTATTCATAACTTTGGAGCATATCAACTGTTTTTTATTTTTAAATAAGAGAGAAAACTTTATGCATAAAAATATATTTTATAAGGGAAATGATGGGTTGCCTACAATCCTTCTAAGCAATAAGCATACGAACTATATATATATATATATATATATATATATATATATATATATATATATATATATATATATATATATATATATATATATATATATATATAATTTCTTTCTAGTCCAATATGAATGAATTGTTTTTCTTTTGTTCATCTGCAACTGGTTTAGGAGATAGAAAAAATTGGCTGTTTCGTTAGGGACGGCTTTTTTACTGTTTTTTTAGTAAAAAAATAAATTTTTTATAAAAAAATAATACTTTAAGAAGCAATAAAAAAATCGTCCCAAATGAAACCTAAATGATCATATTGAAGACAAATGTTAATAATGGAAATTATTTGACACTCCCCCAACAGGTGTGGAGCAATGACGCCTACGAGAGCGTAGAGCACCGAGTCTCCGTGAACTCGGAGAGGGAGAGGTTCTCCATCCCCTTCTTCATCAACCCGGCGCACTACACCAACATCAAGCCGCTCGAAGAGCTGACGAGCGAGGAGAATCCGGCAAGGTATGAGGAGTATAACTGGGGCCAGTTCTTCAAGGCCAGGAAGAACAGCAATTTCAGGAAGCTGGGAAAGGAGAATGTGCAGATCTATCACTTCAAGAAGGCTCTTTTGGCCAATTAAATGGATTGCATTGCACAGCTCGGTATGTATATGTAATAAGATTTGTGGAATTCTGTAACATAGATGTAAGTGTCTGCGCTGCTTGTTTGATTATGGTGTTTGAAAAGCTGGTCCAGCATGTATGTGCTTGTAAAATGGAACCCATAGAATAAACTGAAGTCTGAATATTTAGGGCGCGTTTAGGACGACTGCAGCTATCGGTAAAGTAGGTTGTAAAATTATTGTACATAAAGTTGCTTTTAGAAATTGTTGTGCATAAAATAGTATATTTTATTTGGGAAGTATAACTGTTAAGTTGTTGTGCTGCAGCTGTATGGGAATAAATTACCTTTATATCTTTATGTATTGAGTTGAAAAAAAAATGATGTAAATGTCAAAATTTTCAAAAAATTTATATGCTAATAAATAACAATTCTAAATAAAAAATTGTGTCAATTTTTATGAAATATTTTATAACTATTAAATACCATAATATAATCTTTTTTTATAATGTACTATCATATTTAAAATAATTTGAAAAAAAAAAAATTTTACTTCATACTAATCATACTTTTTCTAATAATAATATGACTATGAAATATTTTTAAGATTTAATCAAAAAATTAATAAATATGTAATTACACATCATGATAGTGCTCTGTGCTTGATCAACACCCTCTTTCCCCGCACAAGCCCCTCCTGTTCTGTCCATAGCGATCGTTCTCATCATTTTTTCACCCAAGTGCTGTGCCACCTCCAACACAAGGCGGATTGGGTTGTCCAGAACCTGGAGAGTAGTCAGGATCGGTGGTAGTTCCTCATCAAACAGCACGTCGACGACGGCTCCGATCACTTGGCATACACGGCCGACAGCGCCAGCGACAATGAACTCGAATGTGGCCTTGGCATTGGGACCACCCGAAGCTTTGGCATGTGATGTTGGGGAAGGTGCCGGCACATTGGCGGCGGTAGCATACTCGACGGTGTGGGAGAGGAGGAAACCAGTGGGTTAAGGGCGAGAGATTGGAGAAGGAATGGAAGGTATGGGATTTGGGAAGGAGGATTTGAGAGATGAGAAACGGCGAGAGGAAGTGCGGAGTAAGGAAATGAGGATCCGACGTGAGGCCATTGAAAGGTTGTGGGATGATTTTCATCATTTTTCTGTCGAAAGCAGCGGACTGCAGGAGATATTGAAAGGTTGCAGGAAGCAACTACATGCCGTGAAGTTTTTATGCCACGGTTCTGCCGTAATGCCCCAAATAACGATTTGAAAACTTTTTATAAAGTAAAGCAGCAGTGCCGCCGTCCCAAACACACCCTTAGTTGAATGATGCTTTCTATTTTGTCTATGTATGGCATAATTGCACTTGGAAATTTAGGAAATGGTATCAGCATTTACTTTATTCAGGGGTTGTTTGTTTGAGTGGTAAGTTGGTATCGCTTGGAGTTCTTTCCTGTAAAGATTTTTTTTTTTTTTTGGATTATTTTTATGTGCAAGAATTGAACGAGATTATAATTTTTATATCAAAAATATAGGAAAAGAAAAAATCACTAGGCCTAGCCTTGTTAAAATGATTTTAAATGCATTTTTATTTGGTTATCAACGATTTTCTTCCTGGAAGGAAGGCATTGATGAAGTACATATTATATAATTGAAATGAAATTTTATTATAAATTTATGTGTTGAAGTTAAGAGTAAGGATTGATGTTGATGGCGTGCATTAATCTTATAAGTAATAACATGTGTTACAATATCGATTATGGTAAATGATGAAGTTTATATGCATTAGAATAGTTAGATGACACTAGTCAGTAGATTCTTGTTATGTGAAACTTGCATATTCAACATTTGGATTGACTTGTTCTGACCCGATATGTAGTTAAATTATATTTGCTGGGAGACATAAGGGGATATAATTCTTTGAGATTATATCTGTGTCAGGGAATATTTTGATGCTTGTAAGGAATATTATCACTTCTATCTCTTTTCTTTGGATGCTTTGAGTGATTGATATTTTTTTCCTTTCTTACAACCTTAGTCCCTCCGAGTGTGAATTTGAGTCGTGTATGTCGACTAAACCACTTGAGCCCTTCTTCTCCTTTGAGTAGGAACTTCCTAGTATACTCATACGTGTCAATCTCCTTTTTGGGAAGAATAATGTCGGATCCTTAATCAACCGTAATTAACCACGGGGGTTTGCGCCCGTGGGAAAACGGAACTCCGCCATCAAATAAACTCCACTCGAGCTGATGTATCAGGTGGGGGAAATTCATTGTTTTGATCAGGTCGTATATATTACTACCCATCGGGGTACACTAGCGAGAGTTGATATCCTCAATAGTTAGTCGTATGTACGATCTAATATGCCATTCTATTGACCCGTTTGCGAAGAGCGTGGAGGCATTCGATTGTCTCTATCCCTCAGGGTGGTGCGGTCATACCCTCTTGCATCCTGTAATTACGGCGGTGTCCTTTTAGAGATCTACATTATCGACGTGGGAGATGTTGAGAATGTCACAAATATCATAGATTAGTTGATGAGGGGCGTTTTTGGAGAAAAGAATGGTACTTTTTGCGTGATTAATGGAGAGACCCAAGGCTTTTGCAAATCAGATCAGATCATCCTTAAGGGAGGAAGCATTGGAAGCAGAGGCCTCCACGAAGACAAGCAAGTCATCCACATACAACAGGTGGTTAAGACTAAGCCCATTGGACTCAACTCCTTTAAACATACTCTAAGGAGGCGAGGATATTAGGGTGCAAGATAAAGCATCCATTACAATATATAAAAGCAAAGGGGACACTGGGCAACCCTAACGGAGGCCCGATGCGAAGTTGAAGAAGCCTTCCAATAACCATTAAGAAAAATGGAGAAATGAGCATTCGAAATGCAACCTTTTATCCATCTGATAAATAACTCAGGAAAGACTTTATGCCTCATCCTATTAAGGAGGAAGACACCAGAAACGGAGTCAAAGGATTTCTTAATATCAAGATTGACATAAAAATTTGTTGGGATATTTCTATATGTGGGCCAATATATTTTATACATATAAATAAAGAATTATACATTAGACGCTATCTGAAATTAAGCCAATTAAATTTGTGATCTATTTAAGTATTAAATAATTATTTGGCTTATGTGACATCTCAATTAAATTTTATATGGAATTAATTTGTGTGGAGGCCATGTATTTATTTTATTTTATTGATGGGCTGAAATAAAAATAAATACACTTAAAGTATAAAAGGGTCGTGGTCCCCAGTTTAAGCGGTTAAGTTCTCATTTTCTTCATTTCACATCTTGAGTGAAAAGAAGGGGTCTCTCACTCTCTTGGAGAACGCCGCTCTAAACGTGGAAGACCGAAATCCTCAACTCTGCATTTCAATGGATTCAGGTACGCTTCTAAAAATTCTTCTCGGTGATTTGACATGTTTTCGGAGACGATCAAATTGATTTTTGTGTCTCCATTAAATCCTAACAAGTGGTATCAGAGCCCGATTATCATGTTAAATCAACGAGAAAGTGTTTTCACTGATCACTTCATTGATTAGTTGAGTTTTTCGGTCACCAAAAATTTCGTTTGAGAATTCTTTGTTTGAAAACTTGTTTCATATAAGAGAAATGTCAATAAACTAAAGTTCATAATTGTTTTTCGGCATGCTTTTGTAAGAAATTTGTTTTCTTCCTTGTCGTTTTTGGTGATGTTTTTGGTGATGTTTTGGTAAAACATTGAATAAAGCAAAATCAATGTGTACTTTAATATCCATGGAATCAGATTCTGCACTTCTTTCCCATAAACAAATTCTGTTCATTTTTTTCCGTGAATGTGCATTTGTAACTGAATGATTCTTAATAAGGTATCTCGATCTTGATGCTTTATGTAATCATTACTCCCTTAACTGTAGTTATTTTTTATTAACTATTGATTAAGGATTTCTAAATTATTAATTCTTAAATTAGAATTTAATAATGCTAAAGTGACCTCTATTAAATCAATTTATTTAATTTAAAATTATTTGAATAATGCTAAAGAATTTTTCTAGTCTATGCGAAAAATCATCGGCCCAAAGGAAGATTATTTTTTGGCCGAACTTTAAAGATATAGTAATAAATATGTGATAATTTTTGAATTATTCATGCATATAATAAGTCGGTCCAAAGAAAGACTTATTATTGACAGAATTTATTATCAATATTTATTAGCTATAATTTTAAGAGTGCCATTTACAAATTATAATTTCTGTCCAAAGACTAAATTATGATGTTGTGTTAGATATCTTATAAAGGGCCCATCATATGTTGTTGCTAATTGTGTATTAATTTTTTGTTCTTTTTCAGTTAATGTTTCTTCTATATCTATCAATTTGAATAACATTTCAGTGCTTAATGGCTCTAATTTTAAGAAATGGAAAGAGCACATTACTATTATTTTTGGGTGTATGGATCTAGACTATGCGATTCAGACTGAATGCCCTCCTGCCCTTACTGCGGAAAGCACTATTGAACAAAGGGTAAATTTTGAAAAGTGGGAGCGTTCAAACCACATGAGTCTTATGATTATGAAGCACTCAATTCCAGATACCATCAGGGTGTGGGTCTCCGAAAGGATTCCGCTCGTGTGGTTCGAATGCAAAGGGTACGATCACACTATCTCGTAGGACAAAATGGTCGTAGGCCTTTACACCCGGCACAAGCAGGCCGATGGAAGAGCAGATGAAGTTATAGATACGATTAGCTATGGAGGATAGCGGGTTTTCACCTACGCACCTCGATGGATAATAATATCTATAACCCAAAAGTTCACGAGATTTCCCCTATTTGATACATCAGCATCGAATAGGGTTTATTTGATTGTGGGGATCGGTTTCCTACGGGCGCAAACCCCCGTAGTTAATTACATCTTAGACTTCGGTCTAAGAAAACTCTCGATTAAGGATGTTAGATTATCTCCTCTGATGGGTTTAGTGCAAGGGGATTTCTAGGCTTCCTAATCAAAGGGGAATGTCCCAACTTGGTTCAATCAAATCATGCCTGGTTCAGTCAACATCCGGCCGGCTAGGAGAAGTGAAAACTAGAGAAAAAAAGAAGAGAGGCAAAGCACCTCAAGCAAGCACTAGAGAAAGAAAAAGTGGCGTCATCTGTGTGACGCAGATGGGTGGGATTTATAGCCTCTGGAAAAGTAGAGAACTAACCCACCAATAAGGTGTGTAGGGGTACACTCGTACCCCTCACCTTTAGACCCTAAATCTATAAAAGATGTAGTGTTGTACACACAACACTAGCATCTACGACCTAGCTAATGCAGTCCTGGACTTATTCCTTGCCTGACAAAGGAAGCCAGCTAAAACCTCCTAATCGTATAAAATCCATGCTGTTCGGTCTATATGAGAGATGGGTGGGTAGTTTAGACGCTGAAGTTGGGATCGACAACTAAAGAAATTCTTAAGTGATCCCACACTTATGAGTGGTACAATGCTCCTAAAACTAATGCAATTAAATTTTGATTTTAATTAGTTACTAATGTAATTTATGCAGGTTAAAGTCTCCAAATCAGTGATGTATGAAATTTTAAAAAGGCTTATAGAAAATAGTTTTTGAATGACTAAACTTCCCCAGATCTAGCACTTCATCCTCATAGGCCAGATTATCCGGACTCTACCCGCAGGCGAGGAAGTTTGTCTAAAAGAAGAGAGAATGCGTTCATGCTCCCCCGGACGATTCCGGCTATTCCCTAGAGTCGTTATGGTTTCTATGTGAATTAATCTTAGAATTTTATTATTAATTACGAGTAGAAGAATTTTTATCCCTAAAAGAGCCTAACGGTCAGGAACAAGCACATGCAAGAAAGAAACCTAAGAAAAACATGCTGGTTATACTGCGCAAATAAATTAAGTAAGTCACAACACAGAAATAAATCCCACGAAAAAGAGTGTCCATGGCAAGTGCCATACAATATTACATCACAGAGTACAGTAAGTAATGGTGGCCGGGCTCCACCGACAACAACCCGAAAATGACGCAAATCTTTAAAATGAGGCATTTTATATCTTCAGCCTTCTTCTTTACTTCCTTGATTCATCTTTGAATCATCTTCTTTCCTTCCGGCTCCTCGTAGTGGATCCTCCAAAAGGATACCCAAATGAAAAAGGAAGCCCCCTGTAGGGGTTTACTTTCCCCTTTGGACTCCTCATAGTGAATGCTCCAAAAGGATATCCAAATAAAAAAGGAAACCCTTTGTGGGGGTTTACTTTTTCCTTTGGATTCCTATCTCTTTAAAAATGCCTCATTTTAATTATTTTCATAAAATTTACTACATCTCAAATACATTGCATCAGAAAAAGAGAAAATTCTAGACTCTTCTGCAGGGGTTATCCTAAGCAGTTATAATAAAAATTTCACCCAAGCAGTTATATACATGAATTAAAATGCTCACATCAATCACTTGACCGTGCTCTGATTATTGGGGGCTAAGCAGCTGAAGCGGATACCTAAAGCAGTTATAAATGATTATTAATTTTTAGCCCCCTTTTAACAGCATTATATGAGCACGGCCACCTGCAGGAAAACAGCATTAGTATGAAAGAGCGTGCCTAACCTATGGGTATTCTAACGTCACAACCACAGTGCAGAAAGAAAAGCTAAAAGAAAGTAGTACAAAAAAATGACACAGCAGAAAAGCTACAACAGGTAGCAAAAACAACAACCAGCACACGAATCACATGCAGAGCGTCACAACAAAGTACAGAAAAGTAAAGCAGAACAACAGCCTAACCTAAAGCTACTAGTCGTGTCCTAGCAAACTCATCTATGTGTGTGTCGGCTGTGTGGTTTTGGTAGGTCCTATATAGGATGATTTAGTTAAAGTTGTTTGTATTTGATTTGTTTGTTGAAAGGGACAAAGAAGAGTTTTTAATTAAAATTCAAATCTTAGTATTTTAGGATGTTTTATTTTTAATGTTTGATTAATTACCACCTTTGTTTCACACCGAGGCCGTGAGGTTTATTTCACCCTCATTGGGGCTAACTTAATAGCCTCGTAGGCCTGGGTTACCCAGTGATAATTAACTTTATTATTATTATTTTAGTTTGTTATGAAAATAAAAGAAAGAGGTAGATTAAGTATTTTATTAATCACATTTGTTGGTTGATTTTAGAAATTATTCTAAGGTTTGATATTTATAAGTATCTTATCCTAATAAATTTTAATTTAGTATTTGATCTCCTAATTAAATCTACCTCTTTTAGATTTTTAGATTGGTTAAGGGTTGATTATTAAATTAATTAGACTTGCTTTAGATTTGTATTTTAGATCTTAAAGTTTAATGATTATTAAAAATTAATAATAGTTTAATTAAGGATTATGTGTTTTAACATATTTTATGAATTAGGTTAAGATTGATTAGTTGATTATTAATGAATTAAGAAAAGAAAATCCAAATTTAGGAAAACGTGTCACTAGGTTTTTGTTTCAAAGTCTCTATCCTATAAGGAACATGCACCCTAAGTCTATATTTTCTAAGACTCGGTCCTTAATTTTTGTCCTTAGATGTCACTAGTGTCGTAGGACTAAAAGTGTTGTTCTTCTTCTAGTTCTTAAGACTTCTACACGGATGTCATAGGATTTTAGGGATCTAAAAAAAACGTGAAAGCAATCCTAAATATATAATTGAAGTTTCTAAGGACCTAAGGGTGGGAGGCGCACAATCATCTAGGCCCCTAAAGGTTTTCTAAGTTTTAGTAAACTTACAGCACCGGAGGCTACGACCCGGTGATTCCGCCCGTAGCGCCCCTACCAGATGGGTAGGGACGACTGATGCTTGGGTCCGGTTGTCCTAGCTCCAGCTCCAAGTGCTCCTTGTCCATTGCTTTCCAAAAGGTACCTCGCAACACAAAAGAAAGATAGGTATTAGAGCAGTTCTATAAATAAATAACAGTGTAAATAAATGAAAAATACAATAAAACTAGAACGTACCTTTTTGTTACTGGTTGAGCTACTTGTGTTTTGAGTTCTCCTTATTTTGCAAGCATGTAGCACCAAAAACATAAAAGAAACGGCGGAGAAAACTAACGAAAAATCGAATACAAAAAGGGGTGTAGGCATTGTTGTTATTGGATGCACTTCGTAGAAGTCAAGTGCATCCTATAATAGCAACAATGCCCTTTGCTGTTCCCACTCCAAACGAGGTACTTGATATGTTTAAGACCTCTACCCACAAGACCCTCCAAGCAAAGCCTATGACAACTAAGGGAAATCAACCTCTAAAACTCAATTCCAAAATCTAGACTCTCTTTATTTTATACCTATCTGAAAATTCCATATTTAACTTATAAACTAAAACTAAAAAGAGACACTAAAGAACCTCTAGCACAAAGCCACCTAAAGTTTTAAATCCCAAAATTCTTCCTTAGAAATAAACACTTAGAAAATTTAATTCGAATAAAAAAAAATGCACTAATTGCTTCTAAAAGAAACTAAGGGAGGCTCACTACACAAGTCTAATTAACCATAACATGACTTGTAAGAATTTCCAAATTAAATGCCACACAACAAACCTATAAAACTCATCTACCAAAAATCTTTTCTTTCATTTTGTTTTGTTTTTTTTTTACCCAAAAAAAGCTCTACCAAAACCTCCTACCAAAATCCCCTCTTTTTGACACAAAAATCCTACCCAAATAACTACTAATCAAGTGCCTCTCCCCTCATTTGGAGTGGGATAATTTGTAAAAATTCCTCAATGAATGGGCATTATGAAGCCCATCGTCAAGAAATCTTCACAAAACACACTAAAAAAAAATCATAAAATAATTTGCAAAACTTGTCACAAAATTTCTCGGTACAAAAGAAAAGACTCACAAAACCTTCACAAAACTTTTCAATAAACATAAATACTCGCAAAGAAACAATGGGAGCAAATTATAAGAAACTCAATTTTTAGTACAAAGCAAATCATAACACTTTCAAATATAAATCGATTCATAAATCCCCCTTTTTTTTAACACATGAACCAAATGAAAGCTTTCCATATTTTGTTCTCCAACAATAACCCAACCCATTTGATCTTCCAACAAAAACTTACATAAAATATTTTGTGTAAAAGAGGCAATACCACTCAATATCTCAATGCAACTTTAAATGAATCTCATACAAAACTCACATTTAGCACATGAGACATAAACCCTCCAATGATTTCTATTTAATGCAAAACCTCACTTCAATTTTTCTTCCCCCTTCAAGAGACCAAGGAAAGGAAATAAGAAGGCCAAACAATTTCATACAAACTCTATTTCAAATATATAAGAATTTCTTTTGTTCCAACACTTACAAAATATCCCAAATAATTTCTTCAAACAAACACAAAGGAACGTTTGGAATTCTCCTTCTCACAAAATAGAACTTCAAACAATCTACACAACTTTTCTACTAAATCCTTAACACCAAATAGCGAATTAAATGTAGAAAGATACTTCAAAAGGTTACAATTTACAAATAAAGCTTCAAACTTGTAACAAGCCATCATTCATAATTTAACAAGAAACACCTAAACTCTTATATATGAAGTACCTTATAAAATCTCACCTTAAAAGCTCTTTCTCAGATAAAGCAAATCACCATTGCTCTTTTCCAAATTGTATCGCATAACAACCTTTGGATACTCACATCTCATTCTTAAAACAGTTTGGGATACGAAGCAAATAAAAGAAAGCATCTAATCAATTCTCATAAAAGTTTGGAACATAAAAACGCATCAAAATCTGCATTTTCCCCATTCTCAAAGTAATTTGGAACTTAAAATAGGTGAAAATCTGCATTCAATTTGCTCCCAAATCAGTTTGGCAACTAAAATCAATGAAAATCTCCATTTTGCTCATTCCCCAAAGTGATTCGGAAGCTCAAAACAATAAAAAAAAACTGCATATATCTCATTCCTACGACAGTTTGGAACTTAAAACACATCAAAAACTGCACTTTATCCATACCCAAAGCAGTTTGGAATTTGAAATAAGCAAAATTCTGCATATAGATTATTCCCAAAACATTTTAGAACACAAAAACAATAAAAATCTGCTCATGAATCATCTCCAAAAACCGTTTGGGGTATTAAAACAGGAAAATTCTGCATGTAGCATGTTTGCAAAATAGTAGGGAACACATAAACAATGAAAAATCTGCATGTACTATGTTCCCAAAATAGTTTGGGACCCCAACAATGAAAAATCTGCACATGCTTAGCTTCCAAAAACCAATTTGGAACCCAAGAAAAGTGAAATTCTGCATACATTTTGCTCCCAAATCAAGTTGGCAACTTCAAGACAATAGAATTCTGCATATGGCTAAGGAATGACAAGGCTCTTGTTTGTTTTAAAACAACCACATAGCATGACATAATCTATCTAAAACTTCAACAAGTTCCATATATAGCCAATACTTCTAACAAACGAATACATCGCATTCTCATAGATTTCAAATTAGTGGGGAGAGATTAAAGTTTAGGGACAAATAAAAGCACCCTACCACTCATCACATGTCCTCATTATCAAAAATATGCTTTGAAATTCATTTACTCGCTCCAATCTAACTTCGAACCTAATGCAAATGAGTGAAAAGAAATAAATTCGATTCATAAAAAAAAAGTTAAAAGATCTTATAACCAAAGCTCCAAATCTTTCTCAAAGCTAAAAAGAAAATTATTCAATATAGATCGTACGACCTTGTGTTGAATCGAATTGATCTCTCAAATCAAGAGAATGAGAAAATTCGCAACAACTCATACACCAAGCCACCCTTTAAAACATATGAAATTCACAAGCCTTCAACAGTGCTTTTGCTAAAGGCAAAATCTCACATCACAAGAATATACTCAAATCTAAGCAAGGTAAAGTATGAAACATTGAATTCCAATTTGAGAGTTATAACAATAGCAACCAAAATCAATATGTATACATACTGCTTACACATGCTTTCCCTAGTGCACACCACCATAAATACTTTGTATGTATATTTCGGCAATCATGACACCTTATGATCTACTACAAATTTCTCATGAACCCAACCAATATGTGATTCAAATCATGATCAAGTGCAAACTCTAAATGCCAAGAAAATAATCACAAGAGAATTATCCATGTTTAGCAATAACCACCACTACTTCCCAAAAGGATTAAAACTCCATTTTATAGTTAAATAGGTAGAACAAAACTATATAACCGGAAATGACAATGGATGCATCGCTAAACTACTAGTAACAAGGTATCTCAACCATAAATTAATGAGGATGTAGCCCCTCCTACTTATCGCCAACGATAGGCCTTCATGTCCAAGCAAGCAAGAGATGCTTTATAATCGAATGACAAGAAGGCAATTATTCAAAGAGAATTAAATAGCAAAGAAACCATAGGATCAATATATCATGAACCACAATTTACAATCTCAATCATTACCCTTATAAGAAATATTAAGCATTTGACATGAAAGAAACTAGAGAGGGCTCTAGTACATATAGCCGCATCTAGCATCTCACCACCATAGAAAGACAATCGATAAAGGATATTCCCACTAAATGTGCTTATAGAACGTTTGGTGTAAGAATCCTCATGCAATCTTTGAGTTTTATTAATTGCAATTAGTCAAATATCACAACCTTCTTCTCATGACATTTAGACAAACACTTAGTGTGCATGATTTTGTAAAGGAACTATAAGACCTCTCATGCATTCTTTAAGGTTCACACCTAAAATTTTAATGCAAATGGCATGAATCAAAGACATAAATTCACATACCAACTAACTACTCAAATCAATGCATTATACCAAAACTAATTACACAAGCTATCATAAAATCAATCACAAAGAATAGGAACATCTACTAAAGGAAAGAGAACAAAGAGGTGTGATGACATACACACCCTAAGGCTTACAAAGATTGTATTTTAATGTGGTTCTCTACCAACAAAAATAACTAGAAGCAAATGAAAGTAGAAAGTTAGAAGAAAAAGATTGAGAGGAAACAAAAAGGAGAAGCAAACCATGATGAGAGGAAAACAAGGAGAGGAAGAAGAAGAAGAAGAATAAGAAGAAGAAGAAGAAGATAAGAGGAGACTTACATTGTAAAAGGGATGCAGCTCAATTCGGTCCAAGCGTCGAGACGATTCGTCGAAGGA
Organism: Dendrobium huoshanense; assembly: GCA_016618105.1. Taxonomy (NCBI): domain Eukaryota; kingdom Viridiplantae; phylum Streptophyta; class Magnoliopsida; order Asparagales; family Orchidaceae; genus Dendrobium; species Dendrobium huoshanense. Next base: position 5,674,779 of record CM028355.1, read on the forward strand.
GATCGACTCTACCTGGAGTCGGACGGGCTTCGGACTTGCTCGGGTTCGGCCTCTGGAGCGGGAGCAAGGAATAGGGATGGGTCTTGGCGTGTGAAGGCGAGAGAGAGGTAGAGGGAGCTGAGCGCTTGGATGTCCTGGAGCTCGGTCCGAACAGAGGAGAAACAGCGGGAGAGGGCGACGGGATCGATCTTGAAGGCGTCGGGTTTGGTCTTGGTCTGTGCGAAACCGAGGGAGAGAGAGCAGGAGGGATCGGGAGCTCTGCTTCTTTTCAAACTGGAGGGAGCCGCTCGGTCCAGATTCTTTACTTCCGAAACACAGAGAGAAACAGAGGGAGGGCGAGAGCGTGAGTGAGAGGGCGAATCCAAAAACTTTCCCGGGAGAGGGAGAGGATTTTCTGGAAGTAGTGCAGAGGAAGTGCCTTCATTTCGAGTAAATTGAACTCATTCGCCAGAAGAGGAATCCCGCCTTCTCACTGTCTCTTGCTTCGGTCTCCGAAATCTCCCGAAAGAGGCTTCTGCGCTGCTCGATGTCTGCCTGAATCGCAGAAAATCGCTGAGGCGCGCGATTTCGGCTGAAACGGAGGCTTCGTTTGATCGAAGCCGTCGAGACGATTTCCTGATCTAGAAAAGAAATTCAAAATATTTAGAAAGCCAAATGGCTCAAACAATGATCAAATTGAGCTGAATCAAATTAAAATTGGCTAAGATTAGGTTAGACTCGGGTCCAAATTTCGACTCGATTCGAGTCGATTTTGGCTCGAGCCGACTCGGAAGAACTAATCGTACAAAATTAAGCTTAAAATCGACAGTAATTTCGATCAATTTAAGCCCGATGCGGTCAAAACAAATCAATCAAAGCTAATCGAGCGTAGTCGGGTCTAATCCAGCTCAAGTCGAGCCGATTCGAGCTCGAATTAAACTCGACGAGGCTCAATTAAATTGTTCGAAGCTCCTCAAGGCTACTCGGACGAAAAATGAGGTCAACAAACGGACCCCCAACATATGCAGAGAACAACAAGTGAACCGTATATGTTGGCGTTGACCCTCCTAACTCTAGGAAAATGCGATTCTAGGGTCAAGTAACAGAATTTGCTAAGGGGAGATGCAATCAATTCTAAAACCAACCAATGGATATCAAAGTAATGGAGAAAGAGAGGGTCAATAATCAATCTGAGTAAAATTCAGAGGGTGAGAGAAAAGAAGCTCAACGATCACCCGACCATCAGTCCGACGGTGATACGAAAGGGACAAGAAAAGCACATTCACTCGGCCATAGGCCATGAAATAGCGAAGTTCCTACCCGACTATAGGTCTGTCGGTAGAAAAACAGTCACCCGACCATAGGTCTGCCGGTGAAGAGGAAAGGAAGCACCCTCGCTCGGCCATAGGCCATGAAACAGCAAGGTTTCTACCCGACCATAGGTCCGTCGGTAGAAGAACAGTCACCCGACCATAGGTCTGTCGGTGAAGAGAAAAAGAAAGCACCCTCGCTCGGCCATAGGTACCGAACAGCAAGGTTCCTACCCGACCATAGGTCTGTTGGTAAGATAAAGCTGAAACTGAACAAACACCCGACCATAGGTCCGTCGGTGAAGAAAAAAGGCACCCTCGCTCGGCCATAGGCCCCGAAACAGCAAGGTTCCTACCCGACCATAGGTCTGTCGGTAGAAGAACAGTCATCCGACCATAGGTCTGTCGGTGAAGAGGAAAAGAAACACCCTCGCTCGGCCATAGGCCCCGAAACAGCGAGGTCCCTACCCAACCATAGGTCTGCCGGTAGAAGAACAGTCACCCGACCATAGGTCTGCCGGTGAGAAAGAAAAGAAGCATCCTCACTCGGCCATAGGCCCCGAAACAGCAAGGTTCCTACCCGACCATAGGTCTGTCGGTAGAAGAACAGTCACCCGACCATAGGTCTGCTGGTGAAAAAGAAAAGAAGCATTCTCGCTCGGCCATAGGCCCCGAAACAGCGAGGTTCCTACCCGACCATAGGTCTGTCGGTAGAAGAAAGCAAAAAAAAAAAAACTCAACAACCCCCTAACAGGTAAAAGAAAACAGGGGGAATGAAGAGGTGGTGAAGTGTACCTCCCAGGGACTCTGTCGGGTAACCAACCAAAAGCCCGATGTCCACCCGACCGTAGGTCTGTCGATGGGACAAAACGGGAAGCTCAACATCTATCCAACCATGGGTCTGGCGATAGAATGAAGAGGAAAGATCCACCTTTGCTCGGCCATAGGCCCTGAAACAGCAAAGTCTCTACCCGACCACAGGTCTGTCGGCAGAATAAAGGTAAGCTCAACAATCACCCGATCATAGGTCCGTCGGTGAAGGGAAAGAAAGGAAACACCTCCGCTCGGCCATAGGTCCCGAAACAGCGAAGTCTCTACCCGACCATAAGTCTGTCAGTAGAACAAAACGAAAACTCAACACTCCCCCAACGCACACGAGCGCGGTGATGTGAGAAAGACAGAGAGGTAAGTAATTCATCATCTAAGAAATCTCAATCTCATATTTTAGTTACCACATGGTAGAGGACAAATCGTCGTGGCCATGAATAATTAAAATATAAGTGAAATTTTCTTAAGTAAATTGAAATCATGCAACATGAAGTAATCGATTGATATATATCTCTCTAAAAAGAGTAACATATAAACGACTTAATAAAAAGAATAATCTCACACTAAAGGAGGGATAACATAAGTGGCGAAGGGACATACTTTCCACTAAGAATTACAATCGTATCAAATATTCATGATTACTAAAGGAATCACAGTGGTAACACCCATGTTAACTGATGGGACCCTGTGAGAAGTACCAGCAATATCTATGCATCCAAAGAGACTGCTCTTGCAGCTAGAGACAAAACCTCCATGAGAAATTATATCAATAAGGGAGGTAGTGGATTGACCTTCTACTAGAAGATCAAAGATCCACTAAAAAATGATGTTAACATCTAAAGCAAGATGTGCTACATCATAGGAGAGAAAAAAAAAAAACATCTCCGTTATAATTGAATAATCATAATATAAGAAATGAGCACACAGTCATCTCCTAAGCAATCATCTAAATGATTTAAGGAGAGATAGGGGAGAATTTGGAGGGATTTTGGGCTCTTGGAGCATAGAACCGGGTTCCACCTGTGACAAGGGCAACCGATTCTTTCTCAACTAAGAGCTTCCCTCTCCATTTTTTTTTTTGAGAGGGGGAAATTGTTGGCTTTGATAACCCAGGCTATACTCGCCACATGAATAAAACTGGGGAGAGAAAAATGTTACAACAATAATTTGTGGATAAATTCACAAAGTGACAGTGGATCAACATGACTATATTTGACAAATATAGGTCAAGGATGGACCCAGTATCACATTTCATAGAAATTCGAGTTAATAGTTTTGGTATCCCAGACCATACTTGAAGGTAACAAGTGAAACTGGGGAAAGTCAACCCTCGAAGGAGACTGAAAATGAGATTTCATGCTACAACACCAAAATGACTAATAAATATGAACATTAGCACAAACATCCCTACGGCGTATTTATACACAACCCTTAAGGATGATCTCACACTTTGCATGACGAACATCACGTGGTAGAGGACAAATCGTCGTGGTCACGGACTGCCGAAAAGTACAAGAAATCATTTAGAGCTATATCTATACAGAGGGATATTTACAAGTGGCGAGGGGATGCCCCTTGCGATATGCAGACTTAAGCATAGTACTTTCTCAAGTACTGCCCATTGATGACGGGCATGGGATGAACACCATTCGCATCAACTAGCAAGTAGGATCCACCCTCGTATACTTGTTCTACAACAAATGGGCCTTCCCAAATGGGCTCAAATTTATCACCTCGACGACGACGCGAGATGATAGGCCTACGCAAGATAAGGACTAACTCGCCGACCTGAAAGGCATGGGGTCGGACAAGGCGGTCATGGGCTTGGGCCATCCGGGCCTGGTATAACTTGAGGTTCTGATAAGCTTGTAACTGAAGTTCCTCTAAACCATTAAGTTCTTCCAACCGGAGTCGGGCATTATCCTCGTGGGACAGATTGTGGTTAACTGCTACACGCAACGAAGGGAGCTCGACCTCAAGTGGGAGGATGGCTTCAACCCCAAAAGATAAAGCATATGGTGTACACTGAGTAGGAGTACGATATGTAGTCCTATATGCCTATAATGCTTCAGGTAATTTATCGTGTCATTCTCTTTTATTTGCCACAAGTATCTTTCTTATCAACTGGACTAAGGTCTTATTGAATGCTTCAGCCAAACCATTAGCCCTAGGATAATAAATTGAGGAATATCGCCAATTTATATTATGGCGGCGGGCAAATCTAGCAATTTTGGTGCTTCTAAAAGACGGGCCGTTATCCGAGATTATACGACGCGGAACACCAAAACGGTAGACAACATGATCGCGGAAGAAGCGCATCACATCTTCTGATTTAACCTCCTTAAGAGGGATAGCTTCTGCCCACTTAGAGAAGTAATCAGTAGCAGGCAAAATAAACCTATGACCCTTAGAGGAAGGAGGGTCAATAGAACCCACTACATCCGTGCCCCAACTCTCAAAAGGCCAAGAAGACACAGTGGGGTGCAACGGATTAGGAGGTCGGTGAATAACAGTATTATGAATATGGCATTAGTGGCACTTCCTAGCGTGCTCCATACAATCATGGATCATAGTCGGCCAGTAATAACCAAGGCGTTTAATTCTGACCTTCATCTTAGGTCCAAACTGATGAGCACCACAAAGCCCCTCATGTACCTCGCCCATGACCTTACGAGCCTCCTCATTGTTGTGGCAACGCAACCACATCTGGTCAAAAGAGCGTCGGTACAGGGTTTCATTCACGTAGGAGAAGGACAAAGCTCTCTTTCTAATCTGAGAGGCAAGAGAGCGGTCATCCGGAAGCTTTCCACGCTTCAAGTACTCAACAAAGGGGACTCTCCAATCTGACTCTTCCTCAACAGCGAACACTGTGAGGGTCTGATCGGAAGAAGACAAGTCTGCGGGACACAAGGCTTGCCGATACTGAACAACAATCGACACTGGATTTCCATTCGGGTCAGCCAACTCCTTAGCAAGTTTAGCTAGTGCATCTGCTCTACCATTCTCAGATCGAGGGACTCTAACTAAAGTTACTTCAGGGATCAAACACAAGAGCTTCATTGCCCTATCGTGATAAGGAAAGAGCTCAGGTTTGAGAACTTTGAAAATTCCAGCCACTTGATTAATAATTAGTTGAGAATCTCCAAAGATCTTCACCCGCACAATGCTCATCTGAATAGCCAACTCAAGTCCTACAATTAGGGCTTCGTACTCAGCTTCATTATTAGTACGAGACTCTGAAAGACTGTAGGAGTAACGAAGGGTGTGGCCTTCAGGAGACAAAAAAACAAGCCCCAAACCTACCCTAACTACAGGAGTTTCGTAAGGACGTAGTGATTTGATGGAAGAAGCTCTATCAAAGTAAAACTCCCAAGTAGGGCACTCCTGCTCTTCCACACTCATGACTAATTCATCGGGCAAATCGTCATTAAGTGGAGAATCTGTAGGGATCGGGTGAGAAGCCAGAAAGTCAGCTAGAGCCTGTCCTTTGACGGCCCGTTGAGGGACATAGGTAATATCAAACTGCAGCAAAATCATGGACCAACGTGCTAGACGACCTGACAAAGTCGGACGGGTCATCAGGTACTACAAAGGGTTGACTCGAGAAATCAAACTGATCTTGTGTGAGAGCATATATTGTCTAAGTTTCTGCACAGCAAAAATCAAGGCCAAACACTACTTTTCCATTGCCGGGTATTTTAGCTCTGCAGGAATCAATCATCTGCTAAGGTAGTACAAGGCATTCTCTTTGCCTTCCTCATTCTCTTGAGCTAAAAGTGCACCAAGTTACTCATCCAAGGCAGTAGTATAAAGGATCAATGGTTTACCAGGGATGGGTGCAGCTAACACTGGGGGATTTGCCAAGTAGCGCTTTATGCTCTCAAAGGCCTCCTGACAATTCTTATCCCAATGGAAACGGGCATCCTTCTTCGCTAAAGCAGCAAAGGGGTGACATCTACCGGCAAGATTGGAGATAAATCTCCGCAAGAAAGTGAGCTTCCCTGAAAAGACCTCAACTGGGTAAGACTCCTAGGAGGTTTCAAGTCCACTATGGCCTTGATCATGGAGGGATCAATCTCAATGCCACTATAGCGAACAATAAAACTAAGAAATTTTCCTGCACTAACTCCAAATACGCACTTTAAGGGATTCATCTTCAAATCAAGCTTTCTTAAGCATTCAAAAACGATTCGTAGGTCTCGAAGGTGATCACTACGGACCTTGCTTTTGACCACTAAGTCATCCACATAGCATTAAACCTACTCATGAATCAACTCATCAAAAATGATAGTCATGGCACGCTGATAGGTGGCCCCGATATTCTTGAGACCAAAGGGCATCACCTTGTAACAAAACACACCTATGGGGGTGCGAAAGACAGTGAATTTCTCATCTTCAGGGTCCATCTTAATCTGATTGTAACCAGATGAATCATCCATGAAGGAGAAAATGCTATGGGACGAAGCGATATCAACCATAAGCTCAGGGATAGGAAGAGGGAAATCGTCCTTAGGACATGCCTTATTCAAATCACGGAATTCAATACAAACACGGATTTGACCATTCTTCTTCCGGACTGGAACAACATTGGCAAGCCAAGTGGGATACTTCTCTTCCCGAATAAAACTAGCTTCTATAAGCTTCTTAGTCTCGACGATCACCTGTTGTTCAATCTCTAACCTCATCCGACGAGGTGACTGCTTAACAGGGACTGCATCAGGACTAATAGCTAACTTATGAACTGTTACTTCTAGATCTAAACCAGGCATCTCCGTATAGTTCCAGGCAAAGCAATCTTTAAATTCGGAAATGAGTGCAACATACTCTTGAGCCTCTGACTCGGATAGCAAAGCACTATGAAAGATAGGTCGAGGATCCGATTCAGTGCCCAAATTGATCTCACATAACTCATCCATGGCAGAATTGACGCCATCTTCGAATTCACGTGGAGCTTCAAGGACCCTGTCCTCATTCTCTTCCGGGTCTTCATCATCGGAGATGGAAACAACCGGATAAGAATGAGAGACGACCCGAATGTTGGCGGAAGGAGACTGATCTTCTTGAGAATAGCATATACCTTGCCCAGTTCGAGAAAAATTAGTTCGCCAAATACGGGCCTGCTGTTGGGCCTGTCTATCTGACCAAGTCGAAGGGACAATGCCTCGCTCAACAAAGTTATCCACAGCAGGGGAGAAGTATCGGAGAACTGGCATGATCTCATCATCAACAGTGGATTCCACAGGCTCCTGTATGTTAGTACTCTGTGGGACACCTACACTATGAAACAACGATGCATTCCAAGAAGATTGTGCTGGCACATAGAGAGTGTGCAGCTCTTGTACAGAATGCCTATCTAAGGGTGGTGCACCATGAACACCAACGGAAGGTGTAGGGGAAGGTTGAGGAGGAGATCCTTCAATTCTCATCCCGTACATCTGGTGAGAAAGGGATTGTTGACTAATAGTCTGACGTCCGACATCTCCGTCGTCGTCTGAATCACTATCGACAACCAAACCACCATGAGGTATCAAACTCCTATGGAAAGTGGGATAGGAATTATGATCAACACTAAAGGCAGGCAAAGGAACTGAATGACGAGGAACATCAATCATCTCATCATCAGAGTCGAACTCAACAGTCAAAGGAGAAGTGTACAATTGTGAAGGAGGAGGAATTCGAGCATCAAAGTTCCTCGGAGGGCGAACTGACTCTCTACCTCGACCTCTACCACGCAATCCCTTACCTCTACTAGAGGGAACATCGTGCCTGAGTACAAATCGTAAAGATTCATCTGGGTTTGTAGTGGAAACATCTGCTCCAATCTCAACCTGTGATGAACCCTGTACTAGTGGTTGTATAGGACCCTGTGCAAATGGCTGCATATGACCCTGTACCACATTAGCGGGTATCACTGGTGACTGGGCAGTGTTGAGGTCTACGAACTTTTCGAGGCATGTAATGCTCAGCGTCATCATAAATAGAGACCTCATGCACGATAAAAGGTTGGGTATCTCCAAGGATGGAAAACTCTACATCATTCCTCATATACTTCATGCATTGGTGCAGTGTAGAGGGCACCATTCCATATTCATGTATCCAATGCCTTCCTAAGAGAGCCTTGTATGATGTATCTGCCTCAATAACATGAAACTTTGCCTCAGTCAAAAGATCTCCAAAACACAAAGGCAAAGTGATGGAACCTAGAGCTCGCTGACCTTGATCATTAAAACCCTTCAGCATAATCTTATCTGAAGTGAGCTTTAAGTGACCAAGGGAGAGACTTTGTAGGGTAGCGTGATTAAGTATATTAACTGAAGCTCCTTGGTCAATGAGGACCTGTTCAACTCATAACCATTTACTTCAGTGGTGACGTACAAGGGACGGTTGTGATCGGGAGTCCCTAAAAGAAGATCCTGGTCTGAAAAGGTAATGCATGGCATCTCTCTCAAATAGCATGCATCCTTAACTGACTCAGTCGCAAAAAAGGCTTGATAAGATTCTGGTTCAAGTAAAGCTTTCACCAAAGTTTCTCTCAAGTCAGAAGACATCATAAGTGCATCGTACACACTAAGAAGGGAATGAATCTTTCTCAAATGAGCCAACACATTATAATCAACATCCAACTGAGGGCATTTTCCCTTCTCCTTAGCTGGTGCTTGAGGAGGAGGGATAGGCTCATCCTGTTGGGTAATGATGTTTCTATCTTTTTCTTTATTATTCTTAGCCATTTTAGGTGGTAGGACTTTTCCTGAACGCAACTGTATCTCTCATATTGAATCAGATTCAATAGAGGACTCATTTGGTTCAGGTAACATGGCTTGTGTTGGTTCATTAAGAAGTGACTGAGGAGCGTTCTCGGATTCATCTTCTGAATCCATATAACAACCTCCTTCAGGAATAGCAAACATAGGCTCTTCCTCACACTCAAACTCTTCTCCAAAAGAATGCTCATCATCATTATTTTCAGAAATAAATAAAACATGAGAAGAACAAATGCTAGGAAAAGTAAGGCTAGAAGGAACAAGACACCAAAAATAGCCAGAATCGTTTTCTTCCATTAATTCATCATCAGATGAAGGGAGAACGAAATACTTCAGCGTAAGTGGCTGAAGAGATCATGTCTTCCACTCAGAAGTTACAACAAATTTCTCTCTTTCATACATCTTTCTAATACAAGTAGAAGTAGAAGAAATGTGCTCAGTAGGCACTACAACAGAAGAAGAAAAAGAAACTGGCAAAGAAACTGGGCTGGCAACTGTCGACTTGGCCTGTGGGGGCATCCTCTCAACTGCCTCTGAACTCTGAACTGCCCGTCTGATCATACCCCTCGTCTTGCGAGAGAGTGCAAGTTGTCACTCTTCCCCAGAACTAAGAGGTGCTCTACTGTCACTGCTCTGAACACCACACTAACTGTCACACTGACTGGAACTAGTAATCATCTGAATAACTTGAGCAACCTTGCCTTGAGGATTTACCAAGTCACTATCCTGTAAGTGAATCTCACCATTTGCCATAAGACTCTCCACTTTATCTTTGAACACATAACAATCTTCAAGGATATATCCAATATGTCGATGAAAAGGACAGTAAAGTGGATGCTCTATTTGTCCCTCTTCTTCGGGCTTCTTATTAAATGGAAATCTTAAAATTTCTTTCTTAACAAAGAATTTAAAAATCTTTTTTATGCTCTCCCTTTTAAAGGGATATTCCTTACTAAGCTTCTTCTGTAGGAACTGCTGACTCTCTGGAGTCCTATAGGAGGGTCTAAGCTGCTGACCCTGTGGTCATGGCTAAAACTGCACAGGTGGCTGTACTGGTGGTGGTAACTGAGGTCGGGCCTGAAACTGAGGTCGCGGTGGTGGTGGACGCTGTGGTACTGAACTAACCACGGGCCTCTTGCCCTTATCATGAGCATCGAAAGTACTATGTGTCACGATCCGACCCGAGATGAGACGGATCCCGTTCGCACCGGGCCGCGACAGAAAAACTAACCAGGATCTGGCTTTGGAATTTGCTTCAGAACTGATTCTTCCAAACATTTTAAATAAAACAGACAAACACAGAGCTACTAAAAATATCAAATGCAGCGGAACAAAAGATTTATCTTTTTCTTTTCCTCAAAACAATCATCTACAAATACAGTACGTGGCTTTTAGACAGAAAGAAAGACATAACAGAAAAGCCATGACTGTACAAAAATTAAAAGGCACAAAACAATACCTATACTAATCAGACTCTGAAATCTAATCCTGGACTTCCTTCCCTTTCCCAGAACCTGAAAATCACCAGAAAGCAAGGGTGAGCTCAACAGCTCAGCAAAGCAACAAACCTCCAATCAAAATTCTCAAAATCTTAAAACCAACACATCAGATCAACAGAATCAGAATCAGATCAGAACTGTCAGAAATCGTATCAAATCAGATATCAGATATCACATATATAATTCATAGCTAAATTCCCTGACACAGACTGAATCTCATAGGATTCAGGCCCCTTATGCATCCCTTTGTGCTCATGGCACCAAAACAGATGTGCATATAGCACCAGAATACATATATAGTGCTTATAGCACCTAAACAAATTTCCTCAGATCCGGAACAGAACAGATATCAGAATTCATATTGAGCTCATTTCAGATTTTCCAGACACTAACTGAATCTCATAGGATCCAGGCCCCTTATAACTCCCTTTTTATAGCATATACATATAGTATATCAAATTAGAAGAAATCCGGACAAATCAGAAATTACCCAAAAACCGGGCAGCACAACGGCAGTATACAGAATTTACACAATTTTTCTGAAAATAATAATTTACCAAATTTGCACAGAATATAGATATCAAAATTTCAGAACATTTATTCTACTGCACTGAGAATTTCCAAGTTCAAAGAAAAATTCAGTCGACTAAAAACACAGTCGAATCAAAAATACCCGGACAAAAATCTTCAAAATATAGTCAAAACGTGCACACCCGGTACGGCAATAATATACAGAAAGTTACACGGTAAAAACTGAACCAATCAAAATATACGGACAAAAATCGCTAACAGAAATAAAATCCGGACAGAAAATACCGCCAAACACGACGGTTCTGAAAATTGAGAAAGGCGGAATGTGCCTTACCTTGCGTACAGCAATATCCTGAACAGTCTCGTCCGACGAAAAAGGCTCCGCGTCGTCCGAAAATCAACTTTTTCAAAGTTCACCTCGACTTTCTCTCTCCTCAAAAGATATTTTCATTTTTTATAAAATTTTCTCTCTCTTCAACTGAGCTGAATTCCCTTAAGTAACCTTCAGATCGGCCCGGCCGATCGCCACATCATCCCGGGACGATCCGACCAAATTGATCGTCCTGGATTGCTCCCAGGGCTATGATCCGGCCGATATTTTGAACAGTGCCAATCGGCCTGGCCGATGCCTCAATCGGCCTGGACGATGCCTACAGAAAAACACCTGGAGCAAATCTGGGCAGATTCTGGAGCAAATTCTCAACTGATCGTCCTAGGACGATCTGGGACGATCCCAGATCGTTCTGGACGATCCTGGAGCAGATTTTGATATTACAATCTCCCCAACTCAGAAAAATATCATCCTCGACATTATCCAATCCAAACTCAGTCAAAACAAGTACGGGTACGACTGTCTCATGTCAGACTCCTTCTCCCACGTCGCTTCCCGTGCAGTCCGGTTCTTCCACTGGACTTTAACCATCGGAATCTGTTTATTTCTTAACTTTCGGACGTCGTACGCCAAAATCAACTCTAGCTCTTCCTTGTACGCCAGATTTTCCTGAATCTCAACCTCATCAGCAGATACCTTCTTCCCATAGTCGGTTACCCACTTCCTCAGAGTGGATACGTGAAACACGTTATGCACGTCAGGCATCGAATCAGAAAGCAATAGTCGGTAAGCAGATTTTCCAATCCTTTCCAAAATTTCAAAAGGTCCAACATACCTTGGACTAAGCTTGCTCACCTGGCCAAATCTGCTCACACCCTTCATCGGGCTGACTTTGACATACACAAAGTCACCAACTTGAAACTCTACAAACCTGTGCTTCTGATTGTAATACTTCTGCTGTCGATCCTGAGCGGCTTTCAATCTTTCTTTTATCAAACTGATCTTCTGAACAGTTTCATCAGCAAAAGTGGCACCCAAAGCCTGTCTATCTCCGACTTCCGTCAGAGTCAAAGGAGTACGGCACTTCCTACCATACAGAGCCTCGTACGGTGCCATACCGATACTGGACTTAAAACTGTTGTTATAAGCAAACTCAATCAGCGGGATATGATCTTCCCAGCTTCCGCCAAAGTCTAGAACACAAAGTCTCAACAGGTCTTCCAGCACCTGAATAGTCCTCTCAGACTGTCCATCTGTCTGAGGATGAAGGCTGTACTGAAATGCAGCTTCGTACCCAAGCCTTGCTGAATGTTTTTCCAAAGTCTGGAAGTAAAACGTCCATCTCGATCAGATACAATCACTCGAGGCACACCGTGTAATCTGACTATCTCTTTCACATAAACCTGTGCCAAGCGATCAACTGAATCCGTCTGTCTGATCGGAAGAAAATGGGCGGACTTCGTCAATCGATCTACAACCACCCAAATAACGTCGTGCCCTTGTCTAGATCGAGGAAAACCCATCGCAAAGTCCATCGTTACCTCCTCCCATTTTCACTCAGGGATAGGCAACGACTGCAACAGTCCACCTGGTCGCTGATGCTCTGCCTTCACCAACTGACAGGCTTCGCATCTCGACACAAACTCTACCACATCTTTCTTCATTCCAGGCCACCAGAACAAAAGTTTCATATTAGCATACATCTTACCACTGCCTGGATGTACAGTGTAGTCTGAATGATGAGATTCGTACAGAATCTCCTGCCTCAAAGCTCCAAACACAGGTACCCACAACCTGTTCTTATAGAAAATAGCACCAGAATCAGAAATTCAAAGTCAGGAGTCTTACCGGATCCAATCCGAACAATCAACTTCAAATAATCAGAATCTGATTTCTGGGCTTCCTGAATCCTTATTTCCAAAGAAGACTGAATGCTCATCTGAGCCAACTCCAAACCACTGGAGGAAATCACCTCCAACTGCAATCGCTCCATATCACGTATCAGGAAATCATCAAAATTAAGCTGAATACCTGATAATCCAGAAGACTTCCTGCTCAGAGCGTCCGCTACCACATTCGCCTTCCCAGGCTGGTACTGAATAGTCAAATCATAGTCCTTGATCAACTCGAGCCACCTTCTATATCTCAGATTCAGATCCTTCTGAGTAAAAATATACTTCAGGCTCTTATGATCAGTAAAGATCTCACATCTGACGCCATACAGATAATGACACCAAATCTTCAAAGTAAATACCACTGCAGCTAATTCTAAATCATGTGTCGGGTAATTCTTCTCATGTGGTTTCAACTGTCTCGAAGCATAAGAAATTACCTGACCATGCTGCATCAGGACACATCCCAGTCCTTTCAGTGAAGCATCACTGAACACCTGAAAACCTTCCGTACCTGACGGAAGTGTTAGTACCGGAGCTGAAGTCAGACAATCCTTCAATCTCTGAAAACTAGCCTCACACTCCGGTGTCCAAACAAAAGGAACGAACTTCTGCGTCAGTCTCGTCAGAGGCATCGAAATCTGTGAAAATCCTTTCACAAACTTCCTGTAATATCCGACCATGCCCAAGAAACTACGTACCTCAAATATCGTAGTCGGCCTTAGCCAATCAGCAACCGCCTGAATCTTCTGGGGATCTACAGAAATGCCTTCTCTGCTAATCACATGCCCCAGAAATGAAATGCTCTTCAACCAGAATTCACACTTGGAGAACTTGGCATACAGCTGATGCCTCCTCAAAGTCTCCAACACAATCCTCAAATGTCTGGCATGATCATCCTCAGAAGCAGAATATACCAGAATATCGTCAATGAAGACGATCACAAACTGATCCAAATACTCCCTGAATACTCGGTTCATCAAATCCATGAAAATAGCAGGCGCGTTGGTTACCCCAAAAGGCATAACCAAAAACTCGTAGTGCCCGTACCGAGTACTGAAAGCGGTCTTCACTATATCAGCTTCCTTCACCTTTACCTGATAGTATCCGGATCTCAAATCAATTTTCGAAAATACCGAAGATCCGGAAAGCTGATCAAACAAGTCATCAATCCGAGGTAAAGGATACTTGTTCTTGATAGTGACATTGTTCAAATATCTATAATCAATACACATACGGAGTGTACCGTCCTTCTTCTTCACAAACAAAACAGGTGCTCCCTAGGGCGAAACACTAGGACGTACAAAACCTCTGTCAACCAACTCCTAAAGCTGAACTTTCAACTCAGAATGTTCTCTCGGTGCCATCCTGTACGGAGCTTTTGATATAGGAGTGGTACCCGGAAAAACATCGATAGAGAACTCCACATCTCTATCCGGATGTAAACCAACCAACTCCTCAGGAAAAACATCAGCAAACTCCCGTACCACTGGGATCTCAGAAACATAACCATTCTCCAGGTTCAGATCCCGCACCGAAGCCAAAAAACCTGGGCATCCCTTCTTCCACATTCTGCTCACTTCCAACACATAAACCAGACTGGAGAGAACACCTCGTAATCCCTGAAATACAACTCTCTCTCCAGCCACAAACAAACTCACTTGCTTCTTCAGACAGTCAATCTGGGCCTCATACTGACTCAGCCAATCCATACTCAGAATCACATCATATGAAGAAATCGGCAACATAATCAAACTTGATTTCCACTTCTTGCCAGAAATATCAATCTCACAAAAACAAAACTGCCGAGCAATCAAAGGACTTCCAGCCGGTAAAATCACGGAAAGCGAAACCGAAAGTAAAATGGAAACCAAACGTAAAGCCTCAAAACAGCACTCGGACAAAAAAGAGTGACTCGCTCCAGAGTCAAATAAAACACGACAGGGCTGATCAGAAATATAAATCGTACCTGTCACAACATCGGGAGCATCACGAGCCTCTTGCTGACTCAAGCTGTAGACTCGGGGCTGAACTGGAGCAGGAGCTGAAGCAACAGAACTACTCTGCTCCCTCTGAACCGTAGGTGGTCTCCGTGGTCCAGAACTAGATCCACCACCTCTGCCAGCAAATCCCTCAGGGCGTGGAGGAACCGTCCTCGGTCTCCCTGCTGCTGAACCGGCAGGTCTGACAAAGCCCTCAGATCGGAACTCAGAACGCTGATCAAATCCCATCTGTGAACACTCTGCAATCCGATGTCCTGGCTGACCACATCGGAAGCACAGACCAGCCATCCTGTAGCACTGGCCAAAGTGTCATCGTCCACAATTCTGACACACAGGTGCCATACTAACTGATCCAGAACTCGTCGTACTGGTAGCAGTACCAGACGACCCTCCGCTCCTCCTAGAGTCTCCAGATCCTGAGCTAGAAACAAATCTCCTCTTCCTAGAGGAACCACTGCCAGAAGCCTCACCTCCAAATCTCTTCCTACTCGCAGTCCACCGCTGCTGAGTAGCCATCAGGTCATTCTCTACCAGTTGAGCTCGCTCTACAAGCTCAGAGAAGTCAGTGATCCAAAACGGTATCAGGGGCTGCCTCAAAGTATCTCGTAATCCCCTCAGAAATCTGTAGCACCTCTCAGCAGAAGTGCTAACCAGCTGCGGAGCGTACCTGGCTAATGCAGTAAACTCAGTCTCGTACTGCATCACCGTTCTGCTCCCCTGAACAAGTCTCAGAAAAGTCTCCTACATCTACTGTCGTGCAGAAGGGGGAACGAACCAATCCCGAAACACCTCAGTGAACTCTTCCCAAGTAATCTAAGAGTTTAGTCTGCCCTGAAATCTGGCCTCCTGCTGGCCAACCCACCAGTGCTCAGCCTCTCCGTCCAACAGAAACACTGCTAACGGAACCTTCCTATCCGCAGGACACTGCATTCCGTCAAAGGTCTTCTCCAATCTCCTCAGCCACTCCTCGGCTGCTCTGGGCTCAACAGCGCCCTCAAACCTCGGAGGTTTCAACCTCAAAAACAACTACAATTGTATGTCAAGATCATCAGATCGGACAGTAGAAGCTCTGCTCTGAGTCTCGCTCATCATCTGAGCAACAAGTGTAGCAAACTGTGAAAGCGTGTCAGCACCGACCACTGGGGCTGTACTCCCCACTGGTGCTGCCTGACTAGAACTCTGCCCGTCTGTCATGTCTGGGTCTGGCTGATCCATACAGAAAAATCCAGAAAATCCGGAAAACAATCACAAAAATAACACAATAAAAAGCCGAACAAACCAAAACTACCCCCCAGATAGACTCACTGATCACTTCCTATAGCTCTGTTTCACACAATCCCAAATTCCAAAACCAAGGCTCTGATACCACTAAAGTTGTCACGACCCGACCCGAGACGAGACGGATCCCGTTCGCACCGGGCCGCGATAGAAAAACTAACCAGGATCTGGCTTTGGAATTTGCTTCAGAACTGATTCTTTCAAATATTTTAAACAAAACAGACAAACACAGAGCTACTAAAAACATCAAATGCAGCGGAACAAAATATTTATCTTTTTCTTTTCCTCAAAACAATCATCTACAAATACAGTACATGGCTTTTAGACAAAAAGAAAGACATAACAGAAAAGCCATGACTGTACAAAAATCAAAATGCATAAAATAATACCTATACTGATCAGACTCTGAAATCTAATCCTGGACTTCCTTCCCTTTCCCAGAACCTGAAAACCATCAGAAAGCAAGGGTGAGCTCAACAGCTCAGCAAAGCAACAAACCTCCAATCAAAATTCTCAGAATCTCAAAACCAACACATCAGATCAATAGAATCAGAATCAGATCAGAACTGTCAGAAATCGTATCAAATCAGATATCAGATATCACATATATAATTCATAGCTAAATTTCCTGACACAGACTAAATCTCATAAGATTCAGGCCCCTTATGCCTCCCTTTGTGCTCACGGCACCAGAACAGATGTGCATATAGCACCAGAATACATATATAGTGCTTATAGCACCTAAACAAATTTCCTCGGATCCGGAACAGAACAGATATTAAAATTCATATTGAGCTCATTTCAGATTTCCCAGACACTAACTGAATCTCATAGGATACAGGCTCCTTATAACTCCCTTTTTATAGCATATACAGATAGCATATCAAATCAGAAGAAATCCGGACAAATCAGAAATTACCCAAAAATCGGGCAGCACAACGGCAGTATACAGAATTTACACAATTTTCTTGAAAATAACAATTTACCAAATTTGCACAGAATATAGATATCAACATTTCAGAACATTTATTCTACTGCACAGAGAATTTTCAAGTTCACAGAAAAATTCAGTCGACTAAAAACACAGTCGAATCAAAAATACCCGGACAAAAATCTTCAAAATATAGTCAAAACGTGCACACCCGACACGGCAATAATATACAGAAAGTTACATGGTAAAAACTGAACCAATCAAAAGATACGGACAAAAATCGCTAACGGAAATAAAATCCAGACAGAAAATACCGCCAAACACGATGGTTCTGAAAATTGAGAAAGGCGGAATGTGCCTTACCTTGCGTACAGCAATATCCTGAACAGTCTCGTCGGATGAAAACGGCTCTGCGTCGTCCGAAAATCAATTTTTCCAAAGTTCACCTCGACTTTCTCTCTCCTCAAAAGATATTTTCATTTTTTATAAAATTTTCTCTCTCTTCAACTGAGCTGAATTCCCTTAAGTAATCTTCAGATCGGCCCGGCCGATCGCCACATCGTCCCGAGACGATCCGACCAAATTGATCGTCCTGGATTGCTCCCAGGGCTATGATCCGGCCGATATTTTGAACAGTGCCAATCGGCCTGGCCGATGCCTCAATCGGCCTGGACGATGCCTACAGGAAAACATCTGGAGTAAATCTGGGCAGATTCTGGAGCAAATTCTCAACTGATCATCCCAGGACGATCCCAGATCGTCCTGGACGATCTTGAAGCAGATTTTGATATTACACTATGCACCTCCCCCTTCGTAGGAGGTGGTGCTCCAGAAAACTCCAAACGTTGAGGTCTACGGATGGGTTAACTCTCAGCCTTTTGAGGGACTGCACTGGATATGCTGTATTGCAGGCTAGTGACTTTGGTTAACAACTTATGAAAGGTTCGAATGCTGAAACCCTTCAGATAAGGAGCAATAGGACCATCAATGTTCTTCAACAGAATCTCAACTGCATGCTGCTCTTGCAGTTGAGGTTCACACTGAAGACTAAGGTTCCTCCACCTAACTATATAGTTAGGTAGAGACTCGTGGGGACGCTGTCTGGTCACTACCAACTCACCAACAGTCACTTTATGCTCTGTACTAATGAACCTCTGAACAAACAACTGTTCCATCTCAGCGAAAGTACGAACTGAATTATTAGGGAGGTCGGCATACCACTCAAATGCCACTCCCCCTAAGCTACTAACGAACAGTCTCAGCATCAAAGCATCGTTTCCTCCAATGTTACAACATATGGCCCGATACTGAGCCACATATTGTCTTGGGTTCCCAAACCCATCAAACACTCGGAAATGAGGATGAACAAAACCAGCGGGATAAGGCTCCCGCTCGTACTCTACCGGGTAGGGACGACCTCTAATAACAGAATCCCCAGACTTTCTAGAAGCTATAGCCTGGTCAACCCTCTGTGCAATCATGTCCTGAATTTGAACTGGTGACAACTCTACTGACTGACTATGGACTGACACACTCAAAAGTACTGCTGGGGGAGACATCGGAACAGCCCTCTGAACTCTATCAACTCTAACAGGCTCTGGGGCTGGCGACTGTGGTGCTGCTGGCTCATCTCTGGATGTAGTAGGAGTAACTACATCCATGACATGGGGTGTAGCCCCTAACATCGTCAACTGGGCGGTCATCGCCGCCATGGCTCTAGCCATCTCCGCCATCTGAGACTGCAACTGTAAAACCGTGACATCCGTGTCTACTGAACGGGGAGGTCCACCTTGTGCTGAGGTGGAAGGTACATCAGCTTCCCCTTGTTCCTCCAAATCATCGTACTGCTCATGCTGCTCGTCTGACGTGCCACGCCTCGTGACAACACAAACACGATAAACGGGGATGTCTTCATCTGACTCTCCTCCGAGTAAGTCCTCATCAGAGGTCTGATGAAGAGCATCAATGTACGGACCCAAAGGAGAAGAAATTCTAAGGGGACTAGGAACAACAACTGGCTCCACTCGAGCCCGAGTACTATCCTCAACATCAACTGCATCACAACTCATCTGAACTGGTGCTGACCTTGAAAGGACTGTATCAACTCGTCGGATAGTACCAACTATCTGCTCCGTCTCGACAGGCTCATCCACCTGCCGACGTCTCCAAACCCATCTACTACGACGGGACCCGGTAGGAACATCTAACTGAGTGGAGGGGGCAACGACAATTGAACCAAGCTGGGATCGGACAGGCTCTAACTGTGGGCAACGTCCATGACGGCGAGAGCGTCGTCCAACAGCAGGGGCACCTGCCTGAGGTCTATCAGTGGGAACAACTCTAGTCTGCTGTCGTGGAGGCTGTCCTCTCTGCCACCGGTAACTCTGCCTAACTGACTGCCGCTGCAACTGGGCGTGCATCTGAGAGATCTGGTGGAGTAACATCTCCTCACTAACACGACCCCTACCGCGCGCTGAACGGATAATGCCTCGGATCCTCTGAGTGAGGGTCCTAGCAACAGTATCATTGGGGACTCGAGCGCGAGGGAGAGTAGTGGGGACAGGAGGGGCTGCCGCAATATGAACATCATTCTCCTCGTCACCACTATGTACCAGAGGGGAAAAGCGTCCTCCCTGGACTACGTCGATCTCAGGGGCAACTACAACATCAGGAACTGGGGTAACTACTCGTCGGCGTGGCTCCCGCTGCAAGGGAACCATCCTCTGCTGAATTAGCTCCTGATGAGCCACAGAATCTGTCATCCGCTGAACTGCTGCATCAGACGCCGCTAAACGCAGTCTCTTGTTCCTATTTCTCCTAGCCCTTCTCCCAAGGTCGGAGGTGGAGGAAGAAGCTACATCAGTACCCACAGGCTGTACTGAAGGAACATGAACTACTGACTGAGGGAGTGTCGGGGTCTCCTCGGCAATCTTAGGGCGAGACAGCCGGGTGAAAACAGAAACCCGACGAGTAGGAGGTGGAGGAAGCTCTGCCTGAGCCACCCTCTTCCTTGAAGAGGAAGGAGGAGGGGAAACTCGAGCGCGAGTAGCCTCTACCGGAACGACAGGTAAAGGAACTGCTACTGGCTGCCGGCGCTGAGGGGCCGGGGCTATACGAACAACAGGAGCGACAGGTGCTGGCCGCCTGACCGCTGGACGAACAGGGTGAACAGGGAGTGACCTAGGCACTGGCTGCCTAGCCACCGGGCGCACTGGCTGCGCGTGAACAGCAACAGGACGAGCAGGTGCCCGGGCAGGCTGCCGAGCAACTGGTCGTCCAAACGGTCGCATGGCTGCGCGTCCTCTCTTCTGAGGGGGAGAGAATGCAGTAGCCTCGCAGGGGGTCGGCCCGCCCAAAGTGACGTACGCCGAGTTGGTAAAAGAACCGAAGGTGATTCCCCCCGCAGGTGGGCTCGTCAACAGGGACTCAGGGAATGTCACCTGTGAGTTGGAGCCAAAGCAGAAAGTAACAAAAGGGCTGGAGTACGCCATTGCACTGTATGCTAACACAAATTGCAACAATTAGCGTAAAACAATCCACGAGAGGAAAGACAGAAGGAAAGAGACGGAATAGCCTATAAAGGCTAGAAGAGGAAGAACCTAACTAAAGAGCACTAAACCCGGAGTGCACACAAGAGAAGATAATTTAACATCCGAAGATGGAGAGAGAAACATGTCCCACCGTGGTCGCCAGAAATCTGTGGGTCTCCGAAAGGATTCCGCTCGTGTGGTTCGAATGCAAAGGGTACGATCACACTATCCCGTAGGACAAAATGGTTGTAGGCCTTTATACCCGGCACAAGCAGGCCGATGGAAGAGCAGATGGAGTTATAGATACGATTAGCCATGGAGGATAGCGGGTTTTCACCTACGCACCTCGATGGATAATAATATCTATAACCCAAAAGTTCACGAGATTTCCCATATTTGATACATCAGCATCGAATAGGGTTTATTTGATTGTGGGGATCGGTTTCCTACGGGCGCAAGCCCCCGTAGTTAATTACATCTTAGACTTCGGTCTAAGAAAACTCTCGATTAAGGATGTTAGATTATCTCCTCTGATGGGTTTAGTGCAAGGGGATTTCTAGGCTTCCTAATCAAAGGGGAATGTCCCAACTTGGTTCAATCAAATCATGCTTGGTTCAGTCAACATCCGGCTGGCTAGGAGAAGTAAAAACTAGAGAAAAAAAGAAGAGAGGCAAAGCACCTCAAGCAAGCACGAGAGAAAGAAGGAAGTGACGTCATCTGTGTGACGCAGATGGGTCGGATTTATAGCCTCTGGAAAAGTAGAGAACTAACCCACCAATAAGGTGTGTAGGGGTACACTCGTACCCCTCATCTTTAGACCCTAAATCTATAAAAGATGTAGTGTTGTACACACAACACTAGCATCTACGACCTAGCTAATGCAGTCCTGGACTTATTCCTTGCCTGACAAAGGAAGCCAGCTAAAATCTCCTAATCGTATAAAATCCATGCTGTCCGGTCTATATGAGAGATGGGTGGGTAGTTTAGACGCTGAAGTTGGGATCGACAACTAAAGAAATTCTTAAGTGATCCCACACTTATGAGTGGTACAATGCTCCTAAAACTAATGCAATTAAATTTTGATTTTAATTAGTTACTAATGCAATTTATGCAGGTTAAAGTCTCCAAATCAGTGATGTATGAAATTTTAAAAAGGCTTATAGAAAATAGTTTTTGAATGACTAAACTTCTCCAGATCCGGCACTTCATCCTCATAGGCCAGATTATCCGGACTCTACCCGCAGGCGATGAAGTTTGTCTAAAAGAAGAGAGAATGCGTGCATGCTCCCCCGGACGATTCCGACTATTCCCTAGAGTCGTTATGGTTTCTATGTGAATTAATCTTAGAATTTTATTATTAATTACGAGTAGAAGAATTTTTATCCCTAAAAGAGCCTAACGGTCAGGAACAAGCACATGCAAGAAAGAAACCTAAGAAAAGCATGCTGGTTCTACTGCGCGAACAAAGTAAGTAAGTCACAACACAGAAACAAATCCCATGAAAAAGAGTTTCCATGGCAAGTGTCATACAATATTACATCACATAGTACAGTAAGTAATGGTGGCCGGGCTCCACCGACAACAACCCGGAAATGACGCAAATCTTTAAAATGATGCATTTTACATCTTCAGCCTTCTTCTTTACTTTCTTGATTTGTCTTTGAATCATCTTCTTTCCTTCCGGCTCCTCGTAGTGGATCCTCCAAAAGGATACCCAAATGAAAAAGGAAGCCCCCTGTAGGGGTTTACTTTTCCCTTTGGACTCCTCGTAGTGAATGCTCCAAAAGGATATCCAAATGAAAAAGGAAACCCTCTGTGGGGGTTTACTTTTCCCTTTGGATTCCTATCTCTTTCAAAATGCCTCATTTTAATTATTTTCACAAAATTTACTACATCTCAAATACATTGCATCAGAAAAAGAGAAAATTCTAGACTCTCCTACAGGGGTTATCCTAAGTAGTTATAATAAAAATTTCACCCAAACAGTTATATACATGAATTAAAATGCTCACATCAATCACTTGGCCGTGCTCTGATTATTGGGGGCTAAGCAGCTGAAGCGGATACCTAAAATAGTTATAAATGATTATTAAGTTTTAGCCCCCTTTTAGCAGCATTATATGAGCACGGCCACCTGCAGAAAAACAGCATTAGTATGAAAGAGCGTGCATAACCTATGGGTATTCTAACGTCATAACCACAGTGCAGAAAGAAAAGCTAAAAGAAAATAGTACAAAAAAAATGACACAGCAGAAAAGCTACAACAGGTAGCAAAAACAACAATCAGCACACGAATCACATGCAGAGCGTCACAACAAAGTATAGAAAAGTAAAGCAGAACAACAACCTAACCTAAAGCTACTAGTCGTGTCCTAGCAAACTCATCTATGTGTGTGTCGGCTGTGTGGTTTTGGTAGGTCCTATATAGGATGATTTAGTTAAAGTTGTTTGTATTTGATTTGTTTGTTGAAAGAGACAAAGAAGAGTTTTTAATTAAAATTCAAATCTTAGTGTTTTAGGATTAATTTTTAGGATGTTTTATTTTTAATGTTTGATTAATTACCACCTTTATTTCACACCGAGACCGTGAGGTTTATTTCACCCTCCTTGGGGCTAACTTAATAGCCTCGTAGGCCTGGGTTACCCAGTGATAATTAACTTTATTATTATTATTTTAGTTTATTATGAAAAGAAAAGAAAGAGGTAGATTAAGTATTTTATTAATCACATTTGTTGGTTGATTTTAGAAATTATTCTAAGGTTTGATATTTATAAGTATCTTATCCTAATGAATTTTAATTTAGTATTTGATCTCCTAATTAAATCTACCTCTTTTAGATTTTTAGATTGGTTAAGGGTTGATTATTAAATTAATTAGACTTGCTTTAGATTTGCATTTTAGATCTTAAAGTTTAATGATTATTAAAAATTAATAATAGTTTAATTAAGGATTATGTGTTTTAACATATTTTATAAATTAGGTTAAGATTGATTAGTTGATTATTAATGAATTAAGAAAAGAAAATCCAAATCTAGAAAAACGTGTCACTAGGTTTTTGTTTCAAAGTCTCTATCCTATAAGGAACATGCACCCTAAGTCTATGTTTTCTAAGACTCGGTCCTTAATTTTTGTCCTTAGATGTCACTAGTGTCGTAGGACTAAAAGTGTTGTTCTTCTTCTAGTTCCTAAGACTTCTACACGGATGTCATAGGATTTTAGGGATCTAAAAAAACCTGAAAGCAATCCTAAATATATAATTGAAGTTTCTAAGGACCTAAGGGTGGGAGGCGCACAATCATCTAGGCCCCTAAAGGTTTTCTAATTTTTAGTAAACTTACAGCACCGGGGGCTACGACCCGGTGGTTCTGCCCGTAGCGCCCCTACCAGATGGGTAGGGACGACTGATGCTTGGGTCCGGTTGTCCTAGCTCCAGCTCCAAGTGCTCCTTGTCTATTGCTTTCCAAAAGGTACCTCGCAACACAAAAGAAAGATAGGTATTAGAGCAGTTCTATAAATAAATAACAGTGTAAAGAAATGAAAAATGCAATAAAACTAGAACGTACCTTTTTGTTACTGGTTGAGCTACTTGTGTTTTGAGTTCTCCTTATTTTGCAAGCATGTAGCACCAAAAACATAAAAGAAACGGCGGAGAAAACTAACGAAAAATCGAATACAAAAAGGGGTGTAGGCATTGTTGTTATTG
This sequence comes from Dendrobium huoshanense, assembly GCA_016618105.1. Taxonomy (NCBI): domain Eukaryota; kingdom Viridiplantae; phylum Streptophyta; class Magnoliopsida; order Asparagales; family Orchidaceae; genus Dendrobium; species Dendrobium huoshanense. The sequence goes on from CM028355.1 coordinate 5,699,356, forward strand.
GATGCACTTCGTAGAAGTCAAGTGCATCCTATAACAGCAACAATGCCCTTTGCTGTTCCCACTCCAAACGAGGCACTTGATATGTTTAAGACCTCTACACACAAGACCCTCCAAGCAAAGCCTATGACAACTAAGGGAAATCAACCTCTAAAACTCAATTCCAAAATCTAGACTCTCTTTATTTTATACCTATATGAAAATTCCATATTTAACTTATAAACTAAAACTAAAAAGAGACACTAAAGGACCTCTAGCACAAAGCCACCTAAAGTTTTAAATCCCAAAATTCTTCCTTAGAAATAAACACTTAGAAAATTTAATTCGAATAAAAAAAAATGCACTAATTGCTTCTAAAAGAAACTAAGGGAGGCTCACTACACAAGTCTAATTAACCATAACATGACTTGTAAGAATTTCTAAATTAAATGCCACACAACAAACCTATAAAACTCATATACCAAAAATCTTTTCTTTCATTTTGTTTTGTTTTTTTTTTACCCAAAAAAAGATCTACCAAAACCTCCTACCAAAATCCCCTCTTTTTGACACAAAAATCCTACCCAAATAACTACTAATCAAGTGCCTCTCCCCTCATTTGGAGTGGGATAATTTGTAAAAATTCCTCAATGAATGGGCATTATGAAGCCCATCGTCAAGAAATCTTCACAAAACACACTAAAAAAAAATCATAAAATAATTTGCAAAACTTGTCACAAAATTTCTCGGTACAAAAGAAAAGACTCACAAAACCTTCACAAAACTTTTCAATAAACATAAATACTCGCAAAGAAACAATGGGAGCAAATTATAAGAAACTCAATTTTTAGTACAAAGCAAATCATAACACTTTCAAATATAAATCGATTCATAAATCCCCCTTTTTTTTAACACATGAACCAAATGAAAGCTTTCCATATTTTGTTCTCCAACAATAACCCAACCCATTTGATCTTCCAACAAAAACTTACATAAAATATTTTGTGTAAAAGAGGCAATACCACTCAATATCTTAATGCAACTTTAAATGAATCTCATACAAAACTCACATTTGGCACATGAGACATAAACCCTCCAATAATTTCTATTTAATGCAAAACCTCACTTCAATTTTTCTTCCCCCTTCAAGAGACCAAGGAAAGGAAATAAGAAGGCCAAATAATTTCATACAAACTCTATTTCAAAGATATAAGAATTTCTTTTGTTCCAACACTTACAAAATATCCCAAATAATTTCTTTAAACAAACACAAAGGAACGTTTGGAATTCTCCTTCTCACAAAATAGAACTTCAAACAATCTACACAACTTTTCTATAAAATCCTTAACACCAAATAACGAATTAAATGTAGAAAGATACTTCAAAAGGTTACAATTTACAAATAAAGCTTCAAACTTGTAACAAGCCATCATTCATAATTTAACAAGAAACACCTAAACTCTTATATATGAAGTACCTTATAAAATCTCACCTTAAAAGCTCTTTCTCAGATAAAGCAAATCACCATTGCTCTTTTCCAAATTGTATCGCATAACAACCTTTGGATACTCACATCTCATTCTAAAAACAGTTTGGGATACGAAGCAAATAAAAGAAAGCATCTAATCAATTCTCATAAAAGTTTGGAACATAAAAACGCATCAAAATCTGCATTTTCCCCATTCTCAAAATAATTTGGAACTTAAAATAGGTGAAAATCTGCATTCAGTTTGCTCCCAAATCAGTTTGGCAACTAAAATCAATGAAAATCTCCATTTTGCTCATTCCCCAAAGTGATTCGGAAGCTCAAAACAATAAAAAAAACTGCATATATCTCATTCCTACGACAGTTTGGAACTTAAAACACATCAAAAACTGCACTTTATCCATACCCAAAGCAGTTTGGAATTTGAAATAAGCAAAATTCTGCATATAGATTATTCCCAAAACATTTTAGAACACAAAAACAATAAAAATCTGCTCATGAATCATCTCCAAAAACCGTTTGGGGTATTAAAACAGAAAAATTCTGCATGTAGCATGTTTGCAAAATAGTAGGGAACACATAAACAATGAAAAAGCTCCAAATCACAAGAACAACTAAAATCAATGAAAATCTCCACTTTATCCATACTCGCTCCAATCTAACTTCGAACCTAATGCAAATGAGTGAAAAGAAATAAATTCGATTCATAAAAAAAAAAGTTAAAAGATCTTATAACCAAAGCTCCAAATCTTTCTCAAAGCTAAAAATAAAATTATTCAATATAGATCGTACGACCTTGTGTTGAATCGAATTGATCTCTCAAATCAAGAGAATGAGAAAATTCGCAACAACTCATACACCAAGCCACCCTTTCAATACCATGAAATTCACAAGCCTTCAACAGTGCTTTTGCTAAAGGCAAAATCTCACATCACAAGAATATACTCAAATCTAAGCAAGGTAAAGTATGAAACATTGAATTCCAATTTGAGAGTTATAACAATAGCAACCAAAATCAATATGTATACATACTGCTTACACATGCTTTCCCTAGTGCACACCACCATAAATACTTTGTATGTATATTTCGGCAATCATGACACCTTATGATCTACTACAAATTTTTCATGAACCCAACCAATATGTGATTCAAATCATGATCAAGTGCAAACTCTAAATGCCAAAAAAATAATCACAAGAGAATTATCCATGTTTAGCAATAACCACCACTACTTCCCAAAAAGATTAAAACTCCATTTTATAGTTAAATAGGTAGAACAAAACTATATAACCGGAAATGATAATGGATGCATCGCTAAACTACTAGTAACAAGGTATCTCAACCATAAATTAATGAGGATGTAGCCCCTCCTACTTATCGCCAACGATAGGCCTTCATGTCCAAGCAAGCAAGAGATGCTTTATAATCGAATGACAAGAAGGCAATTATTCAAAGAGAATTAAATAGCAAAGAAACCATAGGATCAATATATCATGAACCACAATTTACAATCTCAATCATTACCCTTATAAGAAATATTAAGCATTTGACATGAAAGAAACTAGAGAGGGCTCTAGTACATATAGCCGCATCTAGCCTCTCACCACCATAGAAAGACAATCGATAAAGGATCTTCCCACTAAATGTGCTTATAGAACGTTTGGTGTAAGAATCCTCATGCAATCTTTGAGTTTTATTAATTGCAATTAGTCAAATATCACAACCTTCTTCTCATGGCATTTAGACAAACACTTAGTGTGCATGATTTTGTAAAGGAACTATAAGACCTCTAATGCATTCTTTAAGGTTCACACCTAAAATTCTAATGCAAATGGCATGAATCAAAGACATAAATTCACATACCAACTAACTACTCAAATCAGTACATTATACCAAAACTAATTACACAAGCTATCATAAAATCAATCACAAAGAATAGGAACATCTACTAAAGGAAAGAGAACAAAGAGGTGTGATGACATACACACCCTAAGGCTTACAAAGATTGTATTTTAATGTGGTTCTCTACCAACAAAAAAAACTAGAAGCAAATGAAAGTAGAAAGTTAGAAGAAAAATATTGAGAGGAAACAAAAAGGAGAAGAAAACCATGATGAGAGGAAAATAAGGAGAGGAAGAAGAAGAAGAAGAAGAAGAAGAAGAAGAAGAAGAAGAAGAAGATAAGAGGAGACTTACATTGTAAAAGGGATGCAGCTCAATTCAGTCCAAGCGTCGAGACGATTCGTCGAAGGAGATCGACTCTACCTGGAGTCGGACGGGCTTCGGACTTGCTCGGGTTCGGCCTCTGGAGCGGGAGCAAGGAATAGGGCTGGGTCTTGGCGTGTGAAGGCGAGAGAGAGGTAGAGGGAGCTGAGCGCTTGGATGTCCTGGAGCTCGGTCCGAACAGAGGAGAAACAGCGGGAGAGGGCGACGGGATCGGTCTTGAAGGCGTCGGGTTTGGTCTTGGTCTGTACGAAACCGAGGGAGAGAGAGCTGGAGGGATCGGAAGCTCTGCTGCTTTTCGAACTGGAGGGAGCCGCTCGGTCCAGATTCTTTACTTCCGAAACACAGAGAGAAACAGAGGGAGGGCGAGAGCGTGAGTGAGAGGGCGAATCTGAAAACTTGCCCAAGAGAGGGAGAGGATTTTCTGGAAGAAGTGCAGAGGAAGCGCCTTCATTTCGAGTAAATTGAACTCATTCGCCAGAAGAGGAATCTCTCCTTCTCACTGTCTCTTGCTTCGGTCTCCGAAATCACCCGAAAGAGGCTTCTGCGCTGCTCGATGTCTGCCTGAATCGCAGAAAATCGCTGAGGCGCGCGATTTCGGCTGAAACGGAGGCTTCGTTTGATCGAAGCCGTCGAGACGATTTCCTGATCTAGAAAAGAAATTCAAAATATTTAGAAAGCCAAATGGCTCAAACAAGGATCAAATTGAGCTGAATCAAATTAAAATTGGCTAAGATTAGGTTAGACTCGGGTCCAAATTTCGACTCGATTCGAGTCGATTTTGGCTCGAGCCGACTCGGAAGAACTAATCGTACGAAATTAAGCTTAAAATCGATAGTAATTTCGATCAATTTAAGCCCGATGCGGTCAAAACAAATCAATCAAAGCTAATCGAGCGTAGTCGGGTCTAATCCAGCCCAAGTCGAGCCGATTCGAGCTCGAATTAAACTCGATGAGGCTCAATTAAATTGGTCGAAGCTCCTCGAGGCTACTCGGATGAAAAACGAGGTCAACACAGGGGTGCAATGTCTGAGGAGGAAAATGCTAAGAAATTCCTAAGCCAAATAGCAGACCGTTTCGTAGGGTCTGAAAAAGTCGAAACAAGCACTATTCTTATTAAACTTATTTCAATGCAGTATAAAGGCAAATGGAACATAAGAGAGTACATTATGGAAATGTCTAATCTTGTTACAAGACTGAGAGCACTAAAGTTAGAATTGTCTGACGACATTCTTGTGCATCTAGTCTTGATCTCTCTTCCTGCATAATTCAGTCCTTTTAAGATAAGTTGCAATACTCAAAAGGAAAAATGGACTCTTAATGAGCTTATTGCTCAGTATGTGCAAGAGGAAGAAAGATTGAAACAAGAAAAGATAGAAAATGCTCACTTAGCTTCTTCTTCTCATGATTTTGCTACCAAAAGGAAAAAGAATTATAAAGTTAAAGGAGCTGCATATAAAGGGACTTCACAATCTAAAGTGCAACAGAAGCAAGATAAGGTTATTACTTGTTTCTTTTGCAAGAAGATTGATCATGTGAAAAAGGATTATCCAAAATATGCTAACTGGCTCGTTAAAAAGAGTAAACTTCTTAATTATGTTTGTTCTGAAGTTAATTTGTCCTTACAACCAAATCACACTTGGTGGATAGATATAGGTGCAACTACTCACATAAGTATGACTATGCAGGGTTGTCTAAGGAGCAAAGTGTCAACTGATGCTGAAAGATTCATCTATGTAGAAAATGACAATAAAGCTCCTGTTAAAGCTGTAGGCTTAGATTGTACTTAGAATCTGGTTATACTTTGGATTTATGTGAGACTTTTTATGTACCGTCATTTAGACGGAATCTGATTTCTATTTCATGTTTGGACAAATCTAGTTACTCTTGATCATTTGAAAATGAAAAATTTAGTCTCTTTCAGTATTCTAAAGTTATTGGTACAGATTCTTTAATTGATAATCTATATAAATTAGATATTTCTGCCTCACAGATAAATGAAACATTGCATATAAATAATTTTGGTACAAAGAGAAAATTGACTAATGAGAATTTCCTTTATCTTATGGCACAAGCGCTTAGGACATATTTCTAAACAAAGAATTGAAAGGCTTGTGTCAGATGGAATTCTTGATTCTCTTAATTATACTGATTTTAAAATTTGTATTGAAAGTATTAAGGGAAAACAAACAAATATTAAGAAATTAGGTGCCAAAAAGAATTTAAATGTCTTGAAATTAATACATACTGATATTTGTGACCCATTCCCTATAGCTTCTTGGAATGGTCAACAATATTTTATTACTTTCATAGACGATTATTCTCATTATGGATACTTATACTTAATACATGAAAAATCAGAATCTCTGGATGTATTTAAGATCTTCAAAGCTGAAGTTGAAAATCAACTTGGTAAGAAGATAAAACATGTCAAATCTGATCGTGGTTGTGAATATTATGGTAGATATGATGGATCCGGTGAACAACGTCCAGGCCCTTTTGCGAGATATTTAACAGAATATGGCATCGTTCCTCAATACACTATGCCGGGGACTCCAAGTCAAAATGGTGTAGCTGAGAGACGAAATAGAACCTTAAAGGATATGGTTAGAAGTATGATTAGTCATTCTTCTTTACCAGAAATGTTTTGGGGAGAAGCCTTAAAGACTGCAGTTTATATTCTCAATAGAGTTCCAAGTAAAGTAGTAACTAAAACCCCATATGAGTTGTGGACTGGAAAGAAGCCTAGTACTAGGTATTTTTATGTCTGGGGATGTCCAGCTGAGGCTAGGCCTTATAAGCCTAATGAAAGAAAATTGTACTCGAAAACTGTTAGCTGCTATTTTGTTGGATACTCTGAAAGGTCAAGAGGTTTTAAATTTTATGATTCCTCAAATAAATCATTCTTTGAGACGGGCAATGCTAAATTTATTGAGGATGTTGAATATAGTGCGAGTAATAAAATTAAAGATTTTTATTTTGAGGAGGAATATGTTTCTATTTCTACTATTACAATTGAAAATGATCAGGTAACTATGCCTGATATTATTTAGATTGTAAATCCAGATAATCAAAATAATCTTGAATTATCTCCCACTCATATGGAAGTACAGCAACCTCAAACTGAAGTGCCATTAAGGAGATCCACAAGGGAAAGGAGAAAAGCAGTTTCAGATGATTATATTGTATATCTCTAAGAGCATGAGTTTGATATGGAATTGGAAGATGATCCAATCTCATTCAGTTAGGTCAAACAATGTTCTAATTCTCAAAAGTGGATAGAAGCCATGGAAGATGAGATGAAATCTATGAGAGACAATGATGTTTGGGATCTTTCTGAATTGCTTGAAGGAGCAAAAGAGATGCAATAGGCAATATTGAAAGATATAAAGCACGTCTAGTTGCAAAAAGTTTCACTCAAAAGGAGGACATTGATTTTAAAGAGACTTTCTCTCCAATTTCTTCGAAAGACTCTTTTAGAATTATTATGGCACTTGTAGCTCATTATGATTTAGAGCTATACCAGATGGATGTAAATACTGCATTCCTTAATGGAGACATTGATGAAACTATATATATGTTGCAACTAGAAAATTTTTAATCTTCTGATTCAAAACATCTGGTATGCAAATTAAAAAAATTCATCTATGATTTAAAGCAAACTTCCCGTCAATGGTATAAGAAATTTGATCAAGTGATTTCTTCATTTGGTTTTAAAGAAAACAATGTTGATCAATGCATTTATCATAAAGTCAGTGAGAGTAAGTTTGTTCTCCTGGTGTTATATGTCGATGATATTCTGTTAGCAAGCAGTGACATAGGCTTGTTGCATGAGACTAAGAGATTTCTTTCAAATAAATTTGAAATGAAAGATCTTGGAAATGCATCTTTTGTGTTGAGTATACAAATTCATCGGGATCGCTCCCGTGGTATACTTGGGTTATCACAAACAGCCTATATTGATAAAGTGCTTAACAGATTTGACATGAAGGATTGTGCACCAGGGGATACACCCATTGCAAAAGGAGATAAATTTAGTTTGTTTCAATGCCCAAGAAATAATGTTGAAAAGCAAGAGATGGATAAGATTCCTTATGCATTGGCAGTAGGGAGACTTATGTATGCTCAAATTTATATGCGTCCGGATATTGCGTACATTGTTGGAATGCTTGATAGATATTTAAGTAACCCAGGAATAGATCATTGGAAAGCAGTGAAATGGGTTATGAGGTATCTAAAAAGGACAAGAGATTTTATGCTCATGTATTAGAGATCTGATCATTTAGAGACCGTGGGGTATTCCGACTCTGATTTTGCTGGTTGCCTCGATAGCAGGAGATCCACTTCAGGCTATATTTTCATGTTGGTTGGATGAGCTATTTCTTGGAAAAGTGTCAAGCAGACACTTATAGCTTCTTCAACAATGGAAGCAGAGTTTATAGCTTGTTATGAGGCTTCAAATCAAGGAATATGGCTGCGAAATTTTATCACAGGGCTACATATTATTGATGGCATTGAGAGACCATTAAAGATAAATTATGATAATAAAGAAGCTGAGTTATATTCCAAGAACAACAGGAGTTCGTCAAAATCAAAACACATTGACATAAAGTTTCTTGTTGTGAAAGAAAGGGTTCAGAGTTCTCAAATTTGTATTGAACATATTAGTACAAACTTTATTATTGCAGACTCACTTACAAAAGGATTACCAAATAAAGTATTTCATGAGCATGTGGCTCGTATGGATGTAATTTGTTTTGATGATATGCCAGCTTAGTGGAAGTTTGTTTGTATTGTTCAATTATTGTAAACTTATTTTCTGATTAGACTTTAGTGTTGTTATTTTGGTGATTGAAAACTCTGAAATACAGTTATTTGATTTCAATTGCAGTTTAGCATAAAGTATGGAATTTTGGTTATAACTCTTTTGAGTTATGAAATTGGATTAGTTGAAAATAGTCATGATTTATCACATTACATGAAATTTTCATGCTACACATCCATAGTTGATCTATGTCGTTAATTATATTAATATAGTGACCATTGATGGGTCTTGTTACGAAGAATGTAACAAAGGTCGCTTTGATTCTATATTGATATGATTGATGGACCAGATTATCTAGAGATGTTATTTTAGAAAGATAGCAAATATTGAGCTCTTACGGTATTTTAGAATGTATAATTATATGTATATATGTGGCCTAAGTGGAAGATTGTTGGTAAATTTCTATATGTGGGCCAATATATTTTATACATATAAATAAAAAATTATACATTAGACGCTATCTAAAATTAAGCCAATTAAATTTGTGATCTATTTAAGTATTAAATAACTATATGGCTTATGTGGCATCTCAATTAAATTTTATATGAAATTAATTTGTGTAGAGGCAGTGTATTTATTTTATTTTATTGATGAGTTGAAATAAAAATAAATACACTTAAAGTATAAAATGGTCGTGGTCCCCAGTTTAAGCGGTTAAGTTCTCATTTTCCTCATTTCCCATCTTGAGTGAAAAGAAGGGGTCTCTCGCTCTCTTGGAGAACGCCGCTCTAAACGTGGAAGACCGAAATCCTCAACTCTGCATTTCAATGGAATCAGGTACGCTTCCGAAAATTCTTCTCGGTGATTTGACATGTTTTCGGAGACGATCGAATTGATTTTTGTGTCTTCATTAAATCCTAACAAAAATTTCTTCGAGCATTTTAAGTCCTTGAGAATCTCATAGGTGAAAATAATGTTATCCGTCGAGCATCTTTTATGAATGAAACCAACTAGATTATCATGAATGATAAAAGCACGAATGGGCATGAACCTGTTAGCCAGAAATTTAGCTACAATCTTATAAATTATCAGCCATTTAAGTATCTAGAAACACACGCGCGTGCTCATATAGCTGAGTAGTCAGCATATCTGAAACCCCGTCCAGATTCATCCCCTAAATCCCTTTGAATTTTTTTTTTCTTTTTGCGGTCCAGATTCATCCGTATATCCCTATTTAACCTAAATCCTGGCTGTGATCGAGACGGAACAGCGAAAGCGGAGAAAAAGGTGAATCACCGTGCAAAGTAAGGCCATGGGTCTCGAATTCGACGACGCCTTCATCCAGGCCGAGGAGCACCGGCCGAAGCCATCCATCTCAGAAGCCGGCGGTATTCCTGTCATCGACCTTTTCCCGATCATCGCCGGCGAGGGGGAGGCTTTTTCCGGCTTGGTCGCCGAGGTGGGATCCGCTTGCAAGAATTGGGGATTTTTCCAGGTGATCAACCACGGCATTGACGGCAAAGTTTTGGAGAGGATTCATGCAGCGGCGAGGGAGTTCTTTGCTCTGCCGCTGGAGGAGAAGCGGCGGGTGAGGCGAGGCGAGGATAATCCGCTCGGCTATTACGACGCTGAGAACACGAAGAACGTTCGCGATTGGAAGGAGGTGTTCGATTTCGTAACAAATGAATCGGCGGAGGTCCCCGCAACGGAGGAGCCCGGCGAGAAGCGAACGGATGTTTTCTGGAATCAGTGGCCGGAATATCCTCCGGAATTCAGGTGACCGAATATCTCATCATTTTCTGAATTAAGTTTTCTTCTGTCTGCTTATTTTACGGTTATTTAATGCTTGTTGCATCTATTATCTATCTTGAGTTAATTACTAATGAAACATTAATCATTATGCTGGTTACGAATTGCATCATCCAAGCTTATTTTAAATCGATAAAACTTAATACGAACAATAATTCTAACACTTGCTATAAAGAAATATGTCAGCTGTGGGTGATTCTCTTCCTAAACAAGGGCCATTTAAACTTTGAGCGAGGGAAATTTAAAAAAAAGGGCTTGCTATACATAATAGGATTTATACATAAAACTTCTATATTGGATCTACAAGAGAATTTATCTCAAATTTGAGAGGGCCAAGGGCCACCCAGTCTCACTCCTAGGTTTATTTTAGTTGATGCGAAGCCATAATTAACCATAAATAAAATTAGATCCACACAAAGATCTGTATTATGCCTGTAGATACTGGAACAATAAATAAGGATTAATTTCAGTTCTAGTCCAAGTAAATAAAAGTTTTTGTAGAATTATTTCAGGCTAAAAAAAGTGCATTTCCAACTTAGATTTATTGTCTTAATTCTGTACTATAAGTGTTCATCTGCCTCAAAAGACTGAAGATGCAAAGAGATGCGAAGGATAATATAATTAACGTCAAACTTCAAATATCTTTATATTGAATATATAAAGAGTGTTTTCTCAAATGAAAAGCAAAGTTGTTCAAGCTCCTAAAATAAATATATTTCTAGCACTGCTTCTATTTTTTTTTTTTTTAAACACTGTGCTTCTATGATATGTCAGATCGTAGATACATATTGATTTGAATGAATGAAAGATGTAGATCTAATATTTAAGATGGAGAAATGATTAAAAATTTTAATTTGAATGTAAATTTCATTGGAAATTGTAGCACTTTTCATGGTTATTTCCATGTTTCATGTTTATAATCTTCATATTTCAATTTTAAGGATTGAACTAATTAAATGGTTAACACCAGAGATGTCTGTAAGGAGTATTCAAAGGAGGTGGAGAAGTTGGCCTACAAACTTGTGGAGCTCATATCCTTAAGCCTTGGCCTATCTGCAAAGCGCCTGAGTAGCTTCTTCAAGGATGACATGAATTTCATCAGGCTGAACCACTACCCTCCTTGCCCGGAGCCTCAACTGGCGCTGGGCGTCGGCCGCCACAAGGATGGTGGCGCTCTCACCGTTCTCTTCCAGGATGATGTCGGCGGACTCGACGTCCGACGCAAGAATGATGGTGAGTGGGTCCGTGTCAAGCCCATCCATAACTCCTTCATCATCAACGTTGGTGACATTATTCAGGTGTGTAAACGATCCTAAACCCTATAATACACTTAAGAAGCTGTTCATTACTATATTTCAATTAGGGTTTAAGCTAGATTTAGTGACTGTTTGGTCTGGATTTAAGCAAGAATTTTTATCATGAACTGGTTGAGATGTTATTTGGTTTAGTTTTTTAAGTGCTAAAGTTGAACTAAGGCTTTGTTTGGTGGGAAGGCTTTCTTATTGTTTTCTAAAGTATCTTTTAAAAAAATAAAAGAACTAGAATTTTTGTGCGTTAAAAAGCTCCTTTAGAAAACAGTAAGAAAGTTCTCCCAAACAAAGATAATGTATGATACTAAATTGAAACATCATATCTATATTCAGCTCATTCATTATCAAGTGAACATGATGCGAATACAAATTAAAATTCGAGCTGATGGCAATGAAGGTTTCATTTGGGATGGCTTTCTTACTGTTTTCTAAAGCTATTTTTTAGTTAAAAAATTGCTTGAAAGCAATGGCCAAAATTGTGGTATAAACTTATCCCAAACGAAACCTAAATGCATCAGCTATCTTCCAAAAAAAAAAATTGTATGAAAAAATGTTTGTGGTTATCACTTATTGGGCATAAAATTTATATTATTCATACTTTGGAGCATATCAATAATTTTTTATTTTTAAATAAGAGAACTTTATGCATAAAAATATATTTCATAAGGGAAATGATGGGTTGCCTACAATCCTTCTAAGCTATAAGCATACAAACTTTATACACATAATTTTTTTCTAGTCCAATATGAATGAATTGATTTTCTTTTGTTCATCTGCAACTTGTTTAGGAGTTAGAAAAAATTGGCTCATTAAGGCTTCGTTTGGGATAACTTTTTTACTGCTTTTTAAAATGACTTTTTAGTATAAAACTTAAATTTTTTTTTTCAAAAAATCCGCTTTAAAAAGCAGTAAAAAAACCGTCCCAAACGAAACCTACATATTTATAATGGAAATTATTTGACACTCCCCCAACAGGTGTGGAGCAATGATGCCTACGAGAGCGTAGAGCACCGCGTCTCCGTGAACTCGGAGAGGGAGAGGTTCTCCATCCCCTTCTTCTTCAACCCGGCACACTACACCAACGTCAAGCCGCTCGAAGAGCTGACGAGCGAGGAGAATCCGGCCAGGTACGAGGAGTATAACTGGGGCCAGTTCTTCAAGGCCAGGAAGAACAGCAATTTCAAGAAGCTGGGCAAGGAGAATGTGCAGATCTATCACTTCAAGAAGGCTCTTTTAGCCAATTAAATGGATTGCATTGCTCAGCTCGGTAAGTATATGTAATAAGATTTGTGGAATTCTGTAACATAGATGTAAGTGTCTGTGCTGCTTGTTTGATTATGGTGTTTGAAAAGCTGTTCCACCAATGTATGTGCTTGTAAAATGGAACCCCACAGAATAAACTGAAGTCTGAATATTTTAGTCTATATATGACATAATTACAGTTAAAATTTTGGGAAATGGTATCTGCATTTACTTTATTCAAGGCTTTGTTTGGTTGAGTGGAAAGTTGGTGTCACTTGGAGGAGTAATTATTGTGTCCGGACATCGGCGCATCCAGAGATCAACAATAGAGCGTTATGTCACCTGAGCGCTCGGTACCGAGCGCTCGGTACCGAGCACTCGGTACCGCTCGGTATTCATCCAGATTTCCGATTTTTTGTTCGGACGTAATAATTTTCCCACTTTTGGAGTTCTTTCCTGTAAAGAATTTTTTTTTGGATTATTTGTGTTCGGAGGAATTGAAAGAGTTTAATTTTTACATGGTAAATACAGGAAAAGAAAAAATCACTGGGCCTAGTCTTATCAAAAGGATTCTACATGCATTTTTATTTGGTTATAAATGAAATCCTTAGGCACTGATAAATTACATATTATATTATTGAAGTGGGAATTTATTATAAATTTGTGTTGAAGTTAAGAGTCAGGATTGATGTTGCTGGCAGGCATTAATTTTATAAATAATAACATGTGTTACAATGTCCATTATGGTAAATGATGAAGTTTATACGCATTAGAATAGCCAGATGACACTAGTTGGTAGTGAAACTTGCAGATTCAGCATCATGATTGACTTGTTTTGACTCGATATGTGATTAAATTATATCTATTGGGAGATATAAGGGGATATAATTTTTTGAGATTCTATTTGTGCTAGGGAATATTTTGATGTTTATAAGAAATGTTATGATGGCTATAAGTTATATTCTAATATCTACGGGCATATTATGGTGCTATAAATAGAAAAGGGAGTTATAAAAGGTCAGAATCATTTGAGATTTTGTCTGGGTTAGAGGAATCAGGAATGTGATATGAACTTCTCTCTGACATAAATAACAATTTATTTATTTGCTCAGTAATGTTATTTAAATAATTGAATAACAATTATGCTCCTATTTCATTTAGTACATTAATTTATTAGATTGCATTTAAATAATTTTAAATATTTAGCAAAATATTGAATAAAAGAATTTTGAAAATTTAGATTAGTTTATGTGGCCTACTGAGTTATTGTAGCTCGATATGATTTTGCTTCTGATTTCCAAACTCTGGGAAATGGTAGAAGCTTGTTGATTAACAATTAAGGATTAATTAGAGTTTATAGATGTTTTTGTATTTTAATTTTTGTATATTCATGGCTAGTTCGTTATTAATTTTTGTAACTTTTGCATGTAGTCATGTATTGTAGTGTAAATACATTTTGATGAAATGAAATAAATCTTGTGAATGAGTTTATTTTCTGTATTTAGATATTTTAGTAGATCTATATTCTATAGTTTATTCAAAATGAATATTTAAAGAATCTGAAACATTTTGAAATTAGATTTTAGGATTTCTTTGTCACAGCTCAACACAATAAGACTTATCCTAGTCGAGTTGGATTGTAATAAGCTTTTATGGTATCAGAGCAATAATTTTGGAATAGATCATAAAACAGAGGTATACTAATTGATCTGTAAGTCAAGTGAGGTAGTTTTAAAATTTGTCTGGGTATTTATTATTGTTTGTTTATCATACAATTATGTTTAGTTGTATATTATGTGCGATTATGGATTTGTTATACTCAGATATGACATAAAGGCAGAGTAGCTGTTAGGCAACTCCTTATACAATACTACTTCGATAGTGGGTTCTGATACAATTTTATAGTTCGTTAGTCTGATAACCCAGATGATGAGTGAGGTTATTGACCTCATTCTTGTCATGAGATTGACCAAACTCAAATTCAATTAATCAAATCCAGAGTCCAGTTCAAATTCAAAATTCCAAACCAAATTCAAGGTTAAAGGCCTATGTTCTATAATCCCTTTTGGATCATTTTTCAATCACCTTGAAATCCAATTAAATGACCCTCAATTCATGATCTATCAATTGCATATTAATTAGACAAGTTTCTAAGGTCAACCCTCCAAATTTGAGGCCAATCTTAGGCCTCTAACCCTAGAAACTCGATTGAAATCCACAGGTTATAAAACCTTCAAGTATTTACAATCTATACCATTAGATCTTTCACCTTATAAAAGTTGACATTGTGACCTTCTCCAAAACCTTTTGAACATGTCCATATTCATCATTATGATATGTCAAATCCAAAACTGCACTTTGTTGGATCCTATTTCACCCATAGTTGACCAAGGCTCATATAACCAAAGTATTCTTTAAGGGCAAATTTAAAGTTTTCTCTAAACTTCAACCTGACATTTTCAAACCAAACTATGAAACCTCTTCCAATGCATCATAAACATCATTAGGAGCCGATTGGACTTAAACCCAAACCTTGGTCAAGCATGGTTGACCAAGTCAGCCCATGTTGACCAAATGCCCCCTTAATGCTTTAAATGGACTTTTCATACCAAATGGCCTTTCCATAAATTTAGACCATCTCCATTGGTCTTTAATCATCAAACCAAACATACTGAACCCAACCTTAAGCACTAGGTCAACCTGATTGACCAAGTCAACCAAGTTTGACCAAATGCACATACACTTGAACCTAGCTCAAACCTATTGACCAAAGCATTGCCAAGTCAGTCTAGGGTCCTAGGGTAACCCATTAGGACCCTAAGAGGATCCTCCTGAAGGCCCAACCTTTGGGCCCGCTTGGGTTAACCATATGACTTGACCCAAGTGTCCAAAGAAGGCTCTTCATGAGCCAAAACCCAACCTAAATCAAATCAGATCAAATTAATGCTTGCATTGGATCCTTCATGACCCATTACACCTACCCCAACTAGCCCAGCCATTGAGTCAACTCAGGCCAGGAATTGGGCTAGCCCAAAGTGGCCAAAATCACCTTGTGTTGAGCCAATTTCCAACCTACACTTCACCAAGCCAGAATGGCAAATGCATTAGATAGTCCTAGGTCCCTTTCACCTTCAATGGTCAACCCAGCCCTTGGTTTGACCTATGTCAGGACCCAAGCTAGCCCAAAGTGTCCAAAGTAGCCTACTCAAGCCACATTGCTCATATGGGCTCAACTAGACCCAATTGAGATCATTATTGAGTTCAAGGTTTCCCCATGAACCTTTCCATGTCAGTACTGCCCAGCTGGTGGCCGGCGACGGCCGGAGCAAGTGAAATCAGCGCCCTGTGGTCCCCCTGTCACATGAGCTGACCAAAGTTTCCCCATGGCCAGATCTAGCCTCCTTTGGGCTCAGAGAAGCTTCCATGGTTGTCCCCTCCAACTAGTGACCATCCAACAACCTCTTCAAGCGATCACGCTCGTCCATCTCCATGGATAAAGCTTGAATAGGGCATTCAAATCTATAGCGCCTCATTCTCTCTTTTTGATTCAAAATGCCTCCCCAAAACTTCCTGAGTGTTCCCCTAGCTTCCCCCACTCTCCAACCCTCTCTAAAGGCTGTTTCGAGCAAATTTTGGCAAACTCTTTCCGCCTTCCGCTCAAAGTCATACCTCCGGTGCTCCTTTAGTCACGACGTATGAAGGAGAAGTCTTCACCAACTCCTCCTGAAGCTTCTTGATACAAAACATCGACACTAGAGGCTCTCTATGAGGTAAAAAACACAACCTGATATCCATAGCTAGGTAGTTCGGTCAACTGTGAAGTAAACCTTCAAACCAAAGGATTCTAAGTTGAATTAAAGGTTTATATCCCCCTGATCCTTCCTACAAATTGTGGGCGGATGGATTCATAGTAGTAGAGTGAGAGAATTATAAATCTCAATGATGCCCAAATGTACAATACCCAAACAGATAAATGAGAGTGCTTTAAAACACCAGAGATTTTTTACATGGAAACCTGATAGAGAAATGACCATGAGGCATTGCCTAGATGAAAAAAAAAATCTATTATATATGTTATAAAGATTGGGCCGACTCTTTACTTGGAGACGATGAAATTACAATAGTATGGAAAATCGATCGAAGTTTATATGAGCACTCAAGTTGAATGACCACGAGTTGTATGTTATTGGTTAGACGGGGCAAGTTTGATTGCAGTGGTTGACTTGCAAAGGGTTAAGAATGGAAATTGGGTGACAATTATCTAACAATGGTGGTCCAACGGTTAATGAGGCAATGGTCGGGTAAAGGCTCGATAATATTTGGTTAGAAAGAGGTCCAATTGTGAAAGCTCGTTAGAGGTTCAATAGTGATTGTTAGCCAACAAAGATGACAATGGTAGGGTGGAGGTCTGGTAGTGGTCGGTTGGTCGTAAGTCCAATGATCGACAGCAAAGTTGAGGCCCAACAAAGATCAGCAACCAGGTGCAGCTTCGATGACAATCAGTAGGGCGGAGGTCTGGTAGCGCTGGCCAAGCATAGGTCCGATGGTAGTCAACACGTGGGAGGTCTACCAATCAACGACTGGGGTCTAGCTACAATGGTTAGGCGGAGGTATGAAGATTAGCATTTAGGCAAAGGTCTGATGGTATTTGATGGGGCGTATGTCCAACAACAACAATCAACTGATGAAGGTTTGCTAGCAGTGATTCTCAAATTGAGTTATGGTGTACTTGCAGCCTAGATCTCTTAACAATCTCTAGCCAGAAGTCCTCTTCATATAAAGAATTATGACATATTTATATATTTTAAGTGACATGCCCAATAATATGAGAAATATCTAGAGCATTCTATTAGATGGCTTGTATTGATTCCTCTGGTCATAGATTATTTTTCCAACATTTAGGTACCTAAATAATATCAAAATTAAGTGATATTGAACTCGTTGAATTCATCAAATCGAGCAACTCGATTCAACTATAAGCATGCCATGTTCAAATATCATTTGCTCATCTACTTTATTCTTTGATGTTTCCAAATATGCTTCAGATCATTGATTTAAGCTTAATTGGCTTCAAATTGGATTGTTTTAAGTGTCATTGAATTCAATTTATCGAAAAATTTAATTCAACTATAAATTTGATAAAAGTAAAGTCCAAGCAGTCCCAAACCTAATTTCAAATATTTCCAATTCAAATATGCATCATGATTCGTGCCCGATAATGATAATTTTTCATTGTATCAATATCCAAATGTTAGAAATACAACATCAAATGCAGTCTTAATTTGCAATGTTACAATCCAAAAGTAAAGGAAAATGCGTAACCCAAAGTGTACTTTTCCAACCCAAAAGTCAAATACTTCAAACTTGGCCATTTACAAAATAACATCTTGCATTAATATAAGCTTTGCTCA
Source organism: Dendrobium huoshanense (assembly GCA_016618105.1). Classification (NCBI taxonomy): domain Eukaryota; kingdom Viridiplantae; phylum Streptophyta; class Magnoliopsida; order Asparagales; family Orchidaceae; genus Dendrobium; species Dendrobium huoshanense. Next base: position 5,717,578 of record CM028355.1, read on the forward strand.
CAAGATACAATTGTAAACCATATTTCTGAATCACATAAAGTTATAAATGATCTACAACTTTTTTTGTTATGTCCAAGCTAACATTCTGACATTTCATCTTATAGCAATGGCCATTTAGTCCTTGACATCATCCATTATTCCCAATTGCATAACGTTACCAGCAGAATGTCAAGCATAAATGTCACCTGATTTTGGCTTCATTTGAGACGGCTTTGTTACAGCTTCTTGAAGCAGCTTTTTTGTATAAAAATTAAAATTTTTGTACTTAAAAGTCGTTTTATGAAGCAAAAAAAATGCCGTCCCAAACGAAACCTTTATCTACTGCATCTATATACAATCAACAAACAGGTTTCCACCCACTCTCAAACGTTCAACTATACCTAGCCAGTAAAATAGAGATAAAAGGACTAAGAAAAACACAAAGTGCAGCATTTTCTCACCATTTGATATCCAGTGTTAAAGCCTCAGGAGGTACCACAATAGATGGAAACTCTGTAAACGATATATTGGACATCAGATGGCTCCACGCAGCAGATTCAACTATCATCAGAGGCCTGGATAACATCCTTGCAACAACTGGCTTCAGATCTCTGCCTCCTTCAAATCTGCCAACTATCTCAAACCAAGACCTTTCCACAGTTGGCCTTGTTCTCCACTTGGCAACCTCTTTCCAGGTCCTATCATTCTCTGTGATGTTTCTCTCCACTTCGACTCGAAACTTGAGTAGTTTCGAAGAAGTGATTTTTGTTTTTACGAGTCGCAAAGATCGGTCATGCAATATAGTTTTACCAAGAAAACTATTTAGCAATCTCTCCGCGATTGCCGACTTTGAAGAAAGAGTGTGGGAAGAAACTGACTGGACCTGCTCATGGCTGAAACACTTATTGGGCAGCAATTCTATTGCATCAGGAGCTGGGAATGAGGTTTCAACATAAGCTTTCTCATTAGGAACCACGTAGGCTACCAGTGAAGCAGGACCTGCAACTCTGACTGAAACCAATGGAGCACATGAGGAGAGGCCAAGGGGCCAAAAATGGCCCCTCGACTGCTTTTGTTTACTTGATCTTTCATTTAGTAAGAAACCAGTATCATATGGGTAAAAGAGGGAGACTTCATCAGAACTATACACTTCAATAGTGATGCCTTTGCCAACAAGCACCCTTCTTAGGCCTTGATGGGTGATGTTAAGCTGCAAAGTAGGGAAAATCAACGATGCATTAAAATTGGTATACAAGTAGTTCAAATTTGAGACTGAAGAAATATAAATTGAACACTTTTAAGAGACCTAAGGTGGATGAATGAACTGTGAAACTACCAATAATAGATTGGATGATCACACAGGATGAAGAATGGAAAACTAATGTAATGTAAGTCTTAAGGTTTCGTTTGGAACAACTTTTTTACTATTTCTTAAAATAGCTTTTTAGTACAAAACTCGAAACTTTTGTACTCGAAGAAGCAGCAAAAAAACCGTCCCAAACAAGACCTAAATCATTCAAATTAAACCTAGCAACTGGTATCCAAGAAACCTTCTCAAAGTTGTCGATTATCCAATTCAAATTAAAGCTTTGTACACTATAAATCATCAATGGTGCAATTGCTCAAGAAGATATTATTTTTGAATGCCTTTAATATCCAAAACAAAAAATCCAAAATCTTAGCTCAAGGACTATGGAGCATCTCATTATTTGACTGAGGATGTCTTCCTATTTCAAACCATTTATTCATGTTTAAAAAGATTATACAATCAAATTTGTAGATGGTTCAACACCCCAACTAGCTAGCATTGGGACTATCAACATCCAGCTCTCTGGTTCTTAACTAAGTTCCCTTTGTTCCTAAGCTTTTGTACAACTTATTATCAATCAGCAAATTTATAAAGATATGAACTATACAATTTTCGTACTATATATGAAAAAGTTTTAAAAGGAGCGGATTAATAAGTGAAATTAGTAATAGGAGCGAAATCAGGAAGTAATAAAAATGAGCAAAATTGGAAAATCTTTTTATGCATTTCAGGAACACGAAAAACTGTTTTATGCAATAGTGAAACCATTTCATGTATTCTAATGAATGTGTGAAACAGTTTTCCAGTTTCATTAAAAACCATAATTCCAATTCATGCATTCAACCGGGCTTCGACTTTTTGAAATTCAACGATTGGGCACAAAATTTTGGAAGATCATGGTCGAAAATCAAGTTGCTATGCGCTAAAATCAAGGGAGTTTAGCATGATTTCGGCAGGAAATGTGCAGAATTTTCAGGAGGGTGTCGTGATTTGTTGAATCCAAAAAAAAATGTGCGGCTATTTCGACCTACTTCAAATATAGAGTCAATAAATTAATCGACAAGTGTTCTCTACATTTGCTTACATATAATTGGTTCAATAATTTGCTATTGGCATTACAATATTATTAAATGCGTCAATTATTTCCATTAAACTATCATTGAACAAATTACAATAGTATGCAAACAAATATAGAGAGCACTTGTCAGCTAATTTATTAATTTTATATTTAAAGTGGTTAAATAGCCGCACAATTTGCTTTGGAATCAACAAAATCACGACACCCTCCCGAAAATTCTGCACATTTTCATGTTAAAACCACGCTAAATTGCTTCATTATAGCACACTACTTGATTTCTGAACTTCAACTCCCAAAATTTTGTGCTCAATTTTCAAATTTCGTAAAAATTTGATGCCTGAATTGGAATTATGATTTTTAATTAAACCGAAAACAGTTTCATGTATTCTAATGAATGGGTGAAACTGTTTTACAGTTTCATTAATGCGTAAAGTAGTTTTTCGTGTTGCTGAAATGCGTATGTCCTTCTATTTTCATCAACACAAAAAGTAATTGCCAACATAATCCTATAGGTGGAAAAGCAAAGCCAAACAATTCTATCATTTTTGTCAAATATATTATTAAATTAATTAATAAATTAGGCACTAAGCGTTAGTACTAGTCTTCATGCATATTATGACATTTATGTAATAAATTAGCTTTTGATGCATGAGTGCATATGTGAGTGGCATTATAATTTTATAAGAAGGTAAAAGTATTCTGTTTTCACTTAAGAAGTATGAATTTCAAGCATATGTCTAAAGGCGATTGTACTTATTACTTTACAACAACAACAACATCAAGCCTTTATCCCACTACGAGGGGTAAGCTAAATGAATCATTTTTCTCCATTGTGCCCTATTAAAGGTCAAATTCTCGTTTAAATCTAATAAAGAAAGGTCATTCCTAATATTTTCTAACCAAGTCTTTTTAGGTCTACCTCTATCTTTCTTAACATAAGTCAAATCTAATACCTCTACTCTCCTAACCGGGTCATTGGAAGGCGGCCGTTTTATGTGACCAAACCATCTAAGGCGACTCTCTCTAATCTTATCTTCTACTGGAGCTACTCCAACCTTTTCACGTATATGCTCATTTCGTATCCTATCTCTAAGGGTAAAGCCACTCATCCACCTGAGCATCCTCATCACTGCCACACTTAACTTAGTATTATGCTTCTCTTTTAATGGCCAACATTCAGCACCATAAAGCATTGCAGGCCTCACTACCATCTTATAGAATTTTCCCTTAAGTTTGAGGGGTACTTTTCTATCACACAACAAGCCTGATGCATTCCTCCACTTCAACCATCCAACTTGAATTCTGCTGATAATATCCCCATCTATTTCAACATCACTATGAACAATAGATCCAAGATATCTAAAACGGTACTCTTATTAATGACTTGATCGCTCAAAGTCACAATACCCTCACTAGGTCTATTACTACTAAAATTATACTCCATATATTCCGTTTTAGATCTACTCAAGCGAAAACCTTTAGTCTCTAATGTTGACCTCCATAATTCAAGTTTACTTTCAACCCCCTCTCTAGTCTTATCAACAAGAAGAATATCATCAGCAAAAAGCATACACCAAGGTACATCCTCTTGCAAATATCTAGTGAGAACATCCATGACTAAAGCAAAAAGATATGGGCTTAAGGTTGATCCTTGATGTAACCCAACCAAAATAGGGAAATACTTGGTCAAACCAATGTTTAAAATTGCGTATTCGGGTATTAAGGCGTTTTTCATTCGTGAGGCGAGGCGTAAGCTTCAAGGCGTTTTGAGACATAAGCCTCAAAATCAAAAGATTGTGTAAACATAAAATGATAAAATTTTTATATACTAATGAGTGAATAAAATAAAACATAAAAAAGCATAAGATATGAAGTGAAATCAAAATATTCCAATAATAAGATAACATGAAATATAGTTCAACTCAAAATTCTATCTTTTCCAAATCCCATTATTCTTTTCATTAACATATAATTTCAATTTCTAAAAATAAATAGCAATGACATATCACATAAGAACTCATAAGTCATCAGCACTGTCATCACTAAAGGGTTCTTCATTTGAATAATCATTTTGATGAACTGCTCTCTCCCCTTCCCCCTCTCCTATAGAGTTCAATGTCGGGCATTTACTTCAAGATTTATACAAGTTTTAATATATATAGCGTGAGGCGTAAGCCCCATGATAGTGAGGCGAGACGGGCCTCAAGGTGGCCCTCAAACAAGTTGAGGCGCAAGCCTCATGATGCTGTTTTTTACTGGAATTGCGCAAAGGCGAGCCTCATATTGCGCAATTTTAAACCATGGGTCAAACCACCTTGTGTTTGAACACAAGTAATAGCTCATGCATACATATCTTTAATGATTTGAATATAAGCATTATTAACTCTTTTCTTTTCAAGAACTCTCCATAGCACTTCTCTTGGAACTTTATCATATGCTTTTTCTAAATCAATAAACATCATATGTAGATCCTCCTTATTTTCTCTATATTTCTCCATCAAACCTCTTAATAAATGTATGGTTTCTATAGTCGGCCTATCCGGCATGAATCCAAATTGATTTTGAGAAATATTAGTACCACGCCGCAACCTATGCTCCATAACTCTCTCCCATAGTTTTAAAGTATGACACATTAACTTAATTCCTCTATAATTCTCACAATCTTGTGAATAACCTTTATTCTTAAAAATAGGAATTAACACACTCATTCTTCACTCATCTGGCATCTTTTTAGTCTTCAAAATAATATTAAAAAGTTTAGTAAGTCAAGAAATTGCTTCATTTACTAAGCATTTCCACACCTCTATTGGAATATCATCAGATTCAACAGTTTTTCCACCCTTCATTTTTTTAAAGCCTCCCTAACTTCGGTTTTACTAATACGCCGATAAAAATAAAAAAATTTATTTTCATTTAGGATGCTAAGGTCACTATAGTCAATCTTATTTTCACAATTTTCATTAAAAAGTTTAGCAAATATCTCATCCACCTTTGTTGAATATCATCTTCTAACATTAAAAAGTTTACTAATACGCCGATAAAAATAAAAATTTTTATTTTCATTTTTTTAAAGCCTCCCTAACTTCGGTTTTACTTACGCCGATAAAAATAAAAATTTTATTTTCATTTAGGATGCTAAGGTTACTATAGTCAATCTTATTTTCACAATTTTCATTAAAAAGTTTAGCAAATATCTCATCCACCTTTGTTGAATATCATCTTCTAAGAAAAGTATTTTTTGATCTTCATCCTTAATACACTTCACTTGAATTAAATCCTTACTACTCCTATCTCTTTTTCTGGCTAACTTATACATATAACTTTCTCCCTCCTTAGTATATAATCTATTATATAAATCACTAAAAGTTAAGGTTTTTGCATCGCATATTGCTTTCTTAGATTCCTTACGAGCCTCTTTATATCTTTCCCGATTATCAAAATTTTTAAAATTAAACCAATTTTTATAACAAATCTTCTTATTCTTAATTTTTTCTTGCACATTTGGATTCCACCAGCAACTATTTTTACTATTATGAACTTTTCTCTTTGATACTCCAAGCACATCTTTTGCAATATTTTTAATATCACTAGTCACTTTTTCCCACATAGCATTAGCATCCTCATGCACAGATAAAATCTTAAGATCTAAAATCTTACTCTCAAAAATATTTTTGTTAATATTCTTTAAATGCCCCCATTTAATAATAGAATATCGTTTTACTTTATTTTTTATTATCTTCCCCTTTATCTTAAAGTCTAAAACTAATAATCGATGTTGGGTACATAAATTTTCACTCGGAATAACCTTACAATCTTTGCAATATAAACGATATAATTTTCTTATAAAATCTAAGCGACTGTACTTATTACTTTGTAGAAACAAAATCATTTCCCACTTATGTCGTCAATTAATCAGACTGATTAGTTCACTTTCTTCACCTTTTTACTTGTCATTTTTTCTTACATGCAATTAATCAAGCCTTCAAGTGTAATGGAATACATTAACTCCATGAAAGCACTACCTCCATCAAGTTTATTTAATTTCAAAAAAATATACACTTGCAATTTTTAATAGATCTGCAAGGAAAAATGACTAGACTGCAACTTGATCTAAACCAAATCAAATGTCATGCTAGACAACTTCAACATAATCACCATGATATTAGGCATAACATTTCCCGTTTGATGGTAGGCATAATCTTGAAGTGTTTTAACATTAAATTTATAAGTTGAAAGAATTCTTTTAAAATTAATTTTGTCTGATATTGAAGGAATCATTCTTTTTCTGATAAAACCTACTTAGACAAAAGTGAAATATAAACTTAAAAAAAGACATTTGTCATCCATCTATTATAAAAGATCAATTGCATGATAATTTTAAAAATTTTAAACAAGATGAACAAAGCGTGTTTGAATATTTTATTAAGTTTGGAAAATTTTGTAGCAAAGCACTACTTTCCTAAGAATTACACTGTTTATAAATAAATGTTTCCTTTAAAGTCATATGGAAGACGTCAAGAATTATTAGAGCTATAATTCACCAATAGAAAAAAGATAAAGCTTAAGATAGATCTTTAGATTTTGAAGGATATTTCAATTCCTTCTATCAAGACACTATTACTCCTTTGCTTGATAACTCTGAGGAAAAAAAAAACTTCTACATCTAATATAATATCTGTTAAACACACGCCAAAAAGAAATTTGATCATAATGAAGAAAATTTACTTTGAGAATATTTTTAAAAGGATACATTATATGCAGAAAAGCTAGTGACAGTTATAGAATTAATCTACATATGATCTTTCATGCAAAGCAAAATCAAAATTTGGACTAAAACCAAAAGTAGAATATGCAGTGTAGTCCCCATAAGAACCTAATCATTCACCTGAGCCAAAAATTGAACAGAAGCAATAAATTGGAATTGAAACTGAATAGAAGATCACATCTAAACCAAAACTTTAATCAAAATATGAACCTATTCTTATCTGTAAAGTTCAAACTATAAAAATCATAATTGTTCAAGTTATTAAATCATATGAATAAACTAAGTAATGTAACTCTTAAGAATCTTGTGGATATTATCAAGATGTGTTCATCAACAAGCAAATATTGCTTTTATTTTTTGTTCTCAAACTCTTGATTTACAAATTCATATAAAGAACCTCATTGACCTTGTCAAATTAAATCAGCATATCCGTGAAATTATGCTTGATATCTGTTAACAAGAAGGCCTAATATTCAAAATTATATATTAAAACCAAAAGTCCTAACTTGTTAAATTTTATATTTATATCATTTAGATTACTTCTCTTTAGTGAAATTGACTATCCATCTAAGCTATGGACTTATTTGAATTAAACTTGTATGTCAGTTATGAAAATAAAACTTCACAACAACAACAAACAACAACATCAAGCCTTATATATATACATATATAGATTATAAAAAAAAAAACAACAACATCAAGCCTTTATCCCACTACGTGGGGTCGGCTACATGAATCCTTTTTCTCCATGGTGTCCTATTAAAAGTCAAATTCTCATTTGAAAATAATAAAGAAAGGTCATTCCTAATATTTTCTCGCCAAGTCTCTTTGGGTCTGCCTCTACCTTTCTTAACATAAGTCAAATCTAATACATCTACTCTCCTAACCGGGTCATCGGAAGGCCGCATTTTATGTGACCAAATCATCTAAGGCGACTCTCTCTAATATTATCTTCTACTGGAGCTACTCCAACCTTTTCACGTATATGCTCATTTCGTATTTCTTAAAAGATTCATGTAATTATTGTTCAACAAGTTTTATGCTTGCTATCGACTACGTAACGCAACCCACCACTTTTCTCATCCAGGACTTGGGACCTGGCAACGACAGTGTTATCTCATAATATTATAAATACCTTCACAGAATATTATAAATACCTCTTTTAAACAGTCCTCGATTTCCCACTCTTGAAATTAGCTATATTGTGTCTTAGAAAGTATGTGAATATCTCATAATTACCACTAAATTCATCATTTTTTCAGTTATTCATGTACATGTTTAGCATGAAAATATTTTTTGGAAGCTTAGTGCTAAGCATAGAAATTATAAGCCTATTGCATATGTAGACATATTATAGAATTCTAAGGAGATAAAAAAATCATAGTCCATCCAAATGTAGATAGATTTTCTCATGGAACTCTTATGAAATTAACTGTAAGAACTCTTAAATACATAAAATTAAACCATCATGGGACAATAGAAACCATATAAAATTAAACCATTTAGGGAAAAATGTATACAAATTAGAAATGTTTTGCAATTTGTCAGATTTTTTATATATCTTATATTTATACTATGAATCAACATACAATATTTTGAATTCTCTTTTTAACTCTACTCATTTATCTTTCATACCCAACATATAATTATGCACTACTTTCAGATAGGCATGCAACTCTAGTTAGTGAAGCTATCATTACTTAAGATCATGTCCACTATTGATAATGAATACAAATGCACCTTGTGAAATTGAGAGACAAACATACAACTAATTATTCATGAATTTTTTCATGTATGTCACTGTAGAAAAATCCAACAGCCATATTCAGATATGTTGGAACTTGGAAAAATACCAACTTAACCATCCATTAGAGCCAAATTTTTCTAATAAACCGAGGAGGACTGATGAAGTGACTTTTTTTAGTTCCCTGAGCCAAATTTTCCAATTTTTTCTAAACAAACTATGGGTGGACTCTTAAGTTATCATATTCCAGCATTTATACTTATCCACAAGAATTTTTACTCTTTTATTGCCTTTTTTACTCTTTTTAACTGGGAATTTTTTGGGGCACTATTAGTTATTGTAGCTTCATGTGGTTTTCCTTGTGGCTTCTGCTTCCCAAGAGATAAGTGGGACTCATGATTGTTGAATGCAATGTTTATTACTGCCTAGTTCAAGCCCTGCCAGCTTCTCCATGGAGCTATTCATATGGTAAAGGTTTCTTTTGAGTAATATGGTTGGTTGGTGCACTTTTCTGAGCTTCAACATATTATTGTTTCTCGTTGCAAGTTTTGTAGCTACTCTTCACGGATTGGGGTTTCTCCTAAATCTTTCAACATAATATTTAGTATATCATGAGGTTTATAAATAGGTCCTTAAAGGATTGTAACAGAATAATTCTATAGTTAAATGAAATCTTTATTTGGATGTGGAAACCATTGTTCTATTGTCAGATTCTTATTCTTGACCTTGTGATACTTCAAATTTTTTAGGAGAGATAATCTTCCAATTTGAGGATAAGGTTTACCTATTAATTACATCTTCCGTTCTTTTCATTTCCACTTTTTCTTCCTCTTCTCCATTGATCATCTCTGGTTGAAATTATGATTGAATTCTACTAGGTCGATTACATTTCATTCTACTTGGTCGATTACATTTCCTAAAATTTATCTCGCAATTGAATTGTGGTTAAGTCTACTACAATTTCAAGGGCTTGAAATGCTTTCATCATCTTTAATCTATTATTTTTAATCCTATTAGAAAGCCATTTTTTTCTTTAATTGAATTTTAACCATTTTATATTTTATTATTTTTATTGAAGTTTAAGATTGACAGCTTGTTTGCCTCAGTTGATTTAATGTTATATCTTCATTAAAAAATCTAAACCCTAGAACATTCTATATCAAAAAGAATTGCAAGAAAACACCCACTAATAACTTATCAAAATAGAACTATTTAATTGGCATGTTAATTAAACGTCTATTGTAGACCTGACAGAATAATAGCATCAGTTGCATTGCATGTAACAACAACAACAACAAACCATTATCGCACTACGTGGGATCAACTACATGAATCCTTTTTCTCCAGTGTGTCCTATTAAGAGTCAAATTCTAATTTAAATATAATAAGAAAATGCTATTTTTAATGCTTTCTAACCAAATCTTTTTAGGTCTACATCTACATTTCTTAATATAGGCTAATTTAATACATCTACTCTCTTAATAGGGTCATCGAACGATCAACGTTTTATGTGAACAAACCATCTAAGGCGATCATCCTCGATCTTATCTGCCACTCGAGCTAGCCCAACCTTTTAATGTATATACTCGTTTTGCATACTATCTCTAAGTGTAAAGCTACTCATTTACCTAAGCATCATCAACTCTGCAACACTTAACCTAATTTTATGCTTCTCTTTTAATGGCCAATATTATGCACCATAAAGCATAGCAAGTCCAACCACCAACTTAAAAATTTTAAGGCATTCAATGTTAAGGCATAAAAAAATAGCGCATCACAGAACAAAGTGCCTTTTTTTATCATGACACAAACTACAAATTTTCACAAAATGAGGAAAGAAAAAGCATACTCACAGAAGACAAATGAACCGAAAGCACATCATCGCCTCCATTGGCAAGCAACTCAAGCGGCCCTTCTAGACTCAACTTCCTGATCCCCTGCCTGGACCCTACATCGAGGCCCACCAAATCCGGCCCAAACTCCACCTCCCCCTCATCCGCCTTCCTCCACGCTTCAGTCTCCTCGGAGAACTTCAGGATCAGCGTCGCCCCGCCAACGCGCAGATGGAATTCGAAGCTCTCGATCGCACCAACCCTAGTACTCTCAGTCTCAACTGACGAAACCCTAGGATTCGCCTCCGGATCCCAGTGTTTCTTTTCCGCAACTGCATTGAGAACTTCCTGATGAATGCGAAAAAGGTTTTAAACCTCGAACGCGCAAAGGAAATGGATTTTGCAGTACGGCGATAGAAAGATTTTACCTTTAGAAACGTTTTCGACGGCTGTGACGAGGCGGCGGATGAGGAGGTGTTCGGCGGATTGGACGCGGAGAAAGAGGGGAGGATAGAAGAGTTGAAAGATAGGAAGAGACCATGAGATAGATAAAAGAAGAGGAAGAAGAAGACCAGCAATTGCTTGACCATTTTCTCTCTCTCTCTCTCTTCCCGGTTTTGCTGCAATCTGTCTCATAAATTCTCTCATTTATATTCGTACGGATGTCCACAGGGATTATAACATCAGAACTAATTCCAACGCTTAATGATGATGAATTTTTTTAATATTTATATTAATTAAGACAAATATATATATTATATATAAATTTTAATTTTATAAATTAATTATTCATCGTCATATTGATTGTTATCATTTTCATTCTTGTAAAAAAAATTGATCTTATTAGTTCTCCTAATTTATAGAAAAGTAAATTTGTTGGTTCAATATAAATTTATCAATTGATGAAATCATATTTTACTAACAAGTAAGCTATATAAGAGGTGACTTACAACTTGTATATTTATATATACATGTATAAGTTTTGACAGTTAGTTGGCGAGTTATTGCAGGAAAAACTCTTCGAGAGAGAGACCTTGGCTGGAACTTGTATAACGATCCAAGAGGTGCTCATTAATTGGAGTCTACAGAAGAACTAGCCCAATATGATCAGCAAATACTACTTGCTTAACCCTACTGTGGAGCTCACCCATTTTACGGGGCAGGTCAGGGTTTCCTCATTAAGTTGGTAACTCGACACTTTCCACAAACCTGGTCAACCATCTCAATCACTCAATGTCTCTCAGACGATCGCTCCCATGAAAGCTTGTCAAGCACGGCTACCCGAAGACACCTACCTCAAGAGCCTATGAACTTGCCTTTTAGAGATCGACCATTGATCTTGCCTTTTTCAATCACTTCAGCTCACTTGTTCTGCCTCCTAAACCATCATAAGTCTCGATACGGGTTGCCCACATTTCCAAGTTGACACCCATTCACCAAGCTCACTCTACTCAACATATGCTGATAGACTCGCATGCTCCAACTCAACGTCGTAGAGTTGGCCCATAGTTCACCTAGAGAAAATTCATCATGGTTCATTAACGCCCACTTTTACTCAACTAATTAGGAGGTGACACGTGTCACGCCCCAAGATCTAACTTGGAAAGAATTTCAATCAATCCAACAACAATTTACCAGAGCTATCTATTACATCAATATAACTGTCTAACAAAATTCTATAACAGTTAAAACATCAATATAACATTTCTATTCATATCTCAAAAGATCATATACAATACTCAGGAGCTACACTAGGAACACATGAACTAAAATCTATCCTGTCCTGAGTATAAAAGAATCACTATAATAAAAAAGACATAAACCTGAAGATCCTGATCAACCTCAATCACCTGCTCCCTTGCCCTGACCTGAAAATATTAACCACATATAATGAGCTTCAAAAAGCCCAGCAGGTCACCTAATACCTACAACTGAAATCAAAGCACGGTACTGCTATCAATATGCATGTCAGTCAATCAAATCCATAACAGTCAATGGTCAATGAGTCTATGCAGCGGAAATCAAATCAGTATTCAATGCTGTACGGAAATCAATAGTCGATGAAATCAATAGTCGATGCAGCGATAGAAGAACCGATAAATCAAACTCAATCAATCAGTACGTCAAATCTCAGAAGAATCCGTCAATCAGAATCGAATCAATACAATATCTAAATCCATCCATATCAATATCTATGCTTAGTAGTCAATCAATGAAATCGTATGATATATTAAATCCATAAATCCGATCAAATCTATAAAACAGTAAATCCATATATCACTACTGTACACATGCATTTCAATATAATAATACTGAACAAGTACAAACAACTGGCTATCAATAGTGCTGTTGTAGAAATCCATATTGCTGTTGTAGATATCCATATGTTGGTTTCAATAAGAGTCGTCACTCTGTGCCCGTCGGCATAAGAATCTCCTTATGCCTCCCAATCAATATATCAATGATCAATAGTTTAAAGGAAAGCCCGTCGGCCCACCATCCTGTACAGGTCAATTCAATCTCCAACCAACGTTCAACCAGGCTTGTCTTTCAGTATCAATAGTCAATTCAATAGTCAATATAGTCAATATAAGAACAATATAGAGCAATCATATCAACATTCATATTCATATCTATTCAGTTCATCAATCTCAGACAAATCGGAAATCGTACGAAATTTCGGCAGCGTAACGGCAGTCTAGCAAATTTACACAAAACTCCTACAAAATCACAATTCACCAAATTACAATAGAATGTTCACGACAACAATATAAGACTATTCTTCTACTGAATACTTATCAATAAACATCCTGATATTTTTCTATTCGATCAAAATCGCGTAGAACCCAAAATAACCGGTGAAATCGTTCAGAAAAGAATCAAATCGTGTAGAATATTCGTATCTATAGCATATTAAAAGTTGTGCGGTGAAAGTTGTGTCAATATAAAACCGGGTCCGTTTTTCGACTACGAAAACACAAATCAGGTCACAATATGATCAAAACTTAATATTTTCAAAAACAGAGGTAGGATTCGGAGTCCTTACCGCGAGATCAACACTTTTCCCAACAGCTGCGTCGGACGAAAAGCGCTCCGCGGTCTCCGAAAACGAGCTTTTCCTTCGCTTTCCTTCTCCTTCTCTCTCCTCAGATATTTTGATTTTTTTAAAAAGATTTTTCTCTCTCCTCAAAACGAGCTGATTTTCTTATAACCATACACTGATCGGCCCGGCTGATCGCCACATCGTCCAGGATGATGTGAACAAAATCCAATCGTCCAGGACGATATTTCAGGCCGATAATTAATTTTCCTTGGACGATAAAAACCCTTGCTCACTGACTTGAACATGAACTGATCGTCCCAGGACGATCCAAAATCGGCCTGGATGATCCACCCAGAAATCAGCCAATTTTGATCGTTCTGGACGATCTCAACATCGTCCCGAACGATTCCAGAAGGAAATCAAAGAAATGAGCTACGAGCTCTCACAACACTTGTCCTAGATATATTGTGCATCTATGTAGTTTTTCTCTTGTCTAGGTGTTGCCCTTTATGTAGCCTTCAAAACTCTATAAATAAGGAGTGATAAATAGTAGTTTGAAACTTTTGACTTGATTATGTTGTATTCCATACTGATTTGAGATTTAAATTTTTTAAGCTTTATATAGATTCTATTTTCCTCTCTAATTTTCTTAATGCTTCATATTCCTACATAGAATCACTAGCCCACCAGGCAGATCTACTTGCAAAGTTAGGTGTCACCCACGAACATAATTTGATCCAACATCCTCTTAGGTGTGATAAGCGTGGAATGATGCTACTTTAAAAAAAAAAAGACAAGCACTACTTAACGAGCAACTTCAACAAAAGACATCTATCAACATGGAGAATGCCAAGTACACCACTTGTTGTGACTTGATGGAGATGGAAGAATGGATAATGAAATTGATTTAAGATGCCATGGGCAGACATCAAGGGAAATTACAAAGGGAGAACACCCTTGAAGTATCTTCAAACTTGGCAGTTTATTGCAGAAGACCAAACTTCTAAGCTCAAACTTATATATTTATCCTTAAACCCATTCGCATGTCGACAAGTGACAGGGAGTGCAACTCATTGATCATGTGAGCAAGGAGGGTTAGGCCTGAGCCCTCCAAAGCTTTTCTGATGAAATTGTTGAGGTTAGGCCACTTCTCACACCCCACGTCGATGCCCCTCCACCAACCAATGCAAGATGCAATATAGAAAAACATAAAATTCATCTTACATTCTAAATTTATAAATATTTCAATAATATTCATGATGAATTTCACCACATTTATTTATTAAATAGAGTATTTCAAATATTCTATTTAAAGATATGCATTATAACAATCTGAATTTTTAAAAATGATTGAAACTGAAAAAAAAAATCTAAATTTCTGTTTGAATTGAGTATAGCGGAGAGAAAGGGAGAAAGCTTATCTTCAATGATCAAGGTGTTGAGTAAGAGAAGACAACTCCATAATAGCGTTAGATTTTGTATGTCGATGCTCCTCATGTGAGCAGGGAGTTGGCGTAGGCATCAATTTGAAAAACTCATAGAAATCATCATCAACCAGGTAGCTAGCACAAAATTTCAAGTCACAAAAAATCAAGTAGACTATGAATTAAAAAAAATAAAAATAAAATAAAAAAATGTAAGCTAAAATAACATTCTATACATTTTCTATGAAATTGGTAAAATTCTTAGAAACTTGATTTGACACTTGAATTGGATATTACTAGGACTCCTCAGTCGGAGAATTTAGGTTTGGAATGGTAATTATTAAGGGGGATGGTGGTTGGGTTGGTAGGTGGAATGATGATGGATAAATTAGAACTAGATGAAGCGATGTTACGAGAAGGCTTAGTACCTTGTTGAAAAGAGTTTGAAGGTGTAACCTTATGGGTCTTCTACTTTTTATTCTCTCACGAGGAGGAAGTTCATTATGGGATGAAGAAGATAGCTTTAGATGGCACATGGTGGTCGGATGTACAAGGGACCCATAGAATTCACATAGTGATCAGGATTTCCATTCATATTGTACTATTAAACTCATAGGTTTTCCTGCAACAAAGATAAGGATCTCACGCTGATATATCAATTTATTGGTCACTTGAACACATGCACACATACACACACATAAGTAAGGCACGACTAATTTGCAATTTTGCTAGTGATTTTCAAAATGCTATTCATATTCCAGCACGACAATGGGAGGCCATGGATCTTAAACTAGATAGGAACATATGTGAACTCCTTTCGCTTAGGATGAAAATTAGGTGACCATATTTGCAAGATAACTTATTTTTCAAGGAAATATCAGTCTCTGCTAGAGTAGTCTATTTCATAGTCGGTTGGGGATGAGAACTTTAGCATAAAAAATCCATCACTCGGCGAAAGAAATTGAAGCATACTTTTGTGAAACCCAAGACTTACAAATGTCATTCAAGAGAGGCTCATAGAAGAGGTGTCTACCAACAAGTGACAAAATATCATTATATGACAAAGTTTATCTTGTAAATCAATATTTTATTAGATTTCTTTATGAGTTAAAACATAAATGCCCTATTTTCTTTTGTATTATATTTATGCTCAAAAGTTAAAAAAACAAATTGGTAGGACAATCAAACCAAGATCTGTATGAAACAATGATGCCTTATTCATTCTTATAATAGGAGTTAAATTTGACAATGGTAGTTATTTGTTTTTAAAATATGAGTTCAATTTGACAACATAAGTAGTATATATCTACAAAAATAATACAAACATGACATTATTTTTGGCGATAATAAATTGTTCATAAAGCTAAAAAATTTGTATGGCGAAACAAATTAATATAAATGAGAGGCCAAACTATTTTTTATAAATGATAGATCAATGAGTATAATCGCATTTAAGCCAAAAAATGGCCATTAACCATAAATTGATAGGAAAAATATAAGGAACTTTGCCAAAAAGAAAGGCATGCTTCTCATGGCCATAATGATTAAAATTTGATGGCAACATACTCCATTTTAGGCTTCATTTGGGATGACTTTCTTAATGTTGCTTAAAGCAACTTTTTTGTAAAAAAAATTAAATATTTTGTGCTAAAAAGCTGCTTTAAGCAGCAGTAAGAAAGTATTCCCAAACGAAGCCTTAATGTCGTTGATGGCTCCACATCGCTATGCTTTAAAGGATTATATTCCTGAAATGAAAGCAGCTCATAAGCTATGCGGGAGAATAAGTATCTTCCATATAAATATCTAAATTTAAGATGTCAAATTGATACATAATAGATACATACATAGTCATCATAGAGGATCTATACACTAGGGATGGCATGAAAATTAGCTAGCAATAGAAAGAGAATAATAAGAGAAGTTACAAAGAAGTATAAAATAGAAGGCTTAACAAATAAATGCCGAGAGTCCATAAGCTTGAGAATAGCTCACTATTTTAAGTAAACATAACCTATGAGCAGTAGGTATAATGCCACTTGGGCAGATAATGATCATTGCCTTAAAGAAGAAGGTTTCAAGCTTTCAGGTCTATGCTATTCTCTAATGAGGAGTTTGGCTCTTTTATAGTTCTCTTGCATTTTTGACAAGCTGACATATCTCAACAAGAAGTTAATTAAAATCTTTAGAACAGAGCCCTGCATTGGGTACCCATACCCACCCACCCATATCCCCACACATACCCAACGGGTATGGGTGGGTACAAGTACGCTCATGACCTCGTGGGTAGGCATGCGTGTATATTTAACATTAGGGGATAAACCGATATACATTGTTAATCAACATGTCTTATATTATCGCAATCCTCACTATTCAGTGTGCAGCACTAAACGGCGCTAGGACCACGATAAATTTTGATACATGGCATGAAAGTTTGCAATCATAGTAAAGGGCCAACAAGCCTTAAGGGCATCAGTTCGTGGTCGATTGCGTTAAAAAAACATGGATAATAGGTGGATATGGGTGGGTACGGCATCCCGAAAGTCACCATGGGTGGGTGTAGGTACCCAACTAAGTCCCCATATAGGGCTTTGCTTTATGGGGGTGGCATCTCCCATATATGGGAGGTATGCATTGGTGATGTCTTTTTCAAACTTCTACAAAAATTTTGTAACATGTGTAGAATATTCTTGATGAGTACTTCTTGTATGAGTACCTATAGCTAATATTATGAGTGAGTGCCTCTAATAAGCTCTTTTGAGTTGGGTATTGGCACTTTTGTTAAGAATAGAATACCAAGATGTTGATACCCAATAGAAGCTATTGATTAAATTAAATTAGAAAATTGTATATAATAAAGAATAGCCTTAAAAAACATATAAACATATGAATGAAATAATTTTGACTTTATACGCTCTATAATGCCCAAAATTAAAGAAATGTATAAATATATTTTTGTTTATTAAAAAAATATAGCCAACATTTTATTCTGATTAAAATACTCCAACTCTAAACATTGAGATATATATTTTTTTGTCTATCATTACCAAAATTGATCTAAAAGTTTAATTAAATTTGACCAAATATGCAATGAAAAATTTGATCCATGCACGAACATTATTCAATTATATGAAGCCTGACCAGTTATGAACAAGCCCATAATTTGTGCGAAGAAAATTTTGACAAATTGCATATCATGGAAATAAATAATATTGACACTTAATTTCCATTTATATCAAGCTTCTCTTAATAATAGCAGCACAAATGAGTTGAAGGCTTCATTTGGAACAGCTATTTTGCTGCTTCTTAAAGCAACTTTTTAATGCAAAAAAGAAAACTTTTGTACTAAAAAACTAATTTGAGAAGCAATAAGAAATTTGTCCCAAACAAAGCCGAAAAAATGTTGTTCCACTAACCAAATATCAGTTTATCCAGTTCTCTGTTGCACAAGTGCAACCTGCTGCAGTTCTGCCAGAGAGAAGTGGAGGCAACAAGTTCAAAATAGGATGCCCACATGAGCTACATCATTGGGGCTTTAAGGTCTCAACAGAACCATAAAGTTCACAATCAGAAAGAAATAATAGCTAGATTGCTAGTCTCTGCAATGGGAATAGGCATAGGAAACAACCAAACATACATAACAAAAAAAATGCATATCACCAATCATTTCTAAATCCATTTAGGCTTCGTTTGGGATGATTTTCTTACTGCATCTTAAAGCAGTTTTTTAAATTTGTACAAAAAAATCTGCTTTAAGAAGCAGTAAGAAAATCGTCTAAAACGAAGATTTAATCATGCTAAAGCATGGAAAGCGATTGCTCCTCTTGATCAGAAGAGATAAAAAGTTCGAGCGAAAAAGCAAGTGATATTAAGTGGGTGGGAAAAAAGCTAACAAGCTATTTTCTGGTATGTGGACATCAACAATTATGTCTTTCCCCTACAGGAATTATTTAGTTTCTTTGGAACTTTATGGTTTATCATACTTGTCGCTGACATGCGTAATAAAGCTGCCAACTAATAAAAGCCATCACCAGCGATGAGGTTAGCTCAAATCCTACGACCTTCAGAGGTTGCCACCCCAGTGCCTTTCTCAAATAGCTGTAGAATGCAAGATAGCCATTATACATTCAATCAAAGAACAGGCAGATTCATGAGTCAAAGAAAGATTTCACTGACCAAGGATAACCAGCTTCAAAAGATCATAGAATCATTAGCATTTTAAGAAAAGCAGACTAAGACTTCATTTGGGATAGCTTTCATACTGCTTCCTAAACAACTTCCTAGTATAAAATTTTCTACAACAACAAAATCAAACCTTTATCCCACTACGTGGGGTCGGCTACATTCCTAAAATTTTCTAATTCGAGAAATTTTTATATTAGAAAGCTGTTTTAGAAAGCACCAAAAAAACTGTCACAAACGAAGCCTAAGAATAGCGAACAAATAACTTACTAAATCCACTCACATGAAAATAGGAAAAAAAGAACACAGGATGACTAACACCCACAACATGTATGCGATGGCTAGGAAAGCTTTCTTCTTGGCGAGGCTATAAAATGGAAGAATTTTACTCAAAGAACCTTGTATTTCAAATAAATAAGCCTAGATACAAGCACAAAAAATAAAAAATAAAATATATATATATATAAAAAACCTAGATACAAGAAGAGATTACTAAAATGTTGGCTTGTAAAATGTGTGCGATGTAATGCAATTTGACAGCCTCTGCATAGGACATGATCATTTTATTTGGCCAGAGCGTGACTTAAATCTTGGTTGCTAACAAGGTATAATACATGAAACAAGGGTTGCATATACCTCAGAATTGGAGTTGTCGATGTAATAATTGCAAGCCACTGAACTTATCCAGCTATTAGCTTTGTTCTAGCTTCCACTTCCCATTGACACTTCATGTTCTAGTATTCTTTCAGGCTCTTCAAGATATTTTAAATCAGACTACAAATTAATTGATTTTGATTGGATTCTCTTTGACTCATCTCATACATACTTCCAAAGTACTGACATGTGAAACACATTGTATATCCCTTGCATATGTACTGGCATATTTAATCTGCAAGCCATATTTCGTATCCGCTCAATAAATTCAAAATGACCTAACAAATCATGGGATCAATTTTCTTGTCTTTCAAATCATTGCACACCTTTCATTGGACTGAGTTTAATGAAAACAAACTCTTTCACTTCAAGCTCAATTGGTCTGTGCTTTGCATCATAATATTTCCTCTGCCTATCCTGTATTGCTTTTAATCTATCTTTGATCAATTTGATTTTACTAGTAGCATCATCCACCAGTTCAGTACCAATTATTTTTCTTTCATCTGCTTCTGCCCAACACAAGGGTGTTCTACACTTCCTTCCATAAAAAGTTTCGTATGGCGTCATTCTTATACTGGATTGAAAACTGTTATTATATGCAAATTCAATTAGTGGTATATGAGACTCCCAATTTTCACCAAAATCCAAGACACATAACCGCAATAAATCTTCTAAAGTATGAATTGTTCTTTTTGATTGCCCATATGTCTGAGGGTGAAATGTAGTGCTGAAAGTCAATCTCATACCCAGGGCTTCCTGAATCTTTTTCCACAATCTAGAAATGAATCAAGCAAACTCTATTAGAGACTATAATTTTGGAATTCCATGAAATCTCATAATTTCATCAACATATACATTTGCCAATTTTTTTACTGAATCTATTTGTTTGATTGGTAAGAAATGAGCTAACTTGATTAATCTATATATAATAACCCATATAATATCCCGACTTTGGCTTAACTTGGGTAAACCAATTATAAATCCATTGCAATTTCTTCTCATTTCCATTCAGGAATTGCTAAAGGCTGCAGTTGACCACCTGACTTTTGATGTTTAGCTTTAACCATTTGATAGGAAATACATTTCACAATAAATTCTACAACACTTCTTTTCAATCCTGGCTACCAAAATGCCCCCCTCAATTCTTGATACATCTTTATACTACCTAGATCAATTTTATAACCAGAGAGGTGAGCTTCCTGCAATATTTCTTCCCTTAAATTGTCAGCATTTGGAATACAGATTCTGTCTTTATGCTTTAGCAACCCTTCATCATCAAATACAAAATTCTCTAATTGCCCTGCTTGCAGTTTCTTTATGATTTTTTAAAGTTTTACATCTTGAGACAATGAATTGTATATTCTATCCTTCAAAGTGTATTAAATCACCAGTTGATTTAATAGCATGACTTTGATATATTTCTGATTAAGTAAATGGGCATTAACTACAAACTCATAATAACCATATGACATTACTACAAACTCATAATGACCATATCTTATTCTGAAAGCAGTTTTAGCAATATCAACCTAGTTAATACACAATTGATGATACCCAGTGCGCAAATCAATCATAGAAAAAATAGTAACTCATTTAAGTTGATCAAACAAATCATCAATTGTAGGCAATTGATATTTGTTTTTAACAGTGAGTTTATTCAATTCTTTATAATCAATGCACATTCTGAAGCTCCCATCTTTCTTGTGTATAAATAATATTAGAGCTCCCCATGGAGAGGAACTTTTCCTTATAAAACCTTTCTCTAGTAACACTTGTAGTTTACTTTTTAGCTCTTGTAATTTTTTAACTGCCATTCTGTAGGGTACTTTTGCCACTGGTTCTGAACTCGGAATCAAATCAATACTGAAATCTATTTTTCTATTTTGTGGTAATCTTGACAAATCATCAAAAAACACCTCTAGATATTCTTTGACTACATGTATATCCTTCAACTCTTTAACTTCTTTATGTGTATCTCTTACTTGAGCAAGGAAACACTGATATCCCTTGGATAAAAATTTGCAAGCTTTCATATAAATGATTATCATTGAAGAAACTGCTCTATTTCCATAAAATTTACACTCTTTTTCACCCGGAAAAATAAATTTAACAATTTTCCTATTGCAGTCCACAACAACAACAACAACATCAAGCCTTTATCCCACTACGTGGGGTCGGCTACATGAATCCTTTTTCTCCATTGTGTCATATTAAAAGTCAAATTCTCGTTTAAATCTAATAAAGAAAGGTCATTCCTAATATTTTCTAACCAAGTCTTTTTAGGTCTACCCCTACCTTTCTTAACATAAGTCAAATCTAATACCTCTACTCTCCTAACCGGGTCATTGGAAGGCCGCCGTTTAATGTGACCAAACCATCTAAGGCGACTCTCTCTAATCTTATCTTCTACTGGAGCTACTCCAACCTTTTCACGTATATGCTCATTTCGTATCCTATCTCTAAGGGTAAAGCCACTCATCCACCTGAGCATCCTCATCTCTGCCACACTTAATCATGATCACAAAATGATTTGATAACCAATCAATTCCCAAGATCATATCAAATTCTTGTAATGATAACACATTCAAAGTTGCTTCAAATCTCCTCCCATTTATTTTGAATTCAACAAGGCATAAACTATTAATATTCAGTTTAAATCAATTTGGCATTAATACTTCTAAAATTATAGATACTTTATAAACATTCAATCTAACAGTTTTTACAAATTCCTCTCAAATAAAGGAGTGTGACGCTCCTGTATCAAAGAGGATTTGTACTGGTCTTACTTGAATTGTTATCATAACTATAAAATTTTCATAGGAATTAGCATATACATATATTTATTCTCATTCTGTCTTTAACTATTTCTATATTATTTGATTACTTGATTTATCATGCAACTAATAAAAAAAAAATCATGAATTAAATAAAACATATATGTAATCACTTCAGGTGAGTCATTGACATCCTGCTGAGATAGTGCACATACTCTAGGCTAAGTACTGGGTCGAGTCGTCGACCTTGACTTGGTCCTGGAGTAGAAGCGGTTGATTCTATCATTCTTGGTCTTCCAACATTTCTTTGAAGTTCAGCATTCATCCTTGATTCTCCTGATGGTCTTTGCCCCAGTGTGAGACAATTCATGGCTATATGACCTGGTTGATGACACCAAAAGAAAATGTATGTCCCAAATAGACATTCTCCCTCATGTTGCTTTTCACACTTGCTGTAATTATTCATTCTTATTTGACTACCACTGCTACTAGGCTTTGCCTTCTTCCAATTAAACTTCCCCAAGTGTGGAGTAGATTGACTACCACCACTCTTTCTCTTCTGAAATTCACATCTTCTTTGAGTATTTTGTATGTTTATTTCTACCATCCTAGCTCTCTCCACCAATACAGAATAATCTTCAATCCCCAGATAAACAAGGGGCTGCCTAATTGCATCTTTCAATCCAGATAATAATCGATGACATTTTTCTTCTACAATATATATTAACTGAGGAGGATATCTGAATTGTGTTAGCTATCTCCCTATACCAATCTTAGAAATTTATCATGCATCTGTCTCCTCGCAGAAAGAGGACAACTAGTCTCTAAACACCTGAGTAAAGTCATCCCATTTGATTTGCATATTAGGTATACCTTTAAATTTATCTTGGTGCTGACCTCTCCACCACCTTTTAGCTTCACCATCAAGTACAAAGATTGCTAATAAAACTTCTCTCCTTTAGACAGAACATCCTCTCTAAACTTTTCTCAATCCACAAGAATCAATTTTCTGCCTCAATTGGTCCCTCTACTCCTTTAAATAAGGATGGTCTCATATCCTGCAACAGCTCTGATACCAGATGAGGAATATATCAGCAGAAGATGAAGCTCAGATAAAAATAAATAATATGTGATTTATGTAAATGTTAAGTATGTGAAAATTGTATTAGTGACTCTTCAGTGTTTTAATTGGAATATAGATGATAAACTATTTTGAAATAAAAGAAATATTATCACCGTCCGACTATTCATTACCGCTTCATTAATTCGAGTATTTGGGCTGGATCGTGACAAAAGTGGTATCATAGCCCAATTAGAATGTAAATCATACTAAAAGAGCCATTAGGTTGATTATTAAAGCTGAATTAATGATTGATTATAAATTTATGAGAGATTTTAAATGTATTTCAGGATGCAGATTGATCCTGAAGAAGATGTAGAAAGAGCAGTGCCTAAAATTGTTGTCAACCAAGATGCACTGACACAAATGATGACAACTATGACTCAATTAATTCAGGATTCAAGAAATCAACCATTAGTGACTTTTCAATGTTTTAATTCGAATGTAGATGATAAATTGTTTTGAAATAAAAGAAATATTATCACCGTCAGACTATTCGTTCCCTCGTTAAATCGAGTATCCGGGCTGGGTCGTGACACCATTAGTGGGAAAAATATTAACCTTGGTTGTAAAAGTTGTATTGATCACTACCCTATATCCAAATCCATACTTTCTAAGGTGGTTTAAGAAGGTTATTGATTGTGAGGCGTTAAAGCAATATGCTTTAACATTTACCTCCTGTGCTACTGTATCCCCTCGTCATACCCTTTCTACTTCCAAGGGCTCCAAAATGACCTCCATGTTCTAATATCAAAGTCGGGGGTAGTTACGACGATGAATGATCTCCTATCGCAAGCGTCAATTATGAGACATGAAATACTTGGTGTAATACTAACAAAGGTGATAATCAGAGTCAATAGACAACAGCTCCAATGCGCTTGAAAACCTCATAAGGCCTAATGCATCATGGGGACAATTTGTCATTCTTCCTCCGAGCTAGTGTCTTCTACTTATGAGTTTGGCTAAAATTTTATTTAGTCATTGTTATCTTCATGAACTTGGGCCGACACTTTGGCTTACACCATTACTTGTGTAACTGCATGATTTGGCTGAGAAGGAGATGGCAATAGCCCATGAAATCCCCCCCCCCCCCCCCCCCCCCCCCCCCCCAAGCAGATACAGCAGCAATTGTGGCTATTACAATAGCCGATAGGCTAGAAGATGCACTAGATTGTTTCTCTAGAGGTTTGCCAACGAACTTGGCATTTGACTGCATAGAGAAATCCACATAGGCATGTGGCAGAGAAGCGGCTGCAAATAGCTGCTTGATGAACAGCTGGATTCTGTGACCAGGCAGATACAAGGAAACTTGGGAAGTAGTTGATTAAGTTTATAAGTGCACTAAATGGATTGTTACCATTACTGGATGGGTTATAAAGTGAGATGGATGGAACTATTTGATAGAGGGACAAAATTGAGTTTTTCATCCCATGTGTTGTTGTTCTAGTAGAATCAAGTGAGGTTAAGATCAGTGCTTGCTTCTAGTTGAGTTAACAGTGATTTTGAGATATCTTCAAGAGAATATTTTGTACCTTCAAATTGAGCAAGGAATATTTTCATGGCTTTCACCACCTTGTAGATTATCCTTTGATGATGTAAATGGCATCTCCTTCTAGCCTAGTACTTACCACTTCTCTTCAGTAGTCAAATCAAACCGAGAATCTGTACTCATTCCAAAAAATTGTAAATCAGCATAATTTTTTCCAGTTTTTTTGTTATTCTACTTCTAGTTTCTTTTAGCTTCCAACCTTGGCACATGTTCTAAAGGTTCTGAAGTGTCGTTGAGATGAAAATAGATGGAAGCGGATGATGCGTCTTCTATAAATCTCTGCTTTGAATTTTGTTCAATTTCAACTTTCACTGGTTCCTTAACCTTAGTATCCATTACCACGTTATCAGTTCCTAGCAAAACAAAAGCCGGTGACAAACTTTTCTCTTTTACTTCCCCAATTGGACTTTGTGAGGCTGCACCAATCTTCCGTCGATATGAATCAATTGCATGGTTTAGGAATTTCCATGACAAGAATATGTCCAGGTGACATGCTTCCATTCCTTTCTCCAACTGAATTTCATCCTTTGAATCTTCAGGCTCAATCAATTTGATGTCAACTTTATCCTTTGAGAACTCTATATAAGTTGCATTCTATGTCTCAACCTTAACATTTTCATATTAAAAAATACTCATACCAGTAGAAACCAAAGGTGCTTCCACTGGTTTTCTTTCATTCTCAGATTTTGGTTTGGCTTTAGTGTTTTACCCATCCTCATTTTGGGATTATAAAAACACAGGTTCTTGGGATGTGGATGTCTCGGTAGAATCACTTTGCACAAGACTTAGGTTTTGATCAGTACCATTAGCTTCATTTTAGAAGTTTATTTATTTTCCCTCTTCATTAACATCTTTCTCCTTGTCAATCAATTTTATCGTCAAAAGGAGTTTGTGTATCACTTATTGAACTCTCACTCTTCTCCTCCTCATACATTCACACTTTAACTTTCTCACACTAGGATTGTCACCGCCCCAATAACTTCTTCCTCCTCCAGTGTAGTGGTTGTTGTGATCCCTCTATGTTTCCCCCCATGTATCGAGGGTGAGAATCCTACCTTTCTTCCACTCTCCTTGCATGACCCAATCCCCATGGCTCCCCTACATCTCTAGTCGCATACTCTTCTTGCCTGAAATGCCTCTCATAGTGGTTGGCCACCCCACCACCTCCACCACAAAATTCTCTCCTTGCTCTCCCCCCATCCGAAAACCATTATTTCACCCACTATCAGAGCCCTAGGAAGTGACTCTTAATGAAAGAAACTTACATCATCAAACTCCAAGTAAATTATTATGACATTAGAAAATAGATCATTGCATCTAGGTGTTAAAGGCTTGAGCGATCTCAAGAATTATTCAACTCGTCTTGTTAATCAAACAAGTCTCTTTTTTTTTTTTTCTTTTTTGGCTTATTAACTTATCAAGTCGAATATGAGCTATTCACAAACATAAAGTCTTCTAAAAATCATATATATATATATATATATATATATATATATATATATATATATATATATATATATATATATATATATATATATATATATATATACACACACACATAAATACTCGTAGCAAACCGGAGAAGCCTCCAACAGTTGTGTTAAGTAATGTTAGGAAAGTGAAAATTTCAAAAACTCATTATTAGGAAGTGGACGCAATCAAAAATTATTATTGCCAGCCAAAATAAAAGGGTTATTCCCCCTCCTAAAACTAGATTAATATGCAAATCCTTTCTAATAATAAATCCCTCTACTTTGCACCACAATCATTTTTAGGAAAAAAAAAACAGAAACAGAGGTAAAATAAAATGTAAGAAAACATTATCTACGTAATCGATGTAAAGCACCACATCAAAAATCAATGTACAGCTCCAGGCCATCACATAAAAAGGATTTTAAGCAGTTTCCCAACTACTGCAAGAAAGTAATTTAACTACTTTACTACACTACTAAAGAAACTTCTAGTTTTCATTTTTTTTATGAAAATCATAATGTTGGCTCAAGAAAATGGCACGAATACACGAATCCCACTTTGCAGCTGTAGGATTCCATTTCCCTTAAGTCAGATTGAAATTAATCAGATTTCCCTTGAGGACAGTGTCAGGGTTTTAAAGATCTGGGGTCCTTACTTCCCATGAGCACAAACACTCATAGTTAATTACCCCCATACTACATAAGAGAGAACTCTCGTTTAAGAATGAATAAATTTTAAATATTTTTAGTCTCAATAGTGAGAAAAGTGGAGGTAAACCCGATCAAGATCCCATGATTCCGTCATCCCGGGTATACCATAGATTTCAATCTACCAATACTAACAATCATTGATCGTAGTGTCCAGGGAATCTGATTAACCGCCATGGGTTGTCTCCTCTCAGGGATCCCGAGTAAACTGAAGTGGTTAGATACTTAGATGTGGATTTTAGTTTTAATTTTTATTTGAGGTTTGGGGTTTACATCTATTAGAATACCGAAAGATTTATTTAGTTTGGAATTTATGACTTCATTTAGAAGTAACCCAGGAGTTTGGATTGGAGCGGGACTTATGACTTCCTTAGGAAGTAGCCAAGGAGTTTAGATTTAGATTGGGACTTATGGCTTTCATAAAAAATAGCCCGGGGATTTAAATTTAGAATTGGAGTTTATTACTCTATTTATGAGTTGCCCAATGATGGGTCTTATAATCTAACTCTACATTGAGGCTGCCCAGGGATTTTGTTTGAATTTGGGGTAGGTCTTATTATTTCCCTTAGAAAATTGCCTGAAAGTGGGTCATACAACTTAGCCCTATAGACTAAGATGCCCATTAGTTTGAATTAGATTGTTTGGAGTTTAGGATCATTGCTATTTATTTAACAATTTTTCCTAAAATGTGAGACTTACGACTTTCGTAGAAAGTAGCCCGTTGGCTGATCTTATAGCCTACTCCTATAGACTAGGATGCCCAAAAGATTTAATTACTTGGGTAGGAAATCCTATGATAGAAATTTCACATGCTTTCAACATATGAATCATAATTATTGTATTTTAAAACATTATTTAAAGATGAAATTCTTTCTTGAGGCTTTTGCCTTGATTTTTTAACAAAAAATTATTTCGTATGATTAAATTTAGGTAGGGAATTATAGCCTCTACTATGGGTAGCCTGAAGATTTTAGTTGGGTAGGTCTTAGTACTTCCTTAGAAGTTGCCTAAAGATGGGTCTTACGACCTAGCCATGTAAGCTAAGTGACCCGAGTTGTGGGTCTTACAACCAAGCCCTATAGACTGGGATGCCTAAGTGAGGGGTCTAGGATTGTATTATCACCTAAACGTTTCCCTCAGAGGTCGGACTTATGACTTCTATTAGAAATGGCCTGAGGTTTTAATTGGGGGTTAGGAGCTAGCTCAATTTTACCTAAAACTTTCTTCCATTTTTTATATCATTTTTTTTAAATTTATCAGTCAAATAGGATAGTCATCAAAGGAGTTTAATCGAATAGTTAAAAAGGAGCATTGGTTTTATTTCGAGGTAATTTGATATCAGATGTGCAGCGGGATTCAAGTTGGATTTATATTAAATCCAACCAAATGAGCTTTGTGCATACATTAAATCCCGACAATTGTTAAGTCCCTCGCTTTTGCAGATTTATGGGATTTAGCCAAAGAAGCACGTAAAGGGTAGAAAGCTACCTTCCAATTCGACAGGAAGGGAAAGTCTTCAAAGGAGAAAAGTCGAACATCCACTAAGGAACCGAAGGAGCGAATCGTACGATCTGTACTCCTCCCATGAAGCAACAAAGTCGGACAACAAGGAGGGAGCCGAAGTCCAACAACTAGGGAGCCGATGTCGCGACCGTGCAATCTCTCACCTCCTGGGAAGCAACGAAGCCGAACCATGACTAGGAGCCGGAGAAGCGACGAGTGCGGTCTCTCCGCTCCCACGAAATGACAAAGTCGGACAGCCACGGGGAGTTGGAGAAGCGACACCCGCAGTCTCTACACCTCCTGTTAAGCAACGTCAGACAGCGACGCCGCAGAAGAGAAGATGAAAGACGAACCCTAGACCTCCTCTCATTTTTACTTCCTGAACAGATGAATAGCAAGCGTAAGTTTTTTTTTTTCATTCTAACTTTCTTCCTTTAAACGTGAAGTTGCGGTTATCGTGCGAAGCAATGCATCGTTTTGGCGAGTTGGGGCCGGCGGAGGCGGTTGTTTTTCCAAGCATTCAATTTTTTTCTTTTGTTAGACAACACATAATTTGCATGTCAACCTAAGAAACCAGGGGAATAAGTTGTTTCTTATAGATATCAGTTTTTACAAAAACAAAAGCATGCAAAGTGGAGAGTTTAACAACAACAAAAATTCTAAATTTTTTTCACAAGACACCATCAAAAGTAAAAATTTGAATCCATCAATTACTAATTATAACTGAAATTATAAGTAGCTCATACAACATATTTAAAGAAAAAGATTAGAAGAAAACCTGACAGTGGATGGCATTGACGCAAGTATGACAGCACAAGCATAAATAATTGGGATTACAGTTTTGGGTTTGTTCTTCCTAAGCCACATCAACGATACCAAGGCAGCAAGTGATAAATTCAGAACCTGCAATGAGCAAAGAAAACAAAAATGAACTTTCTTGCATGAATAAAGATAGTACTCAAACTTGAATTACTTTTCATGGGTATGATTTTTCCCTTTCTTTGTTAATCCTACTCATTTTGAACATCTTCTATCCATTTCACCTTAGGTCTTACCCTTTTTTGAACCTAGACTTGGCAAATTATTCCAAATAACTTCTATCTATGTTCAGATTTTTATTCTTAATCATCTGAGCCATCAATGAAATAGTTATAGCATGGTTGGTGAAACATTAATTTTATCAAGCCACCTAATCAGACATATTCCACCCTTTCAGGACCAAATCACCTATGCCAATTTTCAATCATCTTATCATCAACTCCAACCGTTCCTTTAATTTAATCATTCATTTATCCTTCCTATTTTTGCCACACATCCATCAAGCATATTCATTCCCATGAAACTCAACAACTATCAATGACATATTTATTATCTAATACTCAGATCCATAAAAAACATCGTCAGCCTAATTGCAGCTTTATAAAATTTAGCTTAGTTTTCATGATATCCTCTTAAAGGCATAATAATTCTTAATCACTTCATTTTTATTCACCTAATCTTAACTTTTTTAAGTTATATCTGCATTCTTCTGTATAATAGATCCAATATATTTATATGTATCAAAACTATGTATCACTTTATCTTTGAATAAATGAACAAATTAATTAGTAGACTTTTTATTTATCTCCATTTTAGTCCTATATTTTTCTAAGCATTTGATTGAGTTCCACAAAGCACCAAACATTTGGTATTTTTGTTAGCTTTACCAATTTCTTTGGAAAGAAATAAGTGGCGTGAAGCTTTTCTTGAGGTTATTTTGGACTTTTTGGGGCCAAATATATGAATTTATGTGGAAATTTCATACATTTATTTATTTAGTGTTGAAAGTATCATGTTGGTCCATATTATACACATTTTTTTTCTTCTAAAAAACATAGCCTTTAAGTAACTGTTTTTAATTATGATTAATATTTTTACGGTTGAAATATATCTGCTTGAAGGTAATTATTTCATAGCATTTTTTTTCTTCTGATTAAAATGTCGTCACATATATAATCATCTTGCTTCTTATGATTGAAAAAGTTGAAGATGATATTACTTTAATTACTATATTTATACAGTTGAAATTATTTGTGCCTAAAGGTAATTATTTTGCAACATTTTTTATTATGATTAAAATGTTGTCACATAACCATAATGCTTCTTCAGAAGGCATAAAAAATATAGCAAAATATATTGCTTTAGTCAATAAAACAGACTAATGACAGATTATAATGACAAAGAATAAGTGTACTCTATATAAAAAGTTAATAGAGGATATCTTGAGCTAATTATTATCTTTCATATAATTAAAAGAAGACCATATAATTCCATTTTAATTATCTATGCATTCACTATTGTTACAATACAACAAACTATGGAAAGCTTCCTGCTACCTATTTCTATCCAAAGCAAACCCAAAGAACAAAATAAGTTAAAATACAGTTAATTACCTAACTAAATTGAACACTAAAAAGTATCTGGGATTAAAATAAGCTCAAATCCATAATATTCCATTATATGTATTTGCAAGATAAATAAAAGACATTTGAAGATTATTCATATTTTTTTCCATTTTCCATTTCATTATCTTAACGCAATAATCAACACCATTAGTTACATGGGTTGGTTTGGTTCTAAATAGACCATGGTTTGGAACCGAATTGAACCAAATAGAACATCAAAACTGGAATGACCGAAAGCAACAAAAATTTAAACCAAAATGAACCGAATTATTCAGGGTTTTTAGTTGATTTAGATTGGTTTCAGCTTCAGATGAGAAACATGAAAAACTATTGTTTACAATGGTTTGGTTCAATTTAAATCAATCTTCTAGGCTCGTTTGATTTGATTTTACATGTATTCATGCTAGAAAAACAATATATAAACTATAAATTTGGGAATATCCATCCATTTATGTTTGATTAGATAGCTCAATACATCATGGATTAGCATGATTCAGTTCAATTCAATTTTTTCAATTTACCAAAACCTCAAAACAAAGCTAAGCAAGAACAATCAATTTATACAAATAGGTTAATCAGGAACAAATAAAGCTCAAGTCAAAATGAAAGATTTATTAATTTAAGTAGCTTTTTTTACTCATCCCTAGAGACAATAATAAATTTTCATGGCATAAAGCCATATTAGTTATCTAAGATTAATATAACTTTTCTATATTTATGTTGCATCACTCTCTCTCACAAAACTAAGTTGTTTTTTTTTTTTTTTTAATTTTTTATTCCATATTGACTAATGCAACACCTTTTAATTCTTAACATATTAATACCAAACTATTTATTCTCCAATTATTTGGAATCTTATTGGACTTTAAAATTTCATTGAAAATATTAGTTAACCAAATCATTACAGGATTCCCCAGGCCTAATAACTCTCCAAATCTTAGACATCACATACAAACCTAATGCTTTATTTTTATGCATTTTCTTTAGAGCAATTTCACTTTTTAAAATCAATCTCTGACATATCACATACCTCATTATCTTATTCACTGCACTTTGCAAGATATTTTTTTCCTTAAAAACTCCACTTAATATCTCAAAGTTGCATTTTCATATTTCCTTATTGTATGTATTTTTACTATCTTAACTTCTAATGCATCCAACTTATTGAATCAAAAGCTATACGTATTGTTTTTTTTTTTAAATTAAAAAGCTATAGGTATCTTCTTTCTTGCCTTGATCAATTTATATCATTTCTTTTTTGTTTTCATCCTCCATAGTGTCAAGCCTGTTATAATTAAAGATATTAAAGTTGAAGATGTATAAAGTTACCATAGAATAATACATAGGCTTCGTTAATGTATCATATAAAATTGCCATGGAGTATTGCTTAGGCTTTCACTAAGGAAAATAGTTGATTTCAAGTGAAAAATTTCCTGCGGAAAATATGGCAGATTTTCTTAAGGAAATATTCCAGTAGGTTTTCCAGCAAACTTTCTGGTGGAAAATTTAAATTCTGATGAAAATTTTTAAAAAAATTTAATTTTAATAGTTTTAAAAATAAATAAATTATTCTAAAAATAAATATTATTAAATTAATTTAACTAATTTAATCATTTATTTTTAAATAAATACTAATAATGATACTATTATTATTAGTATTAAAAAGATAAATTAATTTAAATAGTTTTAAAAATAAGTAAATAGTTTTAAAATAAATATTGCTAAATTAATTTAACTAATTTAATAATTTATTTTTAAATAGATACTAACAATGATATTATTATTATTAGTATTAAAAATATAAATTAGATTAAAAAGTTTGAAAAACAAATAAATAGTTTTAAAAAAATTTCCCTCCTAATGCCTCAATCAAAAAAAATTTTCCCTCTCTCCTCCCGCCGCTTTTCTCTCCAAAATGAAATTCTTCAGTAAGAGAGAAAAGTTTAGTCCCACACTGCTTTGGAGGGCAAATTATTAGGTCCGGTCACCGGACATAGAGATACATCCGGACACTAATAAAATATTATTATAAATTAAGCGCGTCAAAAGCGCAGTCAAAAAGTGCAGTCAAAGCGCACCTAAAGTGCAGTCAAAGAGCAGTCCACGTGGCAAGTTTTAATTGGATGTCCGGACCTATTTTTAGGTCTGGTGACCGGACCTAATAATTGGAGTTTACTTTGCTCTATAAAACTAAAAATATGTATGAAGAGCTTAACTAGATGGTAATAAGATGGCAGGTTGGCGTGAGAGGGGGGTTGCATGTTGGGCGGGTTGGGTTTGATTGGTGGAGTGGAGCTAGAAATGAGATGAACGAGAGGAGAGAGCAGGGAAAGAAAGACTTCCCTCCAGCAAAGGAAAAAAAAGAGTTTCGCCTGAAATTTTTTTTTTTAAGTTGCTTATTGTCATGTACGAGCAGTAAGCTGCCGACCCAAGATAAACTACATGTTCAGTAGTCGGTGTGGCAACAACCAAAATGTCTTTTTTCACAGAAAATGATATTGTGGTCTTCCAACATGCACAAAAACATGTTCCTTTATTTTAATTAATTACTATCATTTATAGTAAAACATACTTTTAATCATAAAATTACTTGAGTTTTGTCTTGAAGTAGAGAGGATAACAAGCAGCAAATATAAGCCAAACTCTAAATAAAAAATTACCAATAAAAACTTAACTCTATGCAAAATCAGAGTTATCTGAAGAGTCTTTAAATAAAAAAAACATTTGAGTGATTTACATATATACCATAGATTTCTTATGCATTTACATAACACTTAAATTTTTATATTTATTCATATAACACCTAAATTTTTAAATCACATCAAAAACACCACTAATATTCATTTGTCCTAAAGTGAAATACACCTGTTCATGTATATATTTTCATGTGTTTGAGACACTATAGTATTATACAAGCAAATATAAAAGTTTAGGTATTGGATATTTAAAATATAAAAATTTTGTGATATGTATGTAAATCCCCCAAAACACTTTAAAGTATCAGCATGCTTCTCAATTTCAAAAAGAAATTTGTATTTTGGTTTGCTAACATCTTGGCTGCGCAATGTGTATGATGAAGTTCAAGGTCAAATTAAATGCATACCAGATTTGCATTGGCTTCAAGGCCTTGGAATATGTATTCCCATGTAAATTCTAAGCCTCTGGCACCAATCCAAAGTGGTGCCAGTCTATATAGAACTGAATCAGCAAAAGCCCACCCTGCAATGATCAAAACAAAGGTTTCTATTAGCATGGGTTCCCATGAAGATCCTACTCTTATGAAGTCAAAAGTTCAAACTGCTTTCTTATTTTGACCATCCACCATTCTGAACAAGATATTTAAAATTACAACATATCCTAAAAAAATTGAAGTGCGCTTAATTCAAACCTCTACAACAATTTTCATGGTTACATCAAGGTATAAGAATATCACTTAGGTTCTAAGAAAACCACATGACGCAAACAATACTGAAAAATGGCCACACTAATTAGTATTTAATGAAGATGATTCCCTTGTCCCAAATAAGTCAGTAGATAATCAAGTTCGATTGGACTGATGAGTGTGAGCAGAGCTTCAACTTCTTGAAGTAGCGCTCAATGGCAACAGTAATACTCACCTTGGCAAAAAGGAACAAAAGGATTCCAATATCTACAATTATGTGTTGCTACAAAGAGTCAAATGCGTCCTTACGCGAGTCAATTGAGTAATATTCTACCCAAAAACTCACAAAAGTACAGAAATTTAAAGACCCATTCCTAGCTGGCCAAATCGTATAAGGATGTCATAGAATTCATAAGAGCATGTTCAAATAGTGAAAGTTGAACATTAAAGAAAAAGAGAAACCATAGCAATATGCTTCTCTCAATGTGAAAGTGGGAGGAAATAACAATGAACATGTGACAAGATTGACAAAGTTGCCATAAGATCATTAGAATATGAGTAATTGTTGATCGAGTCACTTAGAGTGCTCATTTGTGTCCCATCTAACAAACCCAAAGAGTATATTGACACACAGTTGTACGTAAATAGCATCATCCTTAGTCACTTGCTACCAAGACAATCATCTTGAATCAAGTTAGGAGGTTCACCTCACAATTATCAAGGTGACAATGGGAACCTCAATTGGCTTCATCACACCCCAAAATGAACGAACAATCTGAATGAACGATACAAACCCTAAAGGACCTAGTTAGATTGTGTATTCAATTTTGGCGAGAGGTGGAAACAACACATACCACTGATAAAGTTCATATAAACCAGCCATCAATTCAACATCAGTATAACTATACAAAGCTTTATACTAAAAAAATTATTGATCTCTTATATGGACCAACCTAAGGGAATGAGCCATCCTTAGATAGTAGTCGGTTAAAAATACTATGGAAATGATTAAGGCATTTTGATAATGACTTCAAGGAGCGCAAGAATGACAATGAAACTACCATGATTTGAAGGATTGAACCATCTAAAGTTGAAGACTAGTTTCTCAGAGTCAGCCACATGAAGGGAGTCAAGTGATTTGGCCACTTCGGAAAATTTGAGATGTCTCATGCAGCACAAGTTGCCTATGAGCTCGTTTTACTTCCTCACTTAGTTGGAGTGCACATAATCTTTCATGTTTTAATGCACAGGCTTTACATTGTCAGCACAACACACATTATCTAACTCAACCCTAATGAGATGTAGATTCAACTAACATGAGCTATAAAAAGCTGTCGGACAAAGATATTGTGATGTGGACATCGACCAGAGATTCAGACATGTGTATCGCCGTAGACAGCGCAGATCGACGGCCGAGATTCAGAGTTTATATTTCTAGTTATTTATGTATTTCTTTTATGCACTGTTCTTTTATTTCCTATTGTACCCTTGGTCTAAGTTGAGTCATGAGTGTAGCCCTGAGGGCAAGAGAGTCAATGTATTTTCTTTTTTTTTCTTTTGGGACCTATATATAGGCCATGTCATGTTGTATTTTGGTGGATGATTTTGTGAATGAAAATTTCTATCTTATTTTTTCTTCTTCTTGCATGAGAGCTAGGGAAGGGAGATAGCTCAGGAGGAGCAAACCGCAAGACCCACCAATCGTTGGAAGAGTCCTCGATTCGTGGTTATTTCTACTATCGTCGTGATTGTATTTCATCCACTGTTCTTCCTTGAGTACCCAAATAGTTTCCCCAAGCCATTGTGCCGCCGCCCCTGGGAAGTTCACCGCCAGCCAAACCCAAAGCCACGGCCAGCCGCCGGCCGGTGAAGCCCCACCCGTCCAATCCCCTTTCCTCTTCCAATAGTTTCCACCTTGAAATTTGACTTTTCAAATTTCAAAATCTTTCCTAATTTGGATTTTCAATTTAGGAAAGTTTTCATGACGAATTCCAATTTAACTTAAAATTAAATTGGAATCGTTGTAACTTTATTTCCACGTCATCACTCTAAAATTGGAAGCCAATTCATCTTGATCTCCCTCTCTCTCCCCTTAGCATGCCGCCAGCCTCACTATGGGAGGAGCCCCATTAATGCAATCATTAAAGCATTAATGACACCTTGATTTGAGACTAATTTCAAATCCTTTTCCCTCCTAATTTCCTTCCCAAAACTGAAATCAACATCAGTTTCTTTGTTTAAATTTCTCCCTCACCCCTCTACATTAACCGCCGGCCACTACCTACTAATGGGCTCCATTAAGGGCTCATTAATCCCTCCTTGATTGCACTTGAAATTTGAGAGGAGTTTCAATTTTTCCCTCCAAAGTTACTAAAAACTGAAATCAATTCAGATTTTAGTAAATAATCCATCTCCACATCTACACCTAAATCCCTCTCTCTCAGTCCACCCGCCCCCTCTCTCTCTCTTCCCCTTGGCCGAACACCTACTCCCCGTGGGAATCCCGCCGATTCTTCTTTCTCCCTATGCGTCTCCTTCTCCAAGCGCTAAGTCTACTCCTCGCCATCTCCTAATTCTCTCTTCGTGGAAGAGTTCCTCAATATCAAGCATGTATGGCGGACCCGGAGCTTGAGTGGGGTCTTGTATTCGACGCCAACGGAGAAGTCGATCTTCTTAGATCTCCGTGTTTCGACGTTGGATTTAAAGACGACGCAACCCTTGAAGATTGCTTGGAGAGAGTTACTCCAATCATTGTGAGCGTCATCGACCGCCGATTCTCAAACGCCGATTGGACCGTCAACAATCAATCACCCTCATCCTCCTCCACACCGGCAATCTCACCGTGGATCAAGACCGTTGGTGTGATCACCATCTTCGTGGCATCCTTGAGTATACTAAAAGCCTTCTCCCGCTAAACCCGACATTGAGTGTAAGTGAGCAAGGTACTCGTAGTGAAATTTCTTGATATTAACCGTTGGATTCTATGTTATTTTCCGCATTCGATTATTGTGAAACTTTTAAGATCTATCCATAATTGGGCTCAAACAACTAGCTTGTGATTGATTATCATAACATTTTGATAACGGATAATTTCTTGAATCTCAACTTAAGATAATCTAATCTTATAGTGGTAAACTTTGTAATTCCTAAATAATTTCATGTGCAATTCTTGAAGTTTCACATCATATTGGCCCCACCAAGACAGATAACTCAAGATGTTCTTACCGGTCAAAGTATTATAGCGAAACTAAATAAAGCCAGAAGCTACATGGGAGATTAAGACAGACGTGAAGAATCGATACCCCCATCCATTCAAGATCCTAGATATGAACATGGAAGAAATTTCCTAATGCTAAAATGACAGGATTACTGAATTTTTTAATATAGATGTGCATGACTCCTTGCGCCTGAGTGGATGGCCAACCTCCTTGGGTCTGTCCATACATGTTTGTTGATTGATGACAAACCTAATTCAGTATGACCAGACTTGTAGTTCATTACTTGCATGAAATCCTACCATTGCCTAACATTTTGCTTTCTTATGGTTATATTAATTAAGAGTCAAATATTTTCAAGTCACTTTATCTCATCATATTATTTTTGCTTCCGAGTGATTGGTGGAATATGGGTGGAGCAGATGGAGATGAATGGGAGATCCATTAGACCTAGTCGCTCAGATCTAAATATTTAGTGGGTTGTCTTTTCAAACAAAGGATCACGAATTGTAATATTTTTTTATGAATTGTCAATGTAGAACCCTGCTGGTCTTAGGCATTAATTTATGAAATATTTCCTTCCTTTGATTGAAATGAGTATATTTTTTTATTTGAATTTCTAACATCTCTTGTTTTGATGGCCAACCGTCTTGTAACTGTGTATTTCTACCCCAACAGAACCAAGGGCAATTCAACTTGGCAATCAATCTGGATCGGCCTCGTTTTCATCACAATAAAGTTCATGGTGGCTAGAATAGTAAAATCAAATTTATATGAATAATAGAACAAAAAAAGAATTATAATTTGACAGCTAAAAAAGGTGTCAAGATGATTGGGAATAATTGAACAGC
Organism: Dendrobium huoshanense; assembly: GCA_016618105.1. Classification (NCBI taxonomy): domain Eukaryota; kingdom Viridiplantae; phylum Streptophyta; class Magnoliopsida; order Asparagales; family Orchidaceae; genus Dendrobium; species Dendrobium huoshanense. The sequence goes on from CM028355.1 coordinate 5,756,603, forward strand.
CTGAAGCTCAGACAGAGCTTAAGACCGTCAAAAATTCTGAACCCCGCCAGCCACGCACAATGGAGTCCACTGTAAACCGACAATTAGAAACCAAAATGGAATGCAAGTGATATGGGATTAAAAGAATGTATTGTTAATCAGGTAATAATTAAAAGAATGGATAATATCCCATCCATACCTAGTCCAACAGCTTGGAATTTATGTGTTTGAGAGATGTTCCTATGAGTCAATTGAGTCAATGCAAAATAAATCCCAGCAATGTCTATGAAGCCAATAAGTGTCCGCATCAGTTCCTGTTATTCATACCAGGCAATAAATTTGAAGCCTGACCAACTAGGACAGCAGTAAAAGATAAAAATGATGTACAAAAATATTTCAAAAGCGCCAATTAAGCTTGATAAGGATTAGCATTTTATCAATTAAAAATAGGGAGGCGACCGTAGAAAAATAAAATGCTGCAGAAAAGATTTCAAAAGGCCAATAAAGCTCAATTAAGTAGGATTAACATTGTAGTCAATTAAAATAAGGAAGCTAGTAAACTCAATAAATCTATCAACAATAGTTTACTGATCTACAAAGCAGATAAACCAACCATTTAGGGAGTTGACTAAAAGTTTAACAAAAAAATCAAAGCCATGAACATCTTAAGGAATGAGGATATACATAGGAGATCAATAATATTTAGATAAAAATGTTATCTAAATAAATGCACTATCAAAAGCACTCTATTTGCTTAAGTATTATATTGCTTAAATGGTGCATGCCATCCAAAAGACACAATAATGATTCTAGCTTTTCCTCTTTTATTTATCATATCTTAGTCTTTATGATTCGGACAATATAGACAACATCCAATCTAGGTGCTATCTAGATTCTTTTGTTCTGGACATATTCAAATTACAACAATCCAGAAGATTTTTAACAATTCAATCACCCTCTAATGTTATCAAGCTACATATCTTCATAACCGTGAACCAAGTAAACCCCTAACCGACATTCAAGTTTTTGGCATTTTATCTTAATTCATGTCAGATATCAATAGGAACCAACAGTCATCTTTTAGACTCTCTGTTTTGATCTTGCCATAACTAAAACGATGTGTTCCCTTAATGCAACATGAGAAGTTTCTGAAAGAAAACTTAAAAATCCATAAAATCAACAAAAAATTAAATTGAGTTCAAAACAAAATCCATCATTGTGTATGCCACTGTTACCAGTCCTGTCTTGAAGATAGATTAGCAGATTAGCAAAAATACTTCAACAGCCTAGCATACATCACAGATTAAATTCAAATCAACCATAAATTCAAAATTAGTTTACCACTTCTCTAAGAAGATTTACAACATAAGCGGATATCAAATGTAGAATAACAAGTCATATAAAAAGGAATTACTTGGGTGAACCTGCTTATAGATTCATTAGTATCAACAGCCTCTTCTCTCCTGAAGATTAAAGATTGAACATTATGAGAGCAAAAAGGCCATCAATACCACAACAAAAGAAGGGGATGGTCAAGTACTATTGGAACTATGATTGTCAAAGCTTGATGATGTCGTAAGATCACCAAAATAAAATGAAGTTAAACTCTTCATAATTGAGGCCATGTTTAAGTAACAACTTGAGTTCCATAAAAGTCATTCTTATGTTGGAGCACCCTTAAAAGGGTGATCCTCATGGGAAATTGCATCAGAAAGAAAAAAAAACTATGGGACATGTGATGCCAATGTGAATAACATCACAATAGTATATGATATCAAAGCAATGCACCCTTTGAAACATGAAAACTTTCTACCATACAGGACAAATTACTATGCAATGGAACCCATATCTTGAACTCATTTGAGACAATGCAATGTCACAAAAGCCATCTCATGAACTAATTGGAGCCACCTCATGAATTCTATAAGACTAGTGAATGTTATCAGGTTATTTATAAAGCCACTGATGAGGACTTCAATAGCTTAACTGGGTGAGATTGATAGATCTCTTAAATATTGTAAACTATAACTCATAAACATCATGATGCCTTTGTTGTAATGGCTTGAGTTCCATCAAGACCTTCAAAGTTAAATATGTTCATATTGAAATACTCCTAGGATGAGTAACCTCTCTATGCAGTAGTACCAAGAAGAAAAATATCAAGAAGAATGTAAGGCCAAAGCGGGCATATTTCAATAGATAAGACTTCAATTTTAAGCAAGGGCTACATCTTAAAATTATAGGGGCTAGCTCGAGCTATCATATCTACCTAATGAATGATTATAGGTTCTGTAAGGCCATAGATGAAGATGTTAGATCAAGGGGTTGTAAGATCTCTTAAATACAATGTAGTGAAACTTTTAAACATCAAAACATCTCATGAAATAATAGCTTGAGTTCAATCAAAACTTCCAAATTTAAGTGCACTAATGCTGTAGCACTTCTAAGATAGGTTACCTTCTTAGAAAGCTACAAGAAAACAATTGTGAATCATGAGGCCAAAGAGAACAATATATTTATGGACGATAGTTCAAGTTTTGACATATTGCACTAATCAAATTAGGAACACTAAGGAAAGTGAGAATTGAGAAGCAAAGGAGATAGTTATTGAAGCAATAACTATTTGAAAGTTCAATAGTTAGGTCTGTGGGGAGCAAAGAAGAGATAAAACTTACAAAAGTGAGTTTAAGCTTGAGTTCATATAATGATCAGGGGTGATATTGAATTGGTTCACCTCTCTGTGTCAATGAATCTAGACAAGCTTGATTCTATTAAGTCACAAAATGCTCGAGCTTGAGTCAAGCTCCTATATTGAGCTTTCAGATGGTATATCTTAGCACGCATATCAACTCACATCTCAAGCTAGACTAGTGAGCTCGAGTTTCTCCCGAATTCGTCAAACTCTTGACAACAAATACGCAAGAATGTCACAACATCATTAGAGAAAGGATATATGAAGTCAAGACAAGAGCTAGCTAAGGAAGGGTCCAATAGTGACAAATTTATGGTGCGAGCTCACTAGTGATGGCATCAACATTGATAGCGACATAGAATTTATGGCAACAGCTCATTGGAAAAAGCATGGATGAGACCAACAATGATGACGTCATAATAGGAGCTCGTAGGAGAAGGCATCAACAAGGCAAGTGGCTATGAAGTTGCGGTGGTACCTCACTAGAGAAGGCATCAATGGAACTAGTGGCAATAAAAAAGAAAAAGAGTTCATGAGACATGTTACTTTCAAAATAGCTTGAGAAACCTCAAGTGAGAGTCACCTATTTAGTTTACTCCAACGTTTAAAATTGCACAATTAGGTATTGAGGCATTTTTTGTTCATGGGGCGAGGCGTAAGCCTCAAGGTATTTTGAGGCGTAAGCCTAAAAATAAAATAAAATATTGTGTTAAGTGCAAATAAATGTTAAAAGTAATTTTATATATAATACCCTAATAACATGTTAAAAGATGACATTATATTTCTATTGAACTATGAAGTAACACAATGACATATGAAACAAAAAATTGCACATACATAAAATGTTTAGTGATAAATTACATGAAATATAAATATTGCATGAGCAAAAAATTATTAAATATAGAAACTGCATAAAAGTATCATATAATATTAAGTTCAACTGCAAATTCTTTCTTTCTTAACTCCCTACTTATCTATATTTAATTTCTAAAAAAGGCTGAAAAGTTGACAACAACTAGAAAATCATCTGTATTTTCATCGCGGAGGAATATTTATTTGAGTCGTCATTATAACAAATTGATTTCTCCCCTGTCTCAGCTTGTGGAGTCCAATGCCCCCCAATATACTTCTTCATTTATTTCACGCATCTTACTCTTTCATAAATGTATTTCATCAACATAAAAAATAAAATTAATACTCCAAAATTTTTAGAGGTGGTGGTGGTGTGCGGCTTTCAAGTGATCCTTGACGACGGCTATGACGGTGGTGGATGTGATGAAAGCGATGGGCTGGAGGTTGAGAGGAAATTGGTGCGACTTGGAGGTGCATGAAGTGTGATTTGTTCGGGGCTTTACTTTAGGATTTATGTAAGTTTTAATATATATATATATATATATATATATATATATATATATATATATATATATATATATATATATATATATATATATATATATATATATATATAAGGGTGAGGCGTAAGCCTTAAGCCAGTAAGGCGAGGCGGGCCTCAAAAAAGTTGAGGCGCAAGCCTCATAAAAGAAACTCGAGGCGTTTTTCACTAGAATTGTGCAAAGACGAGCCTCAAAGAGAGCATCATATTGCACAATTTTAAACAATGGTTTACTCGAGTTAGTTTGTCGAGCACACAAGCCGAGCCTCATCAAGCTCAAACTCGAGCTCATATAAAAAGGAGCTATAATTTAATATTGAGCTCGCGGCTCTATATGCTCAACTTAAAAACTAATTTACGAGTCAAATTCAAGCTAATCTAGCTTACTTACAGCCATGTGTTGAAGGAAGTTAGACTTGAGTCTAAATCAAAGATTTAGATTTCCACTTGAACCAATTTTAAGCTAAGTTAAAGATGTTTGATGCTAAGCTACATCAGCCAAGCTTAATAATTTTTATTAAATATTTTAAAAAATTTATGTAAAATTATTACATATAAATAATCATATTTAACATTTTTACAATGTCACATAACATTGATAAGTACCATGAGTGAATATCTATATAAATATTATGTTTATTTATACATCAATATGTGTATGCATATTTATGAAGACAAATATATTGTATATTTCATAAATCAAGTTGATTTAAAGTGCTTATTTCAAGCAAGACACCTTTGAGCCTAAGCAAATTGATTTTGATTCGATTTGATTAAATTCAAGCAATTTTCTTGTGAGTTTAAAGTTTAGTACATAATTATCAATCCTATCACTTGATCATAGAAAGTAGCAATATGTAAGGTAGAAGACCACCCTCACTGCTGACATACCGTACAGGCCAATGAACTAGTGAATGGAAGTTCTCTATTGGATCTACATAATTGGCAACAAGGCTTAGACAGGGATTTTTTTAAGCATTAAATGGCCTATTCCCATCATGTTGCTGTGTAAAATATCAAGGAACACTGTAAAAAATTTTCAGGCTTTGTGGTTTTCTTAGTTGCCTACTCTAAGATCAATGTAATTCCACATGCCACACTTAAAGAAAGAGACAACAAGATTTATACAACGTATGAAATTTTATAGTATGCTTTTTAAAATGAAGGAATGAAATTTTATGGCATCCTATATAGCATTTGGGTACTTTATACACATTCCCAAGTCATGAAATGGGCATCAAGCGCGTGGAAGTTGGAACAACAATTAAATGACTTCCATCTGAACTATTATGGCACAATTATTATGCATGCAACATTTTTTTTTTTTTGTTTGAAGTAGGAACTCTGGAAAAGTTGGGTTTGATTTCTATGAGTTTCTCTTATTCAAGAGGCTTTCTATTGTAAGCTGGCAGCTGCCCAGGATGACCAGTAGGTTAGAGTAAGGACCTTCATCTTATTAGCACATCCTCTTAGATATCACATGTAATGATTTACTAGATTTTGTGCGATTCAATCATATTCCCCAAGCTATTCTGGATATTTTTGTACTGCCATCTTCCGACTCTTTCAATCACATTCAAGGACTTGAGTAATAATATATTAGGTTTCTATGATTGTGTGCATTGAATAACTTTGGCTTATTAGAAATTAAGACTTCTATAAATTAAAGGTTTTGTAGCCAGTCTGATACACATTAATTTTGAATTCAAAGCTAAGCGCATGCTTTTGTACATTTTTTGCTCACGCCATTTCTTATTAGTCAATTCAAGCAACTCATACCTTCAATGGTATAACAAGTTTGATTGTTCACGTCTCCCAAAGGAATTATTGGGTTATGTTAATTGGATATTCATAAAAAGTAATTTTGCAAAAAGGAGTTTTTTGAAGGATGCCGTAGCAATAAACTTAATGACTTATTTTATCCACAAAGTAGAGAAAGCACCACTTGACTGAAAGAAGAATTATGCAACAACAATTAGCTCAAGTTCATGTTTATCATCATATGGACATGGATGCCAAACATGCAAGAAATAAATGACCGCATGTAGATTCAAGCAAAGATGAAGCAAAATTTAATCTTTACGAAAAAAAATATTATCAAAGAAATAATTTCAGATAAGAAGTACCTGATATGGATCAAAGGTGTCAGTCTCAGAAACCTTCAGAAAGGTTGCAAGGCAAATAAGCTGCAGAACATTAAATAAAATGGTTAGAAGCAATAAATAATGGGAAAATTATAAATTTTCTAACAATTTGCATATGAACGGAAGGAGAGGACATGGAAGGACTCTGTCATTTAGTTTTTGATTGCTACAATGTTGACCCTACGAGCCAATGTGACTCGTGTAGTTTTTTAATGATTTAATGATAACAAACTTTGTGACTGTGTCAACTAACAGTTTGCTAAGTGTTTCTATAGCTAATCCATTACGTAGCCAAACCATGAAGATGATTTCACTATGATAATGTAGAGAATATGTTAAAAGAAAGTTCAAATTGCACAATTCAAGAAGACTCTCTCTCTCTCTCTCTCTCTCTCTCTCTCTCTCTCTCTCTCTCTCTCTCTCTATTCATATATATATATATATATATTTGTGTGTGTGTGTGTGTGGATATGAGAAATTGGAAAATTTTTGAGTTCATTTTAGAAGTTTGATAATTATACAAGAGCAAAAGAACCTAATTTTAAGTGAAGATTTGAATAAATTAATAATTTGAAAATAATAAGAAATTATTATATTTATTTTTTTCATCAAATATGATATAATAAAATTTAAAATAGTAAAATAAATGATATTTAATGTTACATATATTTGAATAAAAAATGAAAGGTAAATAGTAAAATTGTAAAAATATGTTAATAATTCAATCAAATAGTTGCAAACATTAATTTTGAATTAGGTATTAGAATTAAAATAAACATTAATTTAGCTAAAAATAGGATCAAATTAAGGTACAAAGAACTTGAATTTGAGTGTAATGTTGTTTATGATTTAAATGAAATTAAAAAGTTAAATGCTTAATGATAGTGATATTTTCGTAATTAAATATTAAATTAAGGAGTTCAAAGACAAAAACTTGCTACGCATGATTTATACAATTGAATGAAACTAAACTATTATAGCTAAAAAAGAGAGATAAAATTAAATGAGAAATTTTTAGAAATCAATCAAAATAAATGTATGATTTATAATCGCATATTTTGATTATAGATATTAAGTTAAAGAAGGTGCAGTTTATGGATAAAGGGGGCCTTTGTTTTGCTAAATAAGAAATGCTAAGTAAAAAGAATGCAATGCATTTGACATATTTTGAAATTACTTGGATGAACGTAAAGTAAATTAAGGCAATTACTTTTTAATTGGCTTTAAGTAAAATGAATGCGGTCAAAAGCCCAACAATGGGGGGGCCGATGACCAGCGGTTGTAGAAGGGAACAAGAGGCAATGACTGATAGTTGTGGCAAGTAGCAGCGGTAGGCAGTGGCGGGCGACAAGGACAACTGTGGCGCCATCAGGCAGCAAGCAGCGAATGATGAGTGTGATGATGACAATGTTGGAAAATTTATAGTGTATTTGAAAATCAACTAGATCTAATTATTTCCAAATACACCAAAGTTGAACTACAAGATGCATTCCAAATATTTCAAAATTATACTCGGCATTTCTTTTACTTCAAACCAAATATAAATATTTTCAAAAACCTATATTTAAAATACTTTACACCAATTTTACTTCAAACTAAACATCCCCTAAGTGAGAAGAAAATCTTTTGAGTAAAGTGAATAATAATGTTTTCATATTCTCGTAATTATATTCCTTATCCTAATTTTGAACCATTAATTGTTATGCCTCTTTTCGTGCACACTTGATGATAGCACACTTGATGATGTTATTGCAATTTTTTGTCATTGGAAAATATCTAATGTGATTATCTTTTCATGCACAAAATCTTCATATTGTTATGAATATTAGTCAAAATCTATCCTATTTCAACTAGTAATGAGTACATCCTCAAATATTATGTAAAATGAATAATTGCATGAGGAGATTAGTACAAAGGATATGATAGATATGAATACATGCATATATATGTTGAAAGATGGAGTTCACCCATTATGGTATGGATAAGGATACTTGTTCTTGTGTAGAATTCTTACATTCCCTCACTTCGCCCTTGGGATAGGCTTGAAAAAGGTTCTTGAGATGAACGTGTCTTAAATGGTACAAAGATAAATAGTGTTATTGTTGCAGGTATATCAGACTATAAGATAAGTTAATGCATTCATTTGCTTATGATAAACATAGTTAATAAATTATTATATCTTATTTTATCATTAAATAAACCAACCAATGTCTTTATACTCATTATTCATAGCAAAACATCGAGTTATAAATTACAGAAAATGATATGCATGCATATTGTTTCCTTAATTTAGCATTAAAATAATTTAGAAATGTAATAAATCATTGTTATTGTTTAACTCACTCAAATAATTGATAATCATTTCCAAGAAAGTCAACCTTAATTTAAATGAGTCAAAGAAGAGAAGTAATTTACAATAGAAGAACAACAAAGGGGGATACGTATTACATAAAACATATATATTAATTTGTAAATTGCAAATTTATGTTTGTAGAGAAAACTATGGTGTATCTCATGAATTGAATATAAATAAAATCTTATTGTTTAGTTGATTTATAAATAAAATCTTATTGTTTAGTTGATTCCTTTAAGATTGGATGACTATATGCCTGAAAAATATTTAGAATTTTTTTAAAAAACAAGTGATGTAAATTTAAGGTGTTTAGAATTTTAGTCTAATCGTCTATTCCCAGTATGGCATTCCTAACTCCGGGGCAAGTCATGATAAACTATTATAAATTTATTTAGTTACTAATTATATAAAAATCTGTAAAAAAAATACTATATGCCACTCTTAGAGCTAAGTTGAACCAAGTGCGACTAAGACATTAAAATGCATGCATTCACACAATAATGAATGAGCAAATGTTGTGCAATGGTTAGTTTAAAAGCAGGAAAGGCTTTTTGATTATTTTGGAAATAACTTTGTGAATATTATTATGAATATTTTAAAACTATTTTAAAAAAAATAAACTTTTTTTGCCTATTGTTGCCTTCTGGAATGTCCGCAGTGATAGAGAGATATAGAGCTTAGCATCCAAGCTTTGAACAAAATCCAGCACACACAGATAAAGAGAGAGGAGTATAGTAATATTAAGAGACGCCAATTTTTTTTACATGGAAAACCCTTAAAAGTGGAAAACCCATGGGGCCTTGCCTAATTGAAATAAATTCACGTGTTTGTAGTTGATTACAAAAGAGGCTCTTTCTTGGGGGAAGGCCTTAAGCTCAATGTAGCAAATATACATCAAAACGGGCACGTTACATGGTTGGAGTTGAAAGAATCCAGTAATATGACAGTTGTTCTCAAGAGAATATTGGCCTATTTGTCTGGTCAGAAGGACAAGAGGCAGGCAATGGAGGTCGGAAGTAAGGCGGCCGAAGGAGGTTTGGGTCGGAGGGATTGTAGTCAACAGACGACGATGGTTGAAGGAACCGTAGTTGGCAGGCAACGATGATAAGACGGACCGCAATCGACAGGTGATTGTGGGCGGATGGGCGGTGGTTCGACGACTATGGGCGAATGGGTGATGGTCCGACAAAGGTTGGCTGACGAGCGGTGCTCAGACGGTGGCCGACGTGTAAAGACTGTTTTTCCTCCTAGGATCGTCCGGGACGAAGTGGATCGTCCCGGGACGATCGGTGCAGATTGTGAAGAAATATGCCTGTTCGTCTGTACGAACCTGGAAGGGTCGGGACGAACCGTCGGGACGAACCAGACAGAGAGTTTCGTCATGGGACGAAACAAATTGGAATTTATTTTCGTCTGTACGATCTGTGTCCAGAGAAGATCATCCCGGGACGATCGGGACATCGTCCGGGATGATCCTGCTTAATAAATATCTGAATAGTGTCATTTTTGAAGAGAGAGAAAGCCCAAGAGAGAGAAAAATAAAGGGAAAAGAAGAAAAGTGGATTTTTGGGCGACTTTGGTCCGTTTTCGTCCGTCACCGTAGTTAGAAAAGTTGATAGACTCGAGGTAAGGCACATTCTGTCTTTCTAAATTTTCAGAAACGAGAATTTTGACGACTTTTCTGTCTCGAATTTTGTTTCCGTTAGCGAATAATTGATTGTATTTCGTACTGATAAATGTTTTACCGCATAACTTTTGATATGTTTCTGAGATGATATTTCTGCACGTTTTGAATATTTTCTGGAAGATTTTAACCGGATATTTTGAATTCTGCGGCGTTTTAATTGAATTGCAAATTATCAGGATGTTGAAAAATGTTACTTCAGTACAATGAAAGTCTTATAATGTTGTTGTGGATATTCTGTGATAATTTGGTAAATTTCTGAATCTGTGATTTTTGTGTAAATTCTGTATATTGCCGTTATGCAACTAACGAATTTTCTGACGAAATCCGATTTTCTGATTTGAATGTTTTGATGTGTGCATGCTATCAGAAGGGAGTTATAAGGGGCCAGAATCCTTTGAGATTTTGTCTGTGTCCGGAAAAATCTGAAATCTGAAATGAGCTCTAAATTCTGAAAATAAGTTCTGTACCGAAAATTCTGAATATCTGTTCTGTTCTGGTGCTATAAGTACAATGGGAGACATAAGGGGCCAGAATCCGTCGAGATTCTGTCTGTGTCAGGGAAGGGAGGCATAAGGGGTCAGAATCCGTTGAGATTCTATCAGGGTCAGGAAATCTGATGTTTGGTATCTGATTATCTGTTCTGTGACTTATATGGTCTGTTTTATGAATTATCCAATATATGATTTATGATTTCTGTACGATTCTTTCTGCTCTGTGATTTGAAAGCTTTATAATATCTGTTCTGAACTCTGATTTGAAATGACTTCAGTTTTCTGTATCCGTAAGCTAATTTCTGATTGATCAAGTATCTGTTCTGTCTGTTCTACGATTTCCGTACGGCTATTTTCTGGTGGGATTCTGATGTGAAATTCTGACTATTTTGATTGGTGAGTGATGTCTTGCTGAGCTGTTAGCTCATCCTTATTTTTTGCGTGGTTTTCAGGTTCTGAGAAAGGGAAGGAAGTCTTGGATTAGAAGTTATGTATCTGATCTGAGATTAGGTATTTTGTACTTTTGATTTTTTGGTACAGTCATGGCTTTTCTGTTATGTTCTGTTATTTCTGTCTGAAGCCATGGATTGTATTGTATATGATTATTTTGATGAAAGAAAAGATAGATGAACTGTTCTGTATTTGGATGTTTATAGTAGCTCTGTGTTTTTCTGTCTATTTAATATTTGGAAGAAAGTCTAAAGCAAATTCCAAAGCTAGATCCTGAATTTTCAATAGTTCCGTCACGACCCGATGCGAGCGGGATCCATCCCGGTCGGGTTGGGTCGTGACACGACGGAAGTTCGTCAGCGGTGGGCTTGGGTAGAAACTCAAGGATCCTTAAAGCCATAGAACTCTGTCCAATCTCCAACCAAAGGTTAAAGCTTAAAAAGGATCAAGCCCCCCTTTCATGTGAAAAGAAGGGGCATATTTATAGATTTTGAGAGTGGCATGCCTCGTAAATATGGAGAAGGTTTAAGGTAAATTTTGAGTGCTCCATCGGATGGCTTATATTGATTCTTGTGATCATAGAGCGATCATCAAGCATTTAAGTGTCTTAATAATGTTTGAATTAAGCGATCTTAGGCTTGTTGGATTCTGATAGGAAACACTTGTATTCACAAGTGTTCCTAGTCAAAATCAGTAAACTGCTGCAGTTTTATTGATGTCCACAGCAGGAAATAACCCAAAAACATAGGAAAACAAGAGATATTCGCGAGAAATCTGAGAGAAAGCGAAGAAAAACTCTTGTATTCCAATAGTAGATGCAAACAACAAGCAATATACAATTTTCCTTCAATTCGAGAGGAAGGAAGAACTCTCCACTATCTCCGGCAACGCCAAGAGCCAAGACAAACCCTAGATCTCAAAGAGGAAACTCAAATTCAAGATACCTCCCTAATTCTCTCATAACTCCCTAATTGAAGCAAAAGGAAAGATACAAATTACATAAACACCCTCCTCATTCAAAAATTCCCTCCAACAAAACGCTCCAACCCCGCCTAGCCCGCTCTCTCTTCCGCTGTTTCTGCGACTGGGTTCCGCCCGGCTTTGGACCGTCGGGTGTAGAACCGAACCGGTCCAGCTGGGACCGGTCCAACGTAACATTACTTCCCTCCCAAAGATTCACCTTGTCCTCAAGGTGAAAGTACGAAAACTACTGTTTCATCATCTCATAGGGCTCCCAAGTGGCCTCGTAGTCGGGGAGATCCTTCCATTTGATCAACACCTCTTTGTTTCCTTTTTTATCCCGCCTTACCCCTTCTAGCTCCACGGATTCCATAACCACTTCCAAATCCTCTCAGTGATGCTGGCAATTCCACACTAGCTGCATGCTCTCCAAGTGCTCTCCTCAGCTGTGACACGTGAAACACAGGGTGTATGGTAGCGGAGGATGGTAATTTCAGACGATATGCCACTGCTCCAATCTTCCCCAAGATCTCATAGGGCCCGAAGTACCTCGGGGCCAATTTCTCGTTCCTCCTGTTAACCACTGACTTTTGCCTGTAGGGCCTTAGCTTCAAGTACACCTTCTCCCCTACTTCATATTGAATGTCCCTCCTGTGTGTATCTGCTCTCTTCTTCATGATTTGTTGTGCTCTTCCCAAATGTTTCTTCAACTCCTCTAGCACAAGGTCTCTTTCCTCTAGGTATTGCTCCATTAAAAAATTAGATGTACTTCCTCTCTAATATTGCACTAGGTGTGTGGGGTCCCTCCCATACAACACTTTGAACGGTGTCATCTGAGAAGCAGAATGGTGTGAGGTGTTGTACCAGTACTCCGCCCATGGTAACCATTATGCCCACTTCCGTGGTGTTTCTGAAGCAAAGCACCTCAAATGTCTCTAAGCTCCGATTTATCACCTCTGTCTGTCCATCTGTCTGGGGATGGTAGGCGGTACTTCTCTTGAGGCCAGTGCCCTGCATTCGGAATAGTTCCCTCCAAAACTGACTAAGGAACACTTTGTCTCTATCAGACACAATCGATTCAGGAATCCCATGCAGTCTAACAACTTCCCTGATAAAGGCGGCTGCTACTGACAAAGCAGTGTAGGGGTGTCGTAAGAAAATGAAGTGTGCATATTTGCTGAGTCGGTCCACCACTACCAGGACGACCGTGAATCCTTCTGATCTGGGTAAGCCGTCGATGAAATCCATGGACACTTCCTCCCAAACTTTGTTTGGAAGTGTCAATGGTTGTAGTAGTCCTCCTGGAGCCATCGTCATGTATTTGTTTCTCTGGCACACCTCACACCTTGCTACCATCTCCTCGACATCTTTGTGCATCCCTTTCCAATAGAGCTCAGCAACTAGCCTCCTGTAAGTCTTCTGAACTCCTGAGTGGCCTCCAATCGCGCTGCCATGGAACTCCTACAACAAGTGGGGAATGTGGATGGAGGTTCTCGACATCACAAACCTCCCTTGATATAATAGCCTCTCCCCCTCAATACAGTAACCTGGATGGCTACTCTTGTCTGTCCTCAGATCTTCTCTGATCTTTCCCAATTCTTCATCCTGCAGGCTTTCTTCCTTGAGCGCACCCCATTTGACCATCAAGGGTACCGACACAGCTAATTCTTGGAGCTCCCCAACACATCTGGATAAACCATCGGCTGCCCTATTTTCCAAACCCGGCTTATAATGGATCTCAAAATCATAGCCTAATAGCTTGGATAACCACCTTTGATGTTCCTCGGTCACCATTCTTTGTTCTAACAGATACTTCAAGCTCTTCTGAACAGTCCGTACAATAAAGTGTTTTCCTAGGAGATAAGGCCGCCACTTCTGAATAGCCAAGACAATGGTCATCAGCTCTCTTTCATAAACTGACTTCAACCTGGCTCTGGCTGAAAGCACTTGATTGTAGTATGCTATCGGTCTGTAATTCTGCATCAGCACCGCCCCTAATCCATATCCTGACGCATCCGTCTCTACCACAAAGACCTGGTTGAAATCTGGAAGTGCCAGCACTAGTATTGTAGTCATGGCTTCCTTCAGCTTCTAGAAAACCTGGGTTGCTGCTTCTCCCCATAAAAAAAACTATCCTTCTTCAATTGCTCAATCAACGGCCATGCAATGGAACCGTACCCCTTCACAAACTTCCTGTAGTATCCAGTCAATCCTAAGAAGCCCCTCAACTCCCTGAGGTTCCTAGCCAATGGCTATTTCTGCATTGCCTCAATTTTAGTTTGATCCGCTGCCACTCCTTGGGATACCACATGTCCCAAGTACTCCACACTTGCCTGAGCAAACTGCACTTCTTCAAGTTAGCTTTTAACTGATGCTCCTGAAGCACTTCCAATACCACCCTCAAATGTTCCAAGTGCTCCTCCACAGTCCTGCTGTGCACCAAGATGTCATCGAAAAAGACCAGGACAAACTTCCTGAGATGATGCTTGAATACCCGATTCATCAAAGATTGAAAGGTTGCGGGAGCGTTAGTCAAACCAAAGGGCATTACCAGAAATTCATAATGCCCTTCATGTGTCTTAAACGCTGCCTTTGGAACATCTGCCTCCCTCATCCTGATCTGGTGGTATCTTGATTTTAAATCCAGCTTAGAAAACATCACTGCACCATGTAGCTCGTCTAACAGCTCATCAATCACAGGGATTGGGAACTTGTCTGGTACAGAGCCTTTATTCAGAGCCATGTAATCCACACAAAATCTCCAACTCCCATCCTTCTTCTTGACCAGGAGGACTGGACTAGAAAAAGGGCTGTTGCTGGGTCTGATAATCTCCACTTCCAGCATTTCCCTAATCAACTTTTCAATCTCATCTTTTTGAATCTGTGAATAGCAGTAAGGACGGACGCTGATCGGAGTCTCACCTTCTTTCAAGGTAATGACATGCTCCAACTCTCTTTGAGGCGGTAAACCATGGGGAGGGTGAAAGACCTCGCTGAACTGGTGTATGAGCGGCTGTATTGTAGAGGGAACATTGCCTTCCTCCTCCAATCTGACCCCTTCCAGGCGGTGCAACTCTACTAAATAGCCTCCCCCCTCTTCCTAAATGGTTCTGATGAGGGATTTGAGAGAAACCCCTGCCTTGGTCAATCCGGAATCACCCTAAATCGTCCTCTTTTTGCCCCCAACTACCAACTCCATCCTCAATGTACCCCAATTAATTTTTGTCTCTCCCAATATCTGCAGCCATTTCATCCCAAGGATGACATCCGTACTCCCCAATTCCAAGGGAAGGGAGTTTTCCTTTATATGGATCCCTTGAATCTTCAGTACTACTCCTCGACAGACTCCTCGGCCCATCTCTACCTTCCCGGTGCCCATCATTACCCTGAAACCCTCCAGTATCCACTAGCTCCATCCCCAATACATCAACAATCTGGGTGGAAACGAAATTGTGTTGCTCCGCTATCTATCAACACCACAACCTCACGGTCAGAGATCTCTCCTTTCACCTTCATAGTGTGATTCGAAGTGAATCCCACTACTGAGTTCAAAGAGACTTCTGCTACGTCCAGATGCAACTTCTCCTCCTCCTCCACCTCGGGGTCATTCCCACCTCCCTCTTCGTCTTCCTCACCTCCCTCTTCATCTTCCTCATCTTCACAAACGAGGAGAACCTGAAGAGATCGGTTCTTGCACCTATGCCCCGGCATGTACTTCTCATCACACCTGAAGCACACCCCTTTTGCCTTTTTCTCCTGCAACTCAGTCAACTTTTTGAACTGCCCACCGTTACCTCCTCCTCCCATCTTCTCCTTGGGTGCTTCCTTCATGCCCCAGGGGCCTGCCCCTTTTGCTGGTAAGAAGGTGGTTGTCGTCCTGTACGACCCCACTGAATAGTTTCCCCGAGTCCCTCTTTCTTACTTTTTCTGGTCCTCCACCAACTGGGCCAACTCCATGGCCAAGACTCCTTGGCTCCAACACTCTAACTGCTGTTCTTATCTCTAGTTTCAGCCCCTTCATGAAATTCCCTTCGAGAGCTGACTCCGAGATATGATCTAGCCTACTTGCCATATACTCAAGCCTGTCCTGGTAATCTGCCACTGTACCTTCCTGGGTAAAGGCAAAGAATTGTTCATAGAAGTCTCCTTCCCCATCGACTCGGAAACGCTCTAGTAAGCATTCTTTGAACTCTCGCCAGCTCCGGATAGGCTCCCGTTTATCACGCCATTGATACCAGGCTAAGGCTTTCCCTTCCAAGCACATCCCTGCCGCTGTCAATTTTTCTTCTTCTGTCAACCCATTGATAGCAAAATATCACTCCACTTTATAAATACAGACATGGCCATCTTCCCCCTCGAAAACGGACATCTTCAATTTCCTCACCTTGGGATCTCCCCGGTATCCCCCATAGCCTCCCATTCCCCTCAGAGGAGGCATTCCCCAATTGTCCCGATCGTCCCTCCTACGAATATACTCTAACCCCTCTTCATACTCACCACTCCTCCCTTCAACATCATCACCTCGACGCTGAATACCTTCAAATTCAGCACCTCGACAATGACGTTCCTCCCTTCTACCTTCAAAATCCCCCCCTCGATGCTGAATTCGAAACACCTCGGCGGTAAGATCCCTCTCTCCTCCCACCAAAATCAGCCCCCCTTGTGTCATATCCCATGCTCATCTCTTCCCTCGAAAGCGGCTCCAGAGGAGGCATGTCGTTCTCTTCCTCTAGGATCTCCACCTCCGACTGTCTTCTCCCCCGCAAGGGGTTGGGATTCCCTCTCATGTCATGGTCGTCGGTGGTCTCCCTTACTTCCGATGTCGCCGGATGGGTTTTCATTTCGAGTAGTTTCTTCATCATTTCCTCCATTGCGGTGAATTTCCCTTCCAACCTTTCATTGTTGGAGGTGAGTTGATTCTGAAAGTTGAAGAATCTTTCCTCCAAATCGGCTTTCAATTGGCCGACTTCGCCTTCCAAGATGTCAACCTTCTTTCCGGCCATCGTTCTTCCCAAAGGATCTAAAAAATATCACTTCCGGAAGCCAAAAACTCGTTGAAAAAAGAGATTTCAGCCGCCTAAGGTCCCCGAATCGACGCTCTGATACCAATTTGATAGGAAACACTTGTATTCACAAGTGTTCCTAGCCAAAATCAATAAACTGCTGCAATTTTATTGCTGTCCACAGCAGGAAATAACCCAAAAACAGAGGAAAACATGAGATATTCGCGAGAAATCTGAGAGAAAGTGAAGAAAAACTCTTGTATTCCAATAGTAGATGCAAACAACAAGCAAGATACAATTTTCCTTCAATTCAAGAGGAAGGAAGAACTCTCCACTATCTCCGGCAATGACAAGAGCCAAGACAAACCCTAGATCTCAAAGAGAAAACTCAAATTCAAGATACCTCCCTAATTCTCTCATAACTCCCTAATTAAAGCAAAAGGACAGATACAAATTACATAAACACCCTCATTCAAAAATTCCCTCCAACGAAACGCTCCAACCCCGCCTAGCCCGCTCTCTCTTCCGCCATTTCTGCGACTGGGTTCCGCCCGGCTTTGGACCGCCGGGTGTAGAACCGGACCGGTCCAGCTGGAACCGGTCCAAGCGTAATAGATTCGTCTCGTTGAGCCGGTCGATTCGACTATAAGCATGTTATATTTGGATATCATTTGGTCATTCAATTTATGCTTTGAACTTTCCAAAGGTGCTTCAATCCCATGACTTAGGCCCATTTGAGCTTAGATTGGACTGATTTTGGTGTCGTTGGGTTCGTCTCCTCGAGACGTTCGACTTGACTATAAATTTGCTGAAATTAGAGCTTGGATGGCCCCAAATTTAATTTTGGAAGTTTCCAACTTGAATATGCCTTGAGATTCGTGCTCGGTCAAGGCAATTTTTGGTGACCTATCATCTATAAACAAGAAAATTTGCTAGTAAAAATCATTTTAAAGAGCGGTTTTATTGTTCTATAACTTTGAGAAAAGGTAAGGAAACTTACAGTCTATCATCACTCAAGTACCCCTAGGATTTGTATATCTTGTTTTACAATGTAGTTCTAATAATTTTTTTTAAAGCGATTGTGTTGTATTTAGTAGTTTGTGATTACTTTAGTTCACCATCAAAGCATTGGAAGGGTTAGATTGGAATTTTTAATTTGGGATATGTATGTGCCAAGACCTAAGGACTTGAAAAAGTTTTAGATTATAAAGCTTGGGTAAATGTGTCCATGCCTATAAGAAGTGGGTACTCTTGCACTTCAACGAAGATTGTTGTGAAGGTTTCTCAACCTACTCATGTTAGATTGGCATTATTTTAAATTTCATAATTTTATTAAGATCGGTCTACACTACATGATTAAGTTCATTAGTGATTTGTTACCTGTATGTTGGTAATTTATTAGCAAGATGTTACAATTTGTTGGAAGCTTGTTGGCAACTTGGAAAAGATTTCATAGTAGCTTGTTGGTAGTTTCTTATTTCCTTCATCAACAAATATGAGAATAGAAAGTCATGTAAGATAGTTTATGCAACAAAAACAACAACAAGCTTTTATCCCACTATGTTGCATTGGCTACATGAATCCTTTTTCTCCATTGTATCCTGTTAAGAGTAA
This sequence comes from Dendrobium huoshanense, assembly GCA_016618105.1. Taxonomy (NCBI): domain Eukaryota; kingdom Viridiplantae; phylum Streptophyta; class Magnoliopsida; order Asparagales; family Orchidaceae; genus Dendrobium; species Dendrobium huoshanense. The sequence goes on from CM028355.1 coordinate 5,775,369, forward strand.
AATTCTCATCTAAATCTAATAAAGAAATATTATTTCTAATATTTTCTAACCAAATCTTTTTAGGTCAACCACTACCTTTTTTAACATAAGTCAATCAAAATTCTTACTATGAATTTGAGACATCTTCATTTATTCTGAGATTTTAATCACTGATGAAACCTGAAGATTTTCATAAGAGATTTATCTTCTCATATAGGCATACGGCTTGTTTTCAGGTTATTTTCCTTTCTTTATTTTATTGTCATCTTGTTTCTTCTTGCAATAATTTTTTTTTTTGTTGTTGAAAGTGAAGTGTTAGTCAAATATGTTATAATCCAAATTTATATTGATTGTGTGAAATTTCAAAGATGTACGAGGTTTTTTTGGTATTTAAATTCTTATCATAAATTCCTAATAAAAAGTCATAAATTTTTCATCAAAATTGGATTTACCGCATTTTCCAAATTCCATCAAAATAGCAATAGTTGTGTGAATTAATAGCTTGCGTCCACTAATTTTTTGGGAATCACTTGCATTATTTTCTGTATCGCATGGAACTCTATTAGATACTCTAGAATATAAGATGTCCAGCTAGAAAGGTAATAAAAACAGCAATTTTATGATCAACTAGCACCTGCTCTAGTAGCACAAAATGTATGTGAACTTTCAATTCATCAGTACGGCAATTAATCTACTAATTGGCCCTAAAGCATTCAAAACTATCAAGAATTTCTCTTATTTTGAAAAAAGCCCGATAAATATGATGTTCCATTCCATGGTTCAAATGTGCATAGCAAGATATTAGCATAACAAAATCACACTGACCTTCACCAGTGTTGTTACAAGATAAACGACCAAGGCTTTCACTGACGTTCCAATAGTGTCATACTCCGATCTATACAGTAAATCAACTGATCAGGATACATAGTTGAGGGATTGGAAAAAGGACAATTCAGATACTAGATGACTTCTAATTCCAGAAAACTTCCTAAAATCAGGAGCTCAAATGGGAGAAAACAATGCAATAGGCAAGCTCAACAGAAATTCCGCATAAAGAAAACATCCGCTGATCCACAACTAAAAGAATCGTGAGGTATTCAGAATGAAACTTGGATAAAATATCATGTTCATTCTTAACATTGCCAGTAAAAAATTAATAGTTTCATTTACTCAAATGGAAGTACGTTGCATTTTCAATATAAAAGAAAACACTTAACATATATCAAATGCAGCCCTCCATTGTACTAAATATAAAAAAGAGTACTTCACTGGCAAATGGCAATGTTAATTAAAAATCACAAATATTGTTCCTACAAAAACACCTCAGTTGAAGAAAACCTATAAAATCATGCCAGATCACATGATGATTTGCATCTTCAAGAATTAAATTCAAATGAAAAGAGCGAATTAGTAAGTGAAAAGATTTTGGATTCATAGTTGATTAAGAAAAATAAATGCACTAACTTCCTTTATTTTATTTTGTTTATTGGATTCAGTCAAACGAACTTGATCGATATTGTAACACACAAACAGTGCCAATAATGAATGTGTGCACACAAAGATCATCAAATAAGAGGCTATTGGTAAGTTAGAAAAAAAATTATAAAAAACCATGCAATTCAATTTTCTTGATTACTAAAATGACATTTTGTTGTTAACAAGTCTATACATGCAAACGAAAGAAGGCCGGGTAAATGAAGCTTGGAGGATATTATAGGCAATCAAGTTTTTGTATGAGCTTCTATTTATATTTTAGATGTTTTGGAGGACTTCATTAACGGACTTTTTTTAGCAAGGGTTTTATTGTTTTGTAGCAATGATACCAAATAAGGATTTTGGAATTTTTTAACCAATGATAATATTTTTGTAATAAAAAAATTTGGAGTTTTGTATGAAATTCCATTTAGATTTTGCATATCAGGCACATGCGTAAATATGATATGTGTGCATGTGTGAATTCATATACTTCAACAATTTATTGAGTTATGATTTTGATTAAGGGAGACACTTGATGAGGACATCAGTAGACGATTCCGGCACGTCTATCACAGGAGACATGGCAGATCGATGGCCACGATCAGTAGCATTTATTTATGAGCTATTTTATGTTTTTTCTATTTTGCGTTTTTGTATTAGTTTTATTATTTTAGTTATGTTTGACCATTGTACCCCTATGAGGGAATGTAGTGAGTTGTAGCCCGGAGGGCATGTTTGCCTTTGTGTTTTCTTCTTCATGGAGGCCTATTTATAGAGGCCAAGACTTTGTATTAGGGATGATGAAATATGAATAAAATTTCAGTTTTCTTTGCTTGATCTCTAAGTGAGTTTTTGAGAGAAGAGACCCTAGGAGGGTGAAAGCAATATCCATCAACCTTTGGAGGATTCCAAGGTTCGCGGTTCTATGATCTCTTTGTGAGTTCGTGGTTCTTTTATTTTAGTCTTCATCTTCCTCTTCCCTCTTCCCCTATACTGTCGGCAATCCCCTCCCTATCTCCCATCAACCACCGACTTTCCCCTCGCCTTGCTCCAAGCTCTGACCAAGCCAAATTCTCCAACCCCCACCGCCGGCCACCCCTTGCTCTTTTTCCTTAATGTTGATTTCAATCCACATTAAGATTTTCCTCCTTCAATCCACTTAATTTTGGGAAGAGATTTCATCCTTTTGAAATTCAAATTTTGAATTTCAAAAACCTTCCTAAATTGACTATGCCAAATTAGGAAATTTTCAAATTTTAAATCTAATTTAATATTAAATTAGATTGGATTTCTTCACATTTTTCCTAAAGTGAGTTGATGCATTAAGGAGCATTAATTTCCCTCTCCAAACCCCTCTTCCTCTATGCATGACACCGGCCCCCCAATTGATCCCCTTTCTTTTTTCTTCTCTCCTCACATTAACACTAACTAATTTTGGATTTGGCATTCAAATTCAAATTTCCCTCCCATGTTTGAATTTTGAATTTCAAAATTCAAATCCCCTCATTAACTCTTTCCTAAAATACCTCACCACAAATAGGAAAGTGATTTAATTGCTATTCAATCAATTTTTAAATTCAAAACTCTTTCCCTATTATGCAAATTCAATTAGGAAACTCTCCAAATAAATAAAAAATCTGAATTAATTTCAGATTTGATTCGAGAGTTAATCCTATGGGGCCCACAATTAATTAGTAAATCCTTAATTCCCCCCCCCCCTTTGTTTGGTCGGCCCCTCTCTCCTCCCTTTCTCTCTCCAATTGTCATATAAGCATCAATTAATTCCTCCGTTAATTCTCCCATAGCTGCCGCCCCTTCCTCCTAACCCAAATTTGGGTTAATTTGAATTCAAATTAATCCTCCTCTCTCCATTAAGCATGAGACGGGACCCCGGACTCGTCTACAATCAAGAGGGTCTCATCAACATTCAACAATCTTCGTTTGCCAACCTAGATTTGGACCTCGACAATTCCGTGGAAGGATACGTGGATAGAGTTCTCTTCCAACTAGCCACCGCCATTGGCGAATGCTTCTCCGACAACCAGTGGTTAATTGTTCGCCACCCACCGAATCCTCTGAATCTGGGTAACTCTCTGTTAGCCATTACTCTCGGTGCCTTCTGTTTATTAGTGGCATCAGTTTTATTGTCTAAAATCTTTTTTCCGTTAAGTCCACTCCAAGTGAGCGAATGTGAGGAAAACTCCTAGGCGAATTTTCTAATTGTTAGGAGGTGGATTCATTGTTATTGCCATAAGTGTTGCTACCATTTGAATTATCTTAATATTTTGTATTTTAATTGTAATTATTTGCCTCTCGAAATCAAATACTAACGATTCCTAGAATTCTATCTTTTTGTAAAGCATTGTTAGATAGTTTGCATAACTTAACAACTTATATTAATTTCTTGCAATTCTTGAAAACATGTATGTTTCACATCAACACTACTCAAATGCAAATGAATATCTAGCGGCTTTCCCCTACCAAGTTATGTATCTTCATACTTTAGTTTTATCTCTTAATGAATGAATAATTAGCCCCTTTCCCCGTTATGATGATGATTAAAAAACTACAAAGAAATTATGAGGAAGGAAAAACTCTACCAATCAAAAATAGTTTTGCACTTAAAGCATACCAATAATAACTTGGAAAGTAAAGCATTAAATAAATCATGGTAGCAAAAATAAATTATGAAAATTTTGTTCATAATCAAATATATTAAAAAATGTGGAGGCATTGCACCCTAAACCTAGTCTTAGCTTAAAGATCATGTTTTGAATTTATTACCCTATGTTTGATATTTAGTTTTAATGAATAATATGATACATGCTAGGTAATGTATATAATAAAAGCTTAATGTTATGTACATGAAATATAATGTTTCTTAAAAACTTTGTTGATGGTAGAATGAAATATTTTGAGGTACTTCTATGCAATTAAATTAGGTTAACTAATTAGATCTCTGAGTCAAGCATTATGTGGTAATGTTTAGGTTCAGATCATTCATGTTCTAGTGGGCAAAGTTCCAGAATAGGTATTGGTGATAAATTCAGTCAGCTGAAATGCACTGCCTTTGTTACTTCTTATGCTCGAGTAAGGCGTGACAAAAAGTTATATAAAAAATCAAAATGGTTAAATTCTCAGTAAATATGGAAGCTTTATTGCTGTAATTAAAGCAAAAAATAAATAAATATGATATGATGACTATCGAGCATAGATATGTGTAGCATTCTGCCATTCTTAAGTAAGCAATGAGATAACCCCTACATCGCTTATTTTATAAGATATTACATGAGTATAAGAACATGCATTTTATAACATAATAATACGTTGCAAAAAAATATATAATGGGTGCATCAAAATAAATAAATTGCCAGTCAGCGCAAACTAATATGACGACTAAGGTACATGAGTCTGTTGCACTAGTTGAAGGCTGTAGGGCTGAAAATGTATAAGTTGTATTAGATACTATAGCCAAAACATCTGCGAATGAAAATGATGATACAAATAATGGAAATGTTATAATATTTTATTGCGACTACAATAACTACAATATCTATAACACCAACAACTAGTGTAGAGATTAATAACTATTTAAAGTTATTTCAGAGCTTAAAGCTGCCTATGTTTAAGAGAGGAGTAGATTCCAACAATTGTGGATTAAATTGTCAAGATTAAAAAGATTTTGAATGACAAAAAGTGTCCAAGTGATAAGCCAGTATCTTTGGCAATCTTCATAATGGAAGATGAGATAAAGCATTGGTGAAGAAAACAATATTTGGAGAAGTTTAATGATAAAGCTAAGAAGCTGATCATTTAAGATGAGTTCGCGCAAATTTTCAAAATTTGGCTTTGTTTCTCTATTAGCAAGATAGACGATGCAAGATTGTTTTGTTAATCTGACCAAATGATCAAAGATAGTGATTTAGTATAAGGTAGAGTTTACATCATTATCAAATATGCTCCCCAACAAATTATTACTGCCAATGAGAAATGCTAAAAAAATTTTAGAGGGTTGAAGGATTAGTTAAAGTAGCCTTTGGCTCCATTTTGTATCAAGGATTTTACTGAGTTAGTAGAGACTGTAAGACTATTAAAATATGACATGGCTTTAGTACAGCAGAAATGGGAATGACATAACAAGAAGAGTCTAATTAACAATAAATGAGGTAGTTAGTTCAAGAAACAGCAAAGTTAGTTTATGGGCAATAGCAATAATAGGAAAGTCAGTGGTTGACTACAATTTGTGTTACATATAGTAACTAATATTCAGGGAAATGCTTGTCTAATTCTAGAAGATGCTATCAATATGAGCAAAGGTATAAAAAGAGTAATTGTCATACTTGTCAATGGCACATGGCACATCATAAAGCAAAGTTTCTCGTAGAACCATAGCACATAACACACGATACAACATGCGGTATTTTAAACATGCCGCACAATATTAAAATATAATAAATAAAAGTATATATTAATATGAAATATTATTAAAAAGAAGGATAATTCATCATAATAATAAAAACATCCAAAATTCTATTTAAATTCAAGTAGTCAACACCTCAATCATTCCAAATTCAAAATATTATAATCATTTTTTCAAGTCTATTTGTTTCCACAAAAATTAAACAAGTCATCTTAGTAGACAAGATCAACATCAACAAATGTAAAAAAAGCCTCATTTTTTTCATCAAGGTCATCTTTTAATTCGCAATCCTCTTCATTTGTTGCAAAAAATACACATCACACAATTATTACCACCTTCATTTACCAATATTACATTTTTTTCAGGTAGTACACTATTTTGTGATTTAAACTATATTCGACATTCTTTAAATACCTATAAGCAAGAATGTATTCAAACATTTTTACATTCCTTTTAAATTTTTGAATGAAATGGTGAACAACAAATAACACAAATGAGGCATCAACTGATTCGGTGAAATGTAAAAGATATTTCATAAATAACTTATGCCCTCTTTTTTAGAAATGAAAGCACATTTATATGTAATAGTGGACAATTAAGTTATTAAATAAATGATAAGATTAATAAATATAAACATAAATATTAATTTAAAATTTAAAATTTAAAAAAATATAATGTGTCACGTGGGTTTTGTGCCATGCACTATTGCTCCTATATGGCGCAAATAACACGCATCATTTTGAACATATGCGTTGCACCATGCAATGCAAATGACGCCAAGGGTGCGTCACACCACATTGCGCCACATGTCATGGCACATGCTATTTTGTGCCATTGGCATGTACGGTAATTTCCCAAGGAATATTCAAGGTCATAGAGGGCAAAAATGAGTCCAAGGGACAAAGCAACCTAGAGGTGGAAAACCTACTTTGAACAAACCAATATTAAAGGATAAGGGAGAATTATATAGAGGCAATGAGCAGTCAGTGCAATCACTGATGTTGAGTTTTTGGAGCTTGTGACAGTATAATTAGTATTTCAAATAATAGTATCAGGGTACTTTCTTATATGGAAGCTTCATTATCTTTCTTATCTAAGCTATTCTTTGGTAAGTTGCATATGCAACCAGTTTATTTTATTCTTGGTTTTTAATTATATTAGTTGCTAGTGATAACATGTTTACGCTTTATTCTCTGTTCATATCATGATAGCTGGTAGAACATTCTTGCCTGATTTGATTTTTACTACCTTTTACTGAGTATGATATAACTTTGAGTATGAATTGGCTAGTAAAATATTTAATATTGGAAAAAAAAAGTTAGATTTGACCTACCCAAGTCATTTTACTTTCAATGTGAGAAACAGATAATGTTATTTATTATTAACTTTATCAAGATAAATAAATTAATGAAATTTGGTGAATTGATATTATTGACTAAATTAGAAGCTACTAGGGATGTTAGTGATATAAATACTATTGCTCTAGTGAATAAGTATAATGTTTTCCCAAAGGAACTTTATGGTTTGCTACCAAAAAAAGTGGAGTTTACAATAGATGATCAGGAAGAGCAAGAACTAAATAGTTAATTACTGGAATTGACTGATAAAGGTTTTATTAGACCTAATACATCTTCTTAAGTGTCGTTATTTATGGTTAAAAATAAGGAGAATACTATAAGATTATGTATAGATTAGAAAGAACTAAATAAAATAAATTTTAAGAACAAATATAATCTCCGAAGGATTGATAATTTATTTAATCAATTAGAGAAGCTTTGATATTTTCTAGAATTGTTGTAAGATTTGGTTATCATCTAGTAAGAGTATGCACTAACCAATGTGAATTTCTGGTTATGGCATTTGCATTAACCAATGATAGTATTTATGGATATGATGAATTAAATCTTTAAGCCTTATCTTAATCATTTTGTAATATTATTTATTGATGATGTATTAGTTTATTCCAAAAATGATAATGACCATGCGAATCATTTCAAGATTATTTTGAATTTGCTAAGAGAACATAAATTGTATGCAAAATTTTGTAAGTGTGAGGCTAAAGAGAGTTGCTTTCTTAGGACATATCTTTAGTGATGACTATATAGCAATAGACCCTAAGAAGGTAAAAGAGATGGTTGAATGGCTAAGATCGACCATTGTAATAGAGATTCAAAGTTTTTTGGGATTAGTTGGCTGCAATATGAGATTTGTAAAGGGCAGCATCTAAGCTGACTAGAAAAGAAGATAAATTTGATTGGATTGGTAAGAACTACATTTGTTAGTACAATATGAGTGATTGCAGTAATATAAATACAGAAATTAAAATATCAACACACAGTTCAAGGTGTGGACAGCAATTATAGTGAGATAGCTAGGGAAATAAAATAAATGTTAGCAAATTATCACACCAAGATGCATGGTGTGGGATAATGTTAGTGTTTGTGAGTTGAATAAGGCTGGTAAGAAATATAAACCACACAAGAATGCACACAAGGATTTATGCTGGTTCGATTCTCCAAAAGTCTACATTCATAACCAAAACTCCCCGTTACAAATTACACTAACCATCTCCACCAACCGTGAAGGCAAACAAGCTATGCAAGCACACATCCCTAGAAGGCCAGGAGAAAAACAACCCTCTTTCCTGACCTTAATACCAACCTTAAAAGTGATCATTTTCACAAACATAGGATCAACACTTAAGGTTTTCTTTGCAAGGGCACAGAAACAAGCAAGATTATAAGAACCCAAAGATAAAAACACCTATTTGTTTGAATATATATTGCTAAAACCAACTAAGTTTCTCAACTTACTGGAGGCTAGTATAACATTTTTAACTATAAATAAACAAGGAATTCCTTCGGAATTTATTCAGAGAAGCTTGTTTAAAACAGCATTCTCACCTCCACCATGATCCCCTTCCACCTCCGATGCGCATAACAGAAAAACAAAACCTACAACAGCTAGCACGTTTTTCATGGGACCACATTTCTACCCCGCTAAAGCCCTTAGGTCATCTCCAACCGAACGCCAAACGAGCGTATGGCGTCGTTCGGTGCTCCAACCGAATGCCAAATTTTCCGCCATCTACTTGCAGGTGAACAGTGCGACGCCAATATTGGCGTCGCACTGTTCACCCACGCCATTTTCGGCTCTCAACCGGAAAAACGCGCGAAAGGAGAACTATCGTTACCTTCCCAAAAACACCTAAAATGGCGTTCGATTAGAGCAGCCGCACTGCATTTTGGAGTTTTGCGTTATTTTGCCGTGAAAAATAGAGTTCTCGGTTGGAGATGCCCTTATCCATCACTCACTTACATAACATAACTGGCAAGAACTGCACGAGTTTAAAATGTTAGGAGTTAAAACAAAAATATTTAGCACAACATAAACTTAAGGCTACAATCAAAGCTACTCATTTCAACTACATTAAGTAAACAGATTTTCAAAACTGCAGTAATCTATCATCTACAAATCCAAAGAAAAAAAAAATGCTAACAATTGAGAATCAACCCTATTAAAAATTTCCCTAACAGTCTCTATATATGGAGAATAACTACTTTAAATCAGCACTCAATCTCATCAAATAACTAGGGTTCCATGACATCGTAGTTCCAAAATATGCGGTGCTGATACAAGAATGTGCAGGGAGATCTCTTAAACGAATCTAGCAGCTAAGGGACGGAAAACGAAGCGAGGTTTACAATTTGACAAAAAAAAAAGAATCTTGCAAACAGAGAACACATCGATGAATGGAATGATAGGTAGATTTTACAGAGGAGTGGCGGAGTAGTAAACGGCATGCGGGCCGAATGTGAGAATCACGCAATTTACGAAGTGGAACATCGTCATCCTGCTCCTACTCCGGCGCCGCAGCTGCTCACCGTCGCAGAAAAAGAAAGATATTGGGGATATCGACGGATGCCGAAGAACTCCAAGCGCTTACGAAGGCAGCACTAGATGCGCTAATCATGCTTTCATTGCGGACGTGATTTCGAGTTAGGGATAAAAAAAATATATTATTTTTTTTATTTATTTATTTATTTATTTATTTTTTTTTTTGACAAGGAGTATCGGCCTTCGGCCACTAATCTCTCCGGTCGACCTAGCGGACTACCGACACCAATTCGTCCGGGCCAACACTTAAAGGCTTTCGTGGCCGCCCATGGGAATCGATCCCGAGACCTAGGCTTTGCCAAGGAGGTTCTTTCCCACACGAGCTAAGCCACGGTGGGTAAAATATATTATTTACTATAGAAATTTATTGAAAAACTTTTTGGAACAGTTTTATTTGAAATAGTTTTTATTGATTCTTAAAATAAGTTTTTAATAAAAAATTTTTTATTGAAAAACTGTTTTAAGAAGCTATAAATAAGTCGTCTCAAACGAAGCCTAAGGTTTTGCTTGGAATAGCTTTATTCCTTATTTCTAAAACATCTTTTTTAGCACAAAAAATTTTTGAACTTAAATTTTTTGTACTAGAAAGAAATAAGAAAGTTATGCTTCGTTTGGAAATTTTTGTACTAGAAAATTGCTTTAAGAAGCAGTAAGAAAGTTGTCCCAAACGAATTCAAATTTAACTGCTTTTTAAAGTAATTTTTTAATATAAAAACTTTAATTTTTTATTAAAAAGAATCAATATTGATTAGATGTTATATTTGACTTAAGCTTCATTTGGGATAGTTTTTTTATTTAAAAAAGTAAGTAAGATAATTATCCCAAATGAATCCTTAATATGTCTCGTCATGGACATAAGAAAAAATTAATTTTATTTATTCTATAATAAAATTAAAAAATATATACAATGTTCATTTTTTAAAATATTTATTCCAAAAATTATATTCAAATGAAAATATCATCACTTTATAATGCATACTACTTATTTAAATTGTGTCATATTATTCAACTTGGTATTTTGGTTGAGAGTAATCAAGAGATGGGTTTGAGTCTTGTATATGTGATGTGTGTGTGAGAGTTTTTCTTAATTGGCCTAAATTCCCGGAAAAAAAAATGCCTATGTTGACACTGATTTGAACAATATTAGGAAAGAATTAGATCAAATGGTATTTGAACTTTGTTTAGACCTACTAGAATAGTATCAAAACAAGATTTGAATAGTGTTCAAATAGAACTCAAATGGCCTTTTAGAAAGCAATTATAATGTTCTAATGATAAGAAGAAGAGTTATGTGGTCAGAAGCAATTATATTGTTAATTACAACCTTTTCTAAAGGTCTTTTAGGAGCATTCCTAATAATGTCACAATTGTTTAAATGTTATGCTCTACGAAGTGCAAAATTTAGGCAAGTTTAAAATTTGAATTTTAGCCTAATAGTATTGTAAGAAAGATTTCATAATATACAATTATTAATAAATATGGTCTAAATTAGATTGTTGATCATTTAATTGAATTAGGATCAAATATTGATTAGTGATCATATTGTACAATTCAAATCATCCAGTACGATTTAATAGAACTTGTGGTGGACGAATCTTGCTTCATCAATTAGTTTAATTTCGTTGTTTTTTTTTTGGGAAAAAATTTTTAAAAAAATAAGCCATTTCACCCTACTCCCTCTCTTGGTTATGCCTAGTCACTTATATTTGGTATCGAAGCAGGATTTTGGTGTAACATGGTTTGGGAATCGAAACACAGCAGAAGATTATTCTCTTACCCGTCTGTTACTGTTTGATAATATTCCTTTTAACTTTTGAAAATTTTAAAAAATTTATTTGTATACAATCCATATATTTTCATATGTGGTATTTAATTGAAATTTGATATTCTTCGCTGCATAAGACAATGAATGGTATAAAAATTGAAATCTAATTTATTGAATAGAGCATAGAAGATAGGGAACTTGCACAGTTGAATGCTAAACATTTAAATCATTTCTTTTGTGCACTTAAGTCAAAGGATTATATGATAATGTCCACTTGCACCATTAGAAATGATATTTGGGATATATTATGTATTTCTTATGAGGGAACTAACAAAATCAAGCAATCATGGTTATATATTTTACATCATTATTATGATTTTTTTTTTGGCATAGAATCTGGTGAATCTATAACTAACATGTATATACGCTTTACAAAAAATATTACTTCTCTGCATACTTTGGATAAACAAATTAGCAATGCTGAAAATGTTAATACGATTCTTAGATACTTGACTGAATCTTGAGATGTCAGTGATCAAAGAATCAAAGGATTTGAATGCTTATTCGATAGATAATATGTTTGGTTACTTAATTATATATAGAGTCTAAAATAGTCTGCCAAGTAGAATGGTATAGTGGAGAGGAAAAAAAAAGATTTAAGTTGAGGCCGCTGGAGCTATTTTAAATGAGTATAAAATATCCATATACTTCTAGGATGTGGCAGTAAACACTGCATTTTATATTTTGAATAGGGAAAATATCAAATCCAGATTGAATAAAACCGCCAATGAACTTCTAAAGGGTAGAACGTTAAACATTTTCCACTTACATGTTTTTGGAAATAAATGTTATGTGTTGAATAAAGGAAAATCTAATTGGGATAGTTTGATGCAAAGTCTGATGAGGCTATATTTTTGGGATATTTATAAGAAAAAAATGTATAACCCAAATTTTACTTATATTCAAAAAAAAATACTATCTAAATTTATCCTTTTTTTGCATGAAAGAAGCAAACTACTCCATAATTAAAGGAGCACATCGACACCACAACTCGAACGATACAATATTATATTGATCATCAGCACCACACTGATCACTAATTTCGAAGTGCTATAAAGCAATGCTATAGTAGTAAAGGGCTAGATCCAAATAGAGAACAAGGCACCGAGGCACCAAGGAAGGAGCACTATAGCATTAAACTAAGCACCACAACACCATGGTCGGTGAGAGTTACTAATAGTTAAACATGTAACTGATGTAATGATTAATAAAAAACACGTCAATTTAATAACACGGCAATGTTGCCCAAGTAAGCTTCGTGGCACCAATTCATTTATTTATAAAAACTATAAAAAGTTTTTGTTGAATTTATAAAGGGGGCTCTTCATTTATTTTAGGGGGTTGTCCATTTGTTTATTTGAAATCGGCTTAAGTAATGTTTAGAGAGAGTGGAGAGATAGCAAGCCAATAAAGTCAATTCTAGTGGAAGGAGAGTTTATAATCGTATTATAAAGAACTTCTAGTTAAAATCTATCCTCAACTTATATCTTGTGCCTTTTTTTTAGATAAATTGTGTTTTCCTTATTTTAATTTTCATGACTAGCTAAAACAGATCTCTGGGCCTATGATACATAAAAAACCATGTTTGCTTAATATTATATCTAAATTTCATGAATCTTTAAATGTTATTTTTTAATCTTTCAATCTTTATTTAGTTTATGTATAGGCCTTGTATAAACTTAAAACTTAGTGTGATTATAGCCTCGATGGAGGAGTAGTGGAACAATTAGAGGATTTAAAACTATATTCTAATATATATAACATATGGTGGATGGAGTCTTGGAATCTTAATGAGATATAATCATTTTTGTTGAGGGACATCTTTGACACTCCAACGAACTTGATAGAAATGAGGAGTATTTTTGCTTTGATTCACAACAACTTTAAGAGATATCTAGCTTTTGTGTTTATGAGTTTTTAACTGTCATAGGTTAAGAGTCATTTAGATATGCGATTGTTATTTTAAGACTTAGTTGATAACTTTCGTTGGCACACCTTTAAATTTCTATAAATAAGATAAATTTGATAATTCATATAAGCAATACTAGAGTTAACTTATAGCAATTCTTACTCTCATAGGAGTGATCGATACTCTACTAAATATTTTATTACTTGACATGATACATAAACTTATGTAGAATCAATATTTACACAAAAATAGCCTGTTGAAGTGTGTAGTGATCAAGTATTTAGCATCCTTGCTAGTGATATTGGTTAATTGTCATTTTATTCACTTTATATTATTAAAAGGATTGCTAACTTAATCTTATCATTATTTTTTTTATTCCATTCTATGTCGGTACTTTAGTTTATTACTGTTATAATAGTACATTGATGTATTGTTAATTATGTACCTATATTGTAACTTACATTTTCATATTGTGTGTTTGTTTTTGCATGCATAGTAGAGCCCAATTAAGAGAAGTCTTTTTTGATCCTAAGATGAAAATGACTCTTAAAACTTTTTAAAAAATCTAAAAAATAGCAAAATGACTTAGGCATGGCTAAATCAGTGCAAGAAAAGAATAAACCTAGACCACTTAGAGAGTATATGAATCCCATGGTAGAAGGCATTCACCTAAGTATCAAAAGGTCCAATATTCATGTTATTATTTTTGGGCTAAAGCCTGTTATCATTCAAATGGTATAAAGTAGATAAAATTATCTCCTCCTCTCAATTTAGGCTTTCTATTTATACTTAATGCAAAATAATTACCTAATTATACTTGTGGTCCCACAACATTGTGGCATTATTCAATAGTGCGATGCGTTTTAACTAAATCATCATGATTGTTCACATGTGTAACTACCTATTTTCTTGATTGTTGTGGCCCTGATTATTCATGGGAGAAGGCACTACAATAGCACTATATTGCTTGTTAATTTTGTCACGCCCCGAGATCTAACTTGGAAAGAATGTCGATCAATTTCGCAACAATTTACCAGAGTTATCTATAAACCTTCAGTAAGCAATCTATCAAACATCTATAAAATTTAAAACATCAATATTCAAGTCGATTCATATCTCAAAACATCATGTACAATACTCAGGAACTACAATATCAATACAAGTAGAGAAATCTATCCTGTCCTGAGTACAAAAGAATCATCAATCGATCAAAAGAACTAAAACCTGTCGATTAGAATCAACTCCTATCTCCTGCTCCCGAGCCCTGACCTGAAAATATCAACCACATATAATGAGCTTTACAAAGCCCAGCAGGTCACCTAATACCTATAACTGAAATCAAAGCACGGCAATGCTATCAATATGCATGTCAATCTATTCAATCCGTATCAGTCAATGGTCAATGAGTTGTTGACCTCATTTTTGTATGGGGTCACTAGGGATCCATCTAGACTCCAGATCAATCCTGACCCTACATCAATCTAGATTCTAGATCCTAGGATCTATCTTGACCTTATGATTCTTTCATATCAATCTAAAACCTAGGATTCTCCTAGATCCAGACCTTAGGATCCATCCTAGATCCTAAGACCCTAGAATCTCTCCAGACCTTAGTTCAATTCAAATTCCAATCAAATCCAGTTCAAATCCAGAATCCAGACCCAAATCCAATGCTAAAAGGGCAAGTCCTAAAAGCCTTTTTCAGCAAATTTTCAAACACTTCAAAATCAATCATTTGACCTCCGATTCAGAGTCTGTCAGTTGCATACTGATGGGACATGTTTCTGGAGGCAACCCTCCAAATTTGAGCCCATTCCGAGGTCCCTAACCCCAGAAACTTAATTAAACTCCATAGGCTGTAAAACCTTCAAATATTTACGGCCTATGCCACTGGATCTGCCATCCAGTGGATTTTGATCTTAGAGCCCTCTCCAAAGCCTCTAATTACTTCCAGACCCTTAATTATGACTCACTGAGCAGTAAACTGCATTTTGGTTGACCTAGTTTGACCCCTAGTTGACCATGGGTCAAAAAGACCAAAATACCCCTATGGGGCTCAAACGGTGATTTCAAACCAAATGAACTCCGAATTGAACGCAACCACCTCCAGCGAGTTTCAAATACCAAACCAAACCCGTTGGAACCTATTCCAAGCTCTGGGTCAACCTGGTTGACCAAGTCAACCTAGTTGACCTAAGAGACCCTTTAAGGGTCCAAATAGGCCTTTTGACCCAAATGACCTCTCCAGGCCATGGAACCACTTCCATTGGTCTTGAAACGTCATTTGAAACCTGTTGGACCCGTTTCCAAGCCCTGGGTCAACCTGGTTGACCAGGTCAACTTAGTTGACCCAAGTGACCCCTTAAGGGTCCAAATGGGTGTTTTGACCCAAATGACCTCCCCAGGCCATGGAACCACTTCCATTAGTCTTGAAACGTCATTTGAAACCTGTTGAGCCCAAGTCCAGACCCTGGGTCAACCTGGTTGACCAAGTCAACCTAGGTTGACCAAACAAGCCCTTAAGGGTTCAAATAGTGATTTTGACCAAATTGACCCCTCCAAACCCTTGGACCACATCCAGTAGACTCAGGATGACATTTTGAATTTGTTAAACCTATTTCCAGACCCTGAACCCAGTCGGTTGACCAGGTCAACCAATTTTGGCTTAAGGGCCCATTAAGGGCCCATTAAGCCCTTTTGACTCAAATAACCAATTCAATCCTCGAAGACACCTCTACCAGACTTCAAATATCATTTTAAACCTGACCAACTTGGACCCACCCCTTGAGTCAACCCAGTTGACCCAGTCAACCTAGGTTGACTCAAAATTCCCTTAAGGCCTTAATGGGCTATTTTAGCTCATTGAACCCATTGAATCCATTTCATAGCTCCAAAATCAATTCCTAATGTAGCCTAACTATGCTTTGGGATGTGGGCCTATCAAGCCCATTTGGAGTTGACCAAGTCAACTCCAAAGTTGGGTCAAACCTATTCCAAGCTCCAAATCAACTCAAATTTCAAACACTTTCCCTTGGCTTTGATCTAACCTACTCAATCCCTAGGACCTCTAGGCTGCCACATCAGCAGTCTCCTTGGGAGTTGACCAGTCAACACTTAGTCAACAAAACCCCTTTAAGAGGCTTAAGTGACCAAATGGCTTGACTCATGCTAGCCTAAACCCAATCAAATCATTCAATCAGCTCTTGAACTCCTCCCCATGCCAAGTCAGCTGCCACCTCAGCCTCCTTTGACTGGTTGACTGGTCAACTTTGTCAAACCCCCATTTAAAACTCCTCAAAGGGGCATCATCATGTGCTAAACCCCTTTTCCTCCATTAGGGCTGCCTTAGGCCGACCCTCTTGTAGTTTAAAGCTCACTCAAGGCTCTCCCTACAAGGATCAGGCCTTGGTTTAGCCTTAAGAGGCAATGGTCCCCCCCCCACTCACCCAAAGCCACCCAATAGAATCAAGGCTTGTCCAGCCTTTGGGTCAGCTTTCTAGTTGTCCCAGAGACACTTGGCATCATCTGAATGCAGGGTGAGTCAATCCCAGCCATCCATTTGGCTGGGAGATGTTTGAATAGGGAGAAATGCCCTTTTGAAGCATTATTATAACCCTAACCCTCTCTCTCCACTTAAGCTCTCTCAAGCCCAGCCCCCTATTCCATTGAACTCCCCAGACATTTCCCAACTCATCCCAACTCAAATCCGGCCGGTCAAAGTGGTGGCCGACGAACCTCCGGCGAGATCCAACCCAAATCCGTTCAAGGAGATCTAGCACTCGATCCAGGAGCTCTCGAGCCGAGGAGTCTTCTACAAATAGGAGCGTGGACAGTCTACAACTGCAACCGAACCAAAAAATCCAAAATCCATCGGTGAGATTTCTTTAAAACTCAAACCCTAGCTAGGACACTTAGTGTTAAATAACTTTCTATTAAGTGATTTCCAGAAAAAAAGAACGTTCCCCCATCATTTCTGTTCACCTAGGCTATCTAGGTTTAAAATTTCAACTAATTTCGTCTATCGGATCGAAAGAACGAGCCAAAAAATGAGTTTAGGCTTGTCCCGTTATTATTGGCTCAGGGGTACGTTTTCTGAGCCGTTGATCGGCTGATCAACGGCTTTGATTGCATGATCCTTCCGGCCGTTCGACCGTGTAATTCATTTCGGCGTTCGGTTAACGGTCCGACGGCATCTGGACCCTCCCTTCCAAACCGCGGGATGGAATCCAGGCCGTCTGATCTCGTTCCGTTGAGATCGAACGCGGGGTTCGATCTCGGCCGTCGGATCAAACCCGCGGAAGATCCAACGGTCGAAACGCGCGGCTGACGTGGTTAAGTGGAAACCGCGTGGCAATGATTGCCCGCCGCCGCGCGTTTTCGTGCCCACCAGTGAGAGGCCGCCACGTGGCCGCCAGCGCCGCTTTTTCATTTAAAATGATTTAAAAAATCATTTTAAATGCAGAAAAACTCTAAAAATTATTTAAAATTAAATATAAGTCCAAAATTTAAGTATAAGGTATCAAATTTTTCAGAAAAATAAGGCCTTTAATTTAAAAATAAAATTTCTTTGAAATATTCTATATATTTTAAATAAATTTTAATATAAACTATTAAGTTATTTTAATTATTATTTAATTACAATAAACCCAATTTTTTTAAAATTTTAAGGGAAATTATTTTAATCTATTTTGAATTTTCAGAGAATAACTAAAACTTAATTTAATATTAATTCTTAAGGTTCAATTAATTTTAAATAAATTTAAATGCTTTAATTAACATTTAATTTTAAAAAAAAATTCATATTAAATTCAAACTCATTAAAAAATTTAATAATATATATATATATATATATATATATATATATATATATATATATATATATATATATATATATATATATATATATATATATATATATATATATATATATATTTTAAATATAAAATATTTTAATTTAAAAATATTTTCAAAGTTTAAAACTCAATTTATTCTGATTTACTTTAATTATATTAAATATCTTAATATTTAATCATTATTTAATTAAATATTATATTAGTTATTTTAAAATTATAGAATTTACCTTCAAATTTCTTTTAAAAAAAAAACAGTAGACCTCTCAAATACTTAAAATTTTATTTTAATAATATTTTTAAATTATTATATTTTAAAACTTATACTTTTATGTATAGATCTATATATATATATAAATATATATTTTGAAAACTATTTTAAAATTATATTTATTTAAATTATTGAGTATTGAGAGGTCCATTGAAATTTTGAACTTAGATCAAGCTTATGTGAATAGAAATTATGGGAAATGATTAGTGGGTAATTATTTTTAATTATCCATTAATCAATTTAATACTTATGTTAATTATCCTTAACTTTTGCATGCTTAGGTTGTACACACACATGCACTTAGCCTAGGCTCTCCTAGCTTTAGGATTTGATTGTTTCTATGTGCTTATGTCATGTTAAGTTAAGGGTTAGAGAAACCTTGATTCAAACCTATCAAACTTAGGGACATTAAGGACAAAAATTAAGGATTTTGATTAGAAAACTTAGAAAATTCATTGTGATTAGGATTTGTACCTCCTTGACTTGAAACTTCAAACACTTAAACTTAGTGACATGTACAGCCACTAAGAAAAGTTTCACTGAATTTAGAAGTCATTAAGGTCCCTAATTAATTTTCCTAAGTTTAAGCCCTAATTAAGCCTCTAAACCTTCCAAAAAAAATCTAATAAATCCATTTTAAACCCAAAAATTATGTTTAACCCCTCTAACTGACCAGAATTAAACCCTTAACCCATGAAAATTAAAACCAAAATTATTTGACAGCAATCTGAACCTTAATCTAATTTTAAGTGAAAATCAATATTTAATTAATATAATTAATTAAAAAATATTAAAATTTTCAAAAATTTCCCAAACACTTGGGAATCTCTCCTTAGGTCATTTCTGACCATTGGAGCTGATTTCAAGGATTTTGGGATTCATTTGAAGCAAAATCACAAAAAGGCCCCTCTAATTAAGTAATTTCCAAAAATTCAATAATTACCCAAACTTCAAACCTTCATAACTAATTCCAGAAAAATCAAAATCACCCAAACTCACTTGCATTCAATTCCTAATAACTCCTAGTATTTATCAAAAATATTAAATTCCAGAAATCTGCAATATTTCAAAAAGTCAACAAACCGGTCAAATCTAGTTCAAATCTTCAAACCTCCGTAATAAAATGTAGAAAAATCCGATTTCAACGTACTTACCTTCTAACTGATCGTAGTGAGGTCTAGTATTTTAATAAAATGTTAAATTTCCAGAAAACACTCTTAATAAAAAATTCAATTTTCAACCCTTTAATTAAATGATTAAAATATTCAAAATTCATAAAATTCAAAATTATTCTAAAATTCCAGAAAATGTTAACTTAATGTTTAAAACATTCAACAAACCTTACAAAACACAACAACCATCCTAAAGATGAAGTTTATTGGCTGGACTACTCAGGGCTGCGGGGCTAAGTGTCCTAAGGAGGCTGGTTCCTCGAGCCTGGTGGCACAACGCCACGAATGGACTCCAAGGGGTGTTAAACCTTAAAAATAGATTAATTATTAATTATCTAA
The DNA here is from genome assembly GCA_016618105.1 of Dendrobium huoshanense. Taxonomy (NCBI): domain Eukaryota; kingdom Viridiplantae; phylum Streptophyta; class Magnoliopsida; order Asparagales; family Orchidaceae; genus Dendrobium; species Dendrobium huoshanense. Next base: position 5,795,507 of record CM028355.1, read on the forward strand.
CATTTTAAAACTTCTAATTTAACTACATTAATTTGGTTTATCGGCTGGACTACTCCGGGCTGCGGGGCTACGTGTCCTAAGGAGGCTGGTTCCTCGAGCCTGGTGGCACAACGCCACGAATCGATTAATGGAAAACTTAAATTAATCAATTTTGAAAATCAGCGATCAAACATTTCTAATAAAATTCATTAATTCTTAAGCCCTAATCAATCTAAAATACTTAATTATATCGGGTACCACTGGGTAACCCAGGCCTACGAGGCTATTAACTTAGCCCCAAGGAAGGTGAAATAAACTTCACGGCCTCGGTGTGAAACAAAGGTGATATCCAATAAATAATTAAATGAATCTTAAAATTAACCTCAAGCCATTAATATTTAAATTCAAACTTAAATCCCTTAAGCCTTCCAACCAATCGAACTTTAGACAACTTTAACTAGTAATCCTAATTAGGATACATCAAAACCACACGACCTACCTCACACACTTTAGATGGTTTGCTAGGATCACCGACTCTAGTTCTAGGATAGGCCGGTGTTTTACTTTCTGCAGTTGTGTGCCGAGTTTTCGAGTTTTTACTGCATGCTGTTTGCTAGAGTAGAATTGATGTGTTTATTTACTTGCTTCCTGCATTCTGTGATTGATTGTATGTTAGATTTACCCCTAGGTTAGGAGCGAACTATACTTGTGCAATCTTATGCAGGTGGCCATGCTCATACAAGGAGCTAAAAAAATTAAAGGGGGCAGTTAATAAAAAAAATATATACTCTTTGCACAGGTACCTGCCGCGCTTAAGACCCCCTTTAAATAAAAAGAGCATGGCCAAGTGTGGCTAAAAAAATGCATTTTAAATTTTCATATTATAACTGCTTGGGATTGAATATACAACTGTTGATTATTAGGATAACCTTGCAGGATCGAGTCTAGATTTTCTTATTTCTATCAATGTAAATTTAATTCATTTAAGGTTGTATTTCTTTAAAATGTTTTGAGATTGGGATATGAATATCCAATTTGAATTCCAAAGAGGTGAAGACATCCCTAAAGGGGAGAGTCTTCTTCCATTTGGAATTCAAATTAGGATACTTTGCAAGTATCCAAAGAGGAAAGATAACACCCCGATCAAGGGGGAGTTTCTTTCCATTTGGATATCCTGAACCGACGAATCGAGATGTTCGTGAGAAGATGAAGGATTGGACAATGAGAAGAATCCCAAGTCTCAAAATCATTTGATTTAGGATTAGAAATTCGGGTTGTAGTCAGTGGTGCCCGGCCACTTTAATTTATTGTAATTTTTGAGATGTAATAATGAGTGGCACTTGCCATATGGACATTCAATTTGATATATTTAATTGATTTTATTTAATTGATTGCGCATTAGAACTCCTGTTTTCTAGTCTTTTTATTTGCATGCCGTGTTTGATTTAGCCTGGAATTCGAATTTAGGCTCTTAGGGGTCTGTCAAAAATTCTTTTACCTTAATTAAATAAAATTTTTAAGATAAGATAGAAACTCTAAACGGTCTTAAGAAGTAAGCTCAGACTCGCCGAGGGTTTTTCATGCATTCATATTATACCTTCTCAACCTTGTTAGGCATCTCCCCGCCTGCGGGTTCTGGCAGACCACCTGGCCTATGAGGGTGCCGATCTGTCAAGGGGATGTTATGCAATCTCTAGGGAAAAACCTATTTTCTAAGCCAAAAATTTTTAAACTGCTACATACAAATTCTGCATTCAATCGAGTCAATTAGCATGCATCGCATTAGCAACAAATTTAAAAGAGTCTAATATTTAATTGCATTACTTAGACATCGAATACCCAACATGAGTCTAAGGGGCCAATTAGGATCTGCTCTAGATGTCGGCCCCGCTCTCAAAAACCTTTCTTAAATAACGTCCCGACCACTCTACATAAATTGACCGGACTCATAATTTTAAATCGTTTAGGTGGTTTAGCTGGCTCCCCAATCCAGGCCGGGGTAAGACCAGATTCTCATTGCACTAGCTAGGTTCGGGTCACTTTTTAGTACCCAATTTAGACTTAGGTTCTGAGGCTGGCTCGGGCTATAAGACCTCAACTTCCGGGAATTGAATCCCAAATTTCAAATAAAATGAACCACTTAAATTAAAAAATTTCTTTCAATCAAATACGAGCCCAACACTTAGGATAGATTGGGGTGTTTCTGAAGTAATTCAGAATCCCAAAACACTCCCTACTCTTCTTCCTTTGACTCTGAAAATAAGTGTTCAGATTTGAGCCAATCCCATTTGGAAATTCCTACCATTTCTCTCCTTTGATATCAAGCCTTGAAATTTTTTAAATAAAATTTATACCGCTATTTTAATCGAGAGTTTTCATAGGAAATTCCGATTTTCTACGATGTAATTAACTACGAGGGCTTGCGCTCGTAGGAGATTTAGAAACCCAGAATTGATTTTCAAAACCAATTTTTCAAAAACTCTAATTAATTTTCTTTGGGAAATTTAAATTCAACGATCATTTTCAAACGATCAATAGTGATTGATAATTTCTTTCCTCAGATTGATATATCAATTACTATCGTGATTTTGATTATGAAATTAATGATCTTTTTATCCAAATTAGCGTAGTCAAATAATTGATTAAATTCCATTTTGATCCTCCGGGGTCAAATGTGATTCTCCCATTGAGTTTGACTACGATAATCCGGATAAATTTGATATTCTGAAATTTGAACCCATTAGGGAACGATATGATCATCTCCTGAGGTGATATACTGTTCATAATGACGCGTTCAATTTTAAAATTCAAAATTAAAAATATTCCCAAAGAAAATTAATACATTTTCAAAATATAACTATATTTTTTTTTAATTTAAAACAAAAATGGCGACTCCACTGGGGATCAATCTCACTCTCCATCTTTAATAGCGGTATAAATTTTATTGTATCGGTAGTTTTGACTACCCTTCTCTCCGTTGGTCCCTCTCCCATTTCTCCCTTGGGTGAGTGTGGCCAACTCAATTAAGACATGTTAATAGAGAGGTGAGTGTAGGAAGCCTCCCTCTAAATTTTAGGCTTGGACATTTTGCCTCCAACTTGGTTGGTAGAGCAAAAGAGTCAAGCATATCCTTTTCTATAAATTGTAGAGACTAGCGTGCTCGGGCTACCAGTGGCATGCTAAGTTATATAACTTATAGAAAATCTCCTCAATTTTCAAAATCTAAATTCTAGTCTTTTAGTAGAGTTTTAATCCTTCCAACGTCTAGATAATCGTTATGATTGTATCGTTGTATATTGAATTGTAACAATTTCTATTCAATATATACGATCAAGCATAACACTCACTTTTAGGGTTCGTTTTAAAATTCAACTATATCGGTAGAGTTAAGCTATGACATTTCATTCTTAGTGCACTAACTAGAATGAAAGAGTCAAGTAAATTTCAAATAGATCTCCCAATTAATGTGGACCTTTTTGTTGGATGAATATCAAACACCTCGAGTCCCAAAATAAGGGGAGATGCTGCCGAATTTTTGAATTTTCAAAACTCTTTCTAAAATCTTTTCAAATTGATTATCGTTGTTGTATGTTCTTCTACGACGATCGTCGTAGTTAACATATACAACAAACCTTCAAACTCTATCCGGTACAAGTTCGCCATTAACATTTCATCCTTTAAAGATTGAAAGAGTTAGGCCTTCTTAGTGTTTTTCCCGACGTTTATTTGTGAACCTTTTGTTGAATGAAAATTCAACACATTGAGTTCCAAAAATAAGGGGAAATGCTGCCGGATTTTTGAATTTCCAAAACCCAATTATTTCCAAATTCAAACATCTTATTCAAATTCATCCAAATCAAATTCAGATTTTTGTTGTTATATATTTTCCTACAAAATCCTTCTGTAGTTGAATATATACAATGACAATTCAAACTCTACCTCAGTCAAAATCAAACTCTATATTCTATCGTTTTACACCGGGTTATAGCTCTTATAACCCGATGTATACGATAAAATATAAATTTATTTTCAAAATTTAAATTCAAGTTTCTAAT